>OX155954.1:37326997-37926997 GCA_944548615.1 Micropterix aruncella
TAAATAAATAAATAAATAAAATAAATTTTAATGTTATTTACATAAAGATGTAAATTTTTAATTTAGTATAGATACAGGTGTATACGTTATAATTACGCGTAGTTCAGTTATACTAATAGATGACATTCTATCTTCCTATATTATTTCTGTTATGTTATCAGCATATATATATATATAAAAATGTGATAAAAGGCACTATTAATTGAATGTTATTATTGTTATCATTAGTTAAATTATTAGGTTTCTATAATCAATCAGACCTTTATAAAAAACATTTATTATCAATGTTATTATAGATGGCAAAACAAATTGCTATTAGTTTGGCCGTCAGTGCTATCAACGCCACCTGCATTTCGCCGTTTCAGAAGGGTTTCCAAATCGTACTATGAAGTTGAGCAGTCTTATCTATACTAATATTATAAAGAGGTTTGTGACGTTGTAGGAAGTAATCCCTGGATCTACTGAACCGATTTTGAAAATTCTTTTACTAATAGAAAGCCACGTTATTTGTGAGTATCATAGGCTAATATTAATCCAAAAAATGACAAGACTTTTTCGTGGTAGTCGAATTTGCAAAGTAAGTCAAAGAATAAGCGGTCGAACGAAAACGTTTCTAACTAACGCTGCCTTAACGATGTGAGATATATGATTAACTTATAGAGAAAAGTTGTAGAGCTTGATAATGCCTACAAAAAAGTCAGCGATAGCATATGTCTAACTTTTATATTTAAGTCACAAAAAGTAGTATTTTATATTTTAAAAATAATTTAAATAGTTAGGTCATGTTTATTGGTCATATTATCAATAATTATGAATTCTTATCAAAATAAGTAAATTTATCGTCTCAAGTGTTTAAAACAAAAGACTTTTCCCTTCTACTGCATATAATTTCCATTTTACTGCATAAATAGTTAAAGAGATAATACGCTCACAAATAAGACACTCACAAGAAGACACTCACAAATAACGGTATTATAGTCAAATTGGCATGAAAATACATACATACATATGCAGTAAAAATATAACCCTTCTTTTGGCAGTCAGGAAATAAATTATAGCACTCAGTACTAACCGAACCATACTCATAATTTCATCACAGGTAAAAAGTTTTACCGCCCAACGAAGTGTGCACGGGTCAGCTAGTATCATATATAATCAATGGTTATACCTTCCTGATGTGGCGTTCACAACTCTAAAGTGTGCTTTTCTCTCGAGGGACTGCATAGCAATAGTCGGGTCAGAACTGTCATTCTGTCGTGAGGCTCGACCCGCCTGCGCCTAAACCACTTTCATAGAAAGGAATTCACAATTGTTGCATTGCATTCGGATATTTTAATCCAATCCGGTTCCTTGCCGATTAGTGAAATAAAGCGAGCGATTTCCCCGCGCGACCGACATTTCGTTTTCGCTCTCTTTGCTTTGTATTATAGCGTTTTCGTATATCAATTAATTCAACGCTCGACACCTTTTGGGTCTGCTTTTCCTGACCTTTTCGCCTGACTGGGACCGGTCGAAAACAGAGCAAAAATTTGACCGCCTTTTCGGCATTCGGTCACGCATTACCAGCTGCAAGATTGCGATATGCACCAGTTTTGGATATTTTATAGGTGCCTGCGTAGGCAGTTTAAACAAGATGGTAATAAAAGTTTAAAGTGAATGGCAATAACAGTGGCTTTATTTGATTTTGATTATTTCATTTAAATTTCAGTAAATAGTGGTGCCCTGTACCAATAATAGGTTTGTCTTGAATAGCAGACTGAGAAATTTCCTGGGGATACCCCTAATTTGCAGCGTTTGTAGTTTTATTGCGTACTCTTTGTCTATTTTCAGTTGCAATTTTTAATTTTGTGCTTTTTGGTGTATTTTTTGGTTTTACAGCTGCAAATAAATAATTTATTATTATATATACTAATATTATAAAGAAGTAATGTTTGCAAGTTTGTATGTAGGGAGTAATCTTCGAAATTACTCATCCGATTTTAAAAATTCTTTCATTCTTTCTTCTTTTTTCTTTCATTCAAAATTCTTTCAAATAGAAAGCTCCATTCTCGATGAGTGCTATAGCCTATATTTTATTGTGGTAAATATTGGTTTTCAATACGAAATCATGATATTTGTAAATCAAGACGAAGAAAAATGAGCTGGTGAGTTGCTTTATCGGTGTGCGCTGACGAAAAGGTTTGATATATGTGAAAACAATATATCACAAAAACATCGGCCTTAGAGAGATCTATAGAAATGTTAGCGACAGCATATATTTAACTTTTATATTTAAGCTACAATAACTGCATTTATGTCTCAAAAAAATAAGAAAAATAAGTAGGCAGTGTTTGTTAAAGACATTAGCAATGAAATAAGAATCCGTATCAAAATAAATTAATCCATTATCACGGGTGGTTAATAAAGATAAAATTAGCCATTTACTGTAAACCATATCATGAAATTAGTAACGCGTGCAAGCACCCCGAAATACCTAGGCGGCGGCTGCTGGCCCAGCAAGATCAGCGTTCAGCAGAAAGCGGCGCGGGTGGCGAGGAACAAGACGGGTACGTCTACGATATAAGTAGCGTGCATCTGAGATGGGACGTCTTGCACTATATATTTAAAGGTAGCGTCTAAAGAGGCAAATAAACGCCACCCCTGCTTAAATTAACAAATCAATTCGAAACTTTACGCGAAGCGAAGCCGCGGGCAACAGATAGTTATTGATAAAGAATGTAACATAAACGAAGGTGGAAAACCGCGATAGTGCGTCGTGAAGTGGTGGAACGAGCGAGTAACTGCGACAGCATCATTTTATTTATTGACGTGAAAATGTATGTAAGTTCGTTTTTATACTAAATCAAGTTGGTAGCCAGATAAAAAATTGCGATACGATTATCCCCCGAATTTTATGACGCGATAACTTAATCCAATAGCAACCAACCGACTACCAGATAGCTCATACATGTAAGAATATATAGCTAATGAGGTTATTGCAGTGGCAGACGCAATCTCTGGGTGTAGCAAGTGAAAAATAAATTGAACTTACAATATAAAAAAGTTAGAATATCCATACCAACGAAAAATGTTACTTTTGGTGTTTTCCTGAAATAAGGGATTTTAAAAATTTGAATGAATTATTATTATCGTTATTCTGTATAAACCCGTAATAACAAAATCGTAATGTAAGAATCAAACCAATATTTTTCTCAGATGGGGTATAATTCATTCATGACAGATTGACTATTTTTTAAAATTGTAAAACAATTAATGATATCAGCTGCTAACATACCTAAGTAGGTATAAACCAAAAACTACAAATAGTCAAAATATAAAAACAAATACTCAGTTATAAAATGGTCAAATGTATAAATACATGAAACTAAAATAAGGTCATATTTGAAGTAAACGGCAATCAGAACTAAGGCGAGTCGAGAGGAACCCAAAAGTCCAGCACCAAGCGATCGACAGTCATACGGGAGCCCGAATAAGATTAGCGGCGGAGGCTAATTCGACTGGTGATGCACACACTTAGCCTCTACCTCCCACGTCGGGGCAACTTCGGCTTGTGCGAGTGATTATTTAAAAAAAAAAAAATATATCGAAATAAGACACTTGTGTTTCTTCGAATAAAATCCCGCAAAGGAATCGGAGATCGTAACGTTTTCACGTAAAACGCTACGGCTCGGACACGACTGAGCTCGCCTTATTTCCAAAAAGAAATCGACAAATTTACAAAGTAATTAAGCACATAAAAGATATTTCAATAAATACAAGTGAATCAAACGGGTTCTTTGAAGGGTACCTACGGGACCGTTTAGTGATGAATATCAATAGCTCTATCTGCACTGAGAAAAATATTGGATTGATTCTTACATTACCATTTTTGGTTTTATAACGATTTTTCAATCGATTTTTTGAGCGTACAATATATAATAAGTTCCAGATACCTAACTTTTTATGGGAAATATTTACGCAATCGCACTGACAATTTGCTCAGATAATTCTGATGCCGATTACAAGTATGAGTCTTCCTTGTTTCTCTGATTTCCGCTTTAACTCTCTATCTGAATCTTATACATTACTTATTAGGTCCTTACATATGAAAATAGCATGTTATATGAAAAAGTATAACAAAAAAAAACAATCAAAGTGTGTACCATTGTTATCTATGCACTTTCGCCATTTTATAGGTAGTTCGTTGATTCCTTTGCTGAGAAAATTGTGGGAGCGAGAATCAATAAAATCTTTGAAGGCGGTTTGGACTGCCTCATTGGAATTGATTTTTTTTTCCTTGTAAGAAATTTTCCAAATTCCGAAAAAATTGGTAATCTGTTGGAGCAAGGTCCGGGGAGTATGGTGGATGTCGGAGACATTCCAGTCGCAGCTCTTCCAATATAGCGACCGTCTTTTGTGCAGTATAGTCTAGCGTTGTCCTGAAGCAGCAGTAGGCTAGAGCAATTGACCAATCTCGGTTGTTTAACGGCTAGCTTTTCCATCATGGTTCGCAATTGTTGACAATACAGATCTACCCTAATCGTCTGGAAGCTGTAGTGGATGACTCCAGCCATGGTCCATAAGACACTCACCAGTACCTTTTTCTAAGTCAACCTTCGCTTGGGACAGGATTTGGCCGGTTCTACTGGGTTCAACCATTGCGATGCGCATTTCTGATTATTGTACAGGATCCATTTTTCATCACAAGTAACGATACGATTCGAAATTACCTCGTTATTGTGACGGTTGAGTAATGTAACGCAGCACTCGACGCGTGTTTGTTAGTGTGCTTCACTCAATTCATGCGGTACTCATTTTTTCGAGCATTTTCACTTTTTCAATTTGTTTCAAGAGAATTAAAATTGTTTTATCACTCACACCGAAGCCTGACGCTAACTCTGACGTGGTTTGCGATGGATCCGCTTCCAGGATCACTTTTAATTCTTCATTGTCAATTAGGGTCTCCGGCCGCCCATGGTCAACATTGTTCTGTAGGTCAAAATTTCCAGAACGAAAACGTTGGAACCAAAAAGGTACCGTGCTTTCTTTCACAGTAGCTTCCCCATACACATCATTAATTCTTCGAGTTGTTTCTGCAGCGCTGGTGCCACGGTGGAACTCGTATTCCTAAATAACGCGATCTTTTAAGTTTTCCATAGTGAAGAAAACGATATCAAAGAAAAATCAAATGGCGTGAAAACAAATGAATAACTAAATTCGAAACGCACTAAATCACTAAATTCGACACAAGCATAAATTTGAAATAAATTTGAATTTGGAATTCCTAACCAAAAGCCAGATATTTGAGATGAAATTGGCCAGTTCGAGAAAACGCCAATTTATGCTCGAAGCAAGTTCGGATCCTACAATAATAACCTTAGACGCCAGTCTCTCCTGTCTTTCAAATTACACCAGCGCTCTCAATCACAAGAGCCAACTTCACGGTGCTTCACGCACACAATGAACGACAAGGTGAAGATTGCACATAGAAAGTGCAACGGCAGCTGCTGTGACCACGCAACCGCGTGCGCCATTAAAAAATCAACCACAGCTCAATGGATCGCTTCTAGGCGATGCGTTAGCGCAGCGCGGGCGCTACGCAAACGATCGATGCTCTGACGAAAGTGCGAGTCGAGCGGAGGCGCAAATCGGTCACAGTCCAGCGTGTAGCACGTGTCCCTTTCACTTGCACTTTTCGAAAGAAAATACAACGGAACAGAAAATAGTGGTCTGCAAGACTGGCTACGGGCGCCGCGACGCGGGCGCCTGGCTCGTCTCGCGCCAACCTGACCTTTGGACATATGTCACCAAAACTCTCACTTCAGACAGATACGTGTTGTTAACTCAACCTACAGTGGGTGGCCATGTTATTGGTTACACTGTGAATTTTGGTACTAATTTGCACATTTCAACTATTTTGACCTCCTAAACTATGTTTTTTGCTGCATTGTATTGTTATATACATAAATAAAAAAAACATTTTAGCTATCAAAATTTCAATAAATGGATCTGACAGTTGGCAATTTTTCGTTGGAATTATGTTTTTTGACATCAGTTGTCACTTTTTCGCATCAAAACTACCAACAAACAATACAGCATCTGAATCTAACGCCCCACGAATTATGTTCAAATTTATTCGGACGAATATAAGTTCGACATATAGTTTTTTATCGACGATCGTTCGTTTCATATTCCGCTCTAATGTATTGCTCTATCTCGTTCGCTTGAACTAATTTCAGTTTTAGTTCACAAAGAAACGCAATCGGGCCCACAGTCTACATGAAATCCATTTTATAAATGAGTGAAAATAACTATTCAGTTGCTGGTGTGCGCTCGGCACTCAACTTTTTAATCGCCTCCATTAAAAAGTTTCCAGTGTGACCCCCCCCCCCCCGGGGGGGGGGGGCTCTAACATCAAGACGTTTGGGTGACGAAACGTGGGTTTATTACGATGCCCTCGAACCACAGCGAAATACAATCGTCTCAGAGGGCCTTTCAAGGTAAGAGCACTCTGACGCAAGAAACGTTGCAAAACAACATGATTAATCTACCTACTGTTTTTATTTTTTTTGACATATTTTCTGAAGAGAAAACGATTTTTTTTGTAAGAAGTTACAAATGCAACACCTGCAATGCCTCATTCTACAACTATGAAGTTGCGGCTCTACAATAGATATTTAAGAGCAAAAAAATCGCATTAAAAAATATATTTAATTAATCGAAATATTGACCTCTATTATCTATTTACATATTTATTTATTATTTTTTCATTCGTATCAAATTTGCAAATATACCGCTCTCGGACGTCTTATAATATACTATCGGTATATACAAGCTACTGTAAGTAACAGGTAGTTAATACAAGCTTATTTTGATTATCTTTTTGAGTATCTTACATACATTACCTTTTTTGAGTATCTTACGTATTTTAAACACAAATAGAAAATGAGTTCAGTGTCATAAATGAATAAAATAATAAAAAATAATAGTGAAATGTTAGATTTAGAAAATATAAAGTCAAAATATTTAAAAAAATACACACTACATGACTATATAAGTAATTACTAGCACATGTGTACGTATCTATGAATGTGATAATATTATTCTATATAATTTCAATTATAGTAAGAATATTCTAATATTTATAATATAAATAAATATAAGAATCTATGCTTAGAAGTCATTTCCACGCAAACAGTACCCACGCAACAGCCACCCACATACCGCCGTACCGCTACTCATCAGGGCAAATATAAGTGTTATAATATTTAGTAGCAATACACCTTGTAAAGCTAGACATAATATGTCTAAGCCAGCTGGAATATTATTCTACATAGCTGGCTGCAAGGTGGCCTTAGATCAAGGACGTTGCACTTAGCGCCATGACAAAGTCCTTGCTGTTATTCGCGAGGTAATTAGCTTCTCAGTGGCTCGTGCTAACAAGGGCCTGATAGTACCCTTTATATTCCCAATACAATTTGTGCGGGATGGATCTAAAGGCAAAAACAGCCCACTACAAAACCTTTCTCAATAATCGAGAAAGCTTCAGATTGGATTCTGGGAGGATGCTTAATCGTCTAGAGAGCCTCTTAGAGGCTCTAGACGATCAAGCATGCATACAAGGAGCAGTACAAGGAGCAGCATTTAAACAAGTTATGGTCCTATGGATATACATTACAGAAGCAATAAAAGGAGCAGCATTTAAACAAGTTCTAGATGTACATTTCTTTGGAATACCCAGAGTTGAGAAAAAGCACTGATAGCTCTCTACCATCTTCACTAACAAATATAAAAAATGTCAACGTGAAAAACGTCAATCCATCTAAGAAATAAGAGTATGTCTGTCGACAATTCGTCCAAGGATAAAATATCTGTGTACACTGCGTCAGACCTAAATCTTACACTGACTACTAAATATTACAAATAAATGAATAAACAATGTAATCTTTTATTTTAAACAATGTACAGTCAAGAGCACGTCAACCTTTACTTACATTGAGGTATTCTATGTAGTTGTGATAAGACTGTTTTGTAACAAAAATGTAAAGCTGGATTTACCCTTGTCTGTACGTACATATAGGGATAATTTGCGTTCTTCGAGAACTAAAACCACAAATTAGTTCATGTGAATGAGACAGTGCAGTATATGAGAGCGGAATGTTAAAAAAACTGTTGTCACTTTCCGCATTTAAATTACCGACCGAAAATAAAACAGCTAAATCTAAGGCCGCACAAAATGTGTTCAAACTTATGCGTATGGCTATAAGCTCGACAGGTAGTTTTTGTGCGGGAAAATCGACGATCGTTTATTTTATATTCCGTTCTAACGTATTGCTCTGTCTCGTCCGCACGAACTAATTTCCAATTTTAGTTCACAAAGAAACGCAATCGGCCCTATAGCAAGGCCGTGAAATTTATAAAAAGAAAAAAACGTGCCAGTAAAAAAAAGATAAAACCTTTGGACTAAAGAGTTATAAAATACTATTGTCTTTTTTAGGATTTTTGAAGGACACTGTGAGCGTCATAATTACTTTTGTAGTACATATTTGTTGCGTTGTTGTCTTATCTGTTAAACACTCTCAATTTCTCGACCATTCTGTGCCAACGCATGATAAGACTTTGACCACAAAAAAAGTAATGATGAATGTTTTCAACGACGTTATCTCGTCTTACAACCGATCGGTTGAGTAATAGATATGTTAGAATTAGAATCCCCACTCACTTTCATAGGAGGGTTAATGAACCGCAATTTTGTCTCTTGGGGCCAATGACTTTAACGCAGCCGATAATATTGACGTTTTAGTTAACTTTAATTGAACGTTTGCCGATTTCAACCTCGAACGCGGAGAACGTGTGACCCTCGATCACGTTCCAAAATTAGCAGCGTTTTTTAATTGTTTTTATATAAATTGGTGATTTTGAACCACGGCCATAGGCAGTCAAGTTGAACGAGCACAGAAGAATCATTCACGCGCGACCAATTATTCAAGTTATAAATCAATCAAAAATGTATATTATATATATATATATATATATATATATATATATATATATATATATATATATATATATATATATATATATATATATATATATATATATATATATATATATATATATATATATATATATATATATATATATATATATATATATATATATATATATATATATATATATATATATATATATATAAATATATATATATGAACTACATATGTGTAGAGAGGTGAGTGTGTGTGAGTATGTGTGTTGGATTGTGTGGGTGTGTGTGTGTGTGTATGCGATGAATCCCATATCAAAACGAAATTAACATATTCATCGCATACACACACACACACACCCACACAATCCAACACACATACTCACACCCACTCACCTTCCCACACATATGTAGTTCAAACACTTTTAACACACATGCACTACAACTATTTTTTATATATTTTTTAAATAAAATTTTAATTTTTTTTTTTTTTTTAATTCAAAATTAAACCATTTTAATTTAAATTCACATTATCATCCCGCCAAATCACCATTCTTCCAGTACCACAGAAGAAAAGCGGGTATCCGTTGGTGACAGCAGCGGATGCCAGTATTCTTCTCGCCGCTGAGGAAGGAGCCATGGGCTCCGAAACGTTCGGCTAAGGTACTCAACTCTATCCCTTTTACTAACCAAAAACCCTAAAGTGTATAAAAATACAAAATTTTCATTAAAAAAGTATATATATATCTATATATATATATATATATATATATATATATATATATATATATATATATATATATATATATATATATATATATATATATATATATATATATATACGGGGTGTTATTACAGCTCGGGCTTTTTTTTCTGTGGGTGAATCAGTACAACGTAGTAAGCAACTTTTGATAAAAATTTTTGGAAAAAACTGAAAAATAAACTTTTTTTTTTTTTGAAAAAAAAATTATTTGTTGAAAATTTGTTTTTTTAATTTTATTTTTAAATATTATGAAAAGCTATGATCACGATGCGCTATCTAGCGGTTGGTAAAATGTCGCTGATATTGTTTATTTACGACCTATTACCTACCGCTAGATGGCGCAGCACGCTCAAAAGCTTCTCAAACCTTTATTTAACAGTCAACTTCTTCAAATTTTCAAATTTGAAAAAAAACAAAAAATATTTTTTTTCCAAAAAAAAATTTTTTTTTTTGGTTTTTTCCAAAATTTTTTATCAAAAGTTGCTTACTACGTTATACTGATTCACCCACAGAAAAAAAAGCCCGTGCTGTAATAACACCCGGTATATATATATATATATATATATATATATATATATATATATATATATATATATATATATATATATATATATATATATATATATATATATATATATATATATATATATATATATATATATATATATATATATATATATATATATATATATATATATATATATATATATATATATATATATATATATATATATATATATATATATATATATATATATATATATATATATATATATATATATATATATATATATATATATATATATATATAGCCTATTTCATAGTTGTTTTTTCACACTGGCCACTTTGAACTTCCATAACACTGGTTTGAGTGGAAATTACAAATTGAAATACTTTTAAATTCAAATTAATGTTATTCATTTTACAAAATCAATTATTCATTTGTCTTTCTGCCGTTTGCTATTGCTTGGATATTACCGTGTGTGCAGTCATTGTAAAGGTAAAATTCAAGATCATGGGCCGATGTTATCAATTACAACTTAATCTATACTAATATTATAGAGAGGTAAAGTTTGTAACGTTGTAGGAAGTAATCTCTGGATCTACTGAACCGATTTTGAAAATTCGTTTACTAATTGAAAGCCATGTTATTGTTGAGTGTCATAGGCTATATATTAATCCGAAAAATGAAAAGACTTTTTCGTGGTAGTCGGATTTCCAAAGTAAGTCGGAAAAAACGGTCGAACGAAAACGTTTCTAACGAACGCTGCATTAACGTTGAGAGATATATGATTAAGTTCTAGAGAAAAGTTAGAGCTTGATAATGCCTACCAATAAGTCTGCGACAGCATATGTCTACCTTTTAAATTTAAGTAACAAAAAGTAGTATTTTATATTAAAAAAATAATTTTAATCGTTAGGTTATGTTTATTGGTCATATTATCAACAATTATGAATTATTATCAAAATAAGTAAATTTATCGTCTCAAGTGTTTAAAACAAAAGACTTTTCCCTTTTACTGCATATAATTTCACTTTTACTGCATAAATGGTTAAAGAGATAAGACACTCACAAATAAGACACTCACAAGACGACACTCACAAATAACGGTAATATAGTCAAATTGGCATGCAAATACATACATACATATGCAGTAAAAATATAAACCTTCTTTTGGCAGTCAGTAAATAAATCATAGCACTCAGTACTAACCAAACCTCACTCATAATTTCATCACAAGTAAAAAGTTTTACCGCCCAACGAAGTGGGCACGGGTCAGCTAGTAATAAATAAAATAATTATTTGCAACTATTAATATTAATACAAACAAATAGACAAAATATACGAAATTACAAATTGAAAGAGACAAAGACTATGTAATAAAAATATAAAAGCTGTATATTAGCGGTATCCTCAGAATATCTCATGGTTTTTAGGACACATCTAATTATTGGTGCCACTATTCGATACAATTTAAATAAAATAATCGAAATGTAATAAATAAAAAAATAATACAAATTTTAATCAAAATAATCAATATCAAAGACTCACGATAAAAAATATAAACGAACGAAAAAACAATAATAATAATCAAATTGACAAGTCATCATTGTAAAAAAATCTAAAAACATTTGGTTTCCAAAAATCTTCCTTTAATGACATATTCTTGTAGTGGTCCTTGACTATTCAAATTGATCTCAATCGCAATGCCATTCCCACCCGTTTTTATATAACCGCAGAATAATAAGAGAAACTGCACTGGAAATTCGTGTTTTTGTGTTTGGGAATAATTGCAAGTTGTTCACGCGCCCGTGATGAAGGGTCATGTGTTACAGGTCCAGGTCACCAGGTCGTAAGCGAGTAAAGATATCGCGGCTGTTAATATTGCGGACTACCTTGAGTACATGGGTCGTAAAATGGAGCTGCCTTCGTTTACTCGTACTAAAGATGGAAGCCTTGGCAAGAAATGGTGACACGACGTGGAGGAATCTTAAAGAAAAATCTTGCGCAGGCATTTTGCAGATCCACTCAGTCTTTTATACAGAAGGTCCGTACACATACACCATTATAGACAATATTAGAGCCATATTCCATTTTAGACCATATTAGAGAATACATATACACGTATTTTTCTGATTCTGACGCTGAGGTACCCCCGAATTCCTTTAGACGTGGGGCACCCATCGTTTCTGCTGACATGTTTCTCAAAATGTACATTTGCAGCAAAGAGAATACCTAGGTTTTTAGCCGGTAACTAGAGGTATTGGCTAACTGTTCGCCATTATTGGAAGAGAACCTTAGTTGGCAATTTTAGTCCTGCTCTGTTTTGACCCAATAAAAATAAAACAGGACTTCGCAGGGTTGATTTGTAAGCCATGTTTATTGGACCAAACTAATAACCTTCTAATATCGGCATTAAATAGGCTGACTGATGAAAGTAGACAATTGGCGTTTATAGCATGTGTCAGTTGTGTGTCGTCGGCATATGGATGTTTTTTTAAATATCAAAATTTTCGGACTTCTTGCGGTCTGGCACAACAGTTAACACAAATGTCTACTGCTAAGACACATTTGCGTTAACTATTGTGCCAGACCGCAACAACAATTTCAAACAATGATGGAGAAACTCGTGAATAAAACAACCGAACCTGGTCAATCGCCCTTTGGAAATGACAATGCGCGACCGCACACTTCACAGCAAACAGTACCTAGCAAAGTTGCAGGAGTTGCTTCGTTACCCACCGTACTCACCGAACCTTGTTTCAACAGGCTTTCACCACTTCTCCACGAGACTTTTACAGCAGAGGAATTAGTCAACTATCATCCGTACCATCGTACAAAGTGCCATACCATCGTAAAAATATTTTTTGTAGACAGGCCAGTGGGAAGGGCTATAGCTCTTCTTAATTCCTTACACACAGAAATAGACATCTTTTGTATATCCCTTTGGCATCTAAAAAGGCAACTCCTGCTATCCTATGTTTATCATAATCTGCCTTTTATTTAGTTTTATATTTTTATGTTTTTTTCTTGTTCAGTATATAAATTGTATAGCATTAATTTAGTTATGTACATGTCATTTATTTTTAGACTTACACTCTAGATTTAATATTCAAGGGCGAATTGGATTCGTCTGTAATGCTCCTGAATAATATTTGAAACTAATAAATAAATAAATAAATAAATCATTAACATGGCGAGCTGCATAGATAATAGGGGTCAATAGTCATAGTTGATTAATTCCAAAAAGTTATAGACTGTGAAATACTTTTTTTTTATCTAAAGGTACTTTTGGTTCATAAAAAAATAATCAAAATCATATTACAAAAATATCAATATAATTAATAGATTCTTCAAGAATAATAAACACCATAAGTAATTCCGCGACAACAAAATACAAAACAAAATAAATTTACTGAAAAAATGTTGGGGATATAGATGAATATTATATTACTATAATGAATATTATATTATCACATTGAAAAAAAAATGTATTAAAAAAATGGCTATTCAAGAATAAACAATGACATTTGATAAATAGTGTAAGCCTTGTAAAATTCATTCCAATTATAGAGCTAGGCTTCTTTTTTGCATTTAAATGCAACTTCTTGTAGGGTTTTCATTTCTGATGGCAACAGGCTGAGATATTTAAAGCTCAAAAATAAAAATAATTTTCGGTATAAACACAATTTTTCGATTTAATTGTATATAATAGAGGTATTAAAGGACCTAATAATAATATCTAAATGATTTGATTAAAAATCCATTTTGACGGTTCTGATTTTTAAATTTTTTATTTTAGAAAAATCCATAATTAGGGTTTACAATGTTGGCGTAAATTAAAGTGTCGAATCGAATAGATACTTAATCATTGTTTGCGAATCAAAGAAAGTGCATATTTATTAGATTTTATCAACTTTACTAGACAACAGTCTGTTCTGGAGTGATACCTGTATTATAGTTATTAGTATATAGTATACCTTTACAGTTACATGAACTCCTATTTTAAATACTTTTGTTAAAATAATTGACAATATAATTTAGAATATTTGAAAAAAAGAGATAATGTTAGTAAGGCAGTGATAATAAAAAGCATAAAAGGTCAATTACCTACATTAGGATAAATATCCGATTATAGTGATTTAGGATAATTACCTAAAGATTTACTGACTTATCAAACGCCTCTCATAAAGCCTCTCATAAACTAGTTTCGCAGATTGAAAATTCGATTTAGTATTAAATAATGCCTCACTTTCGGGTATTTTATCTATGGTAATAATATCATTATTACATGGTAATAAAAATGCCTTTTCTATTTTTGACGTCATTGCGCCATTCACTCAAATTACCAACTGTAATAAGTTTTGACCTCAGAGCGTGTGCTATGCAAATCAACCGTCGCACGCGGTTGGATGGAAACTTTTTCATACCATATAATACTGTATGTTAGACACTCTTCTAGATACATACGTTTATGTGATAAGTATATAGGCACTACGGCGTTCAATAAAAAGTGATGGAGATAATGAGTATGATGAAGGTAACATTTATTGAATGTTCTTTTATTTTTCGAAGCAGTCACCTTTTAGGGGGAAGTTCCCTAGCGCCGGACACTGATAGTATCTCGACAAGTCGCAGCGCGATCGATACAAAGACATAGGAAAAGGAAAAGCGTACGCTTCCCGCACCCTTTTTACCCATCTTTGTATCGATCGCGCCGCGTATTGTCGAGATACTATTAGTGTCCGACGCTAGGTGCCGTCTGGCGTTAGGGTACTTACCCTAGATTTTTTACACTTGATATAGGTACCTTTTTTTAAAACATAAAATACCCTTCCTAAAAATCTTCATCCGATCACCTGAAAAAATCCTGCACTGCGAATTCTACCGCGTCATCATCTTCAAATTATTGGCCTCTCAGATGATCCTTTAATATCGAAAATATATAAATATCTCTAGGAGCAAGGTCCGGTGAGTGTTGAGGATGTTCCATTACTTCAAAGCCAGCTTCCTTAATAGCAGCCATCGCAACTCTGGACTAGTGTGCTGGCGCGTTAGTGAAACAAAACAATGTAAGCGAGTTTGCCTCTTCGTTTTTCACATATTTCGTTTCGCAATTTTTATTTGGTCATTATATGTTCAGCCCCCGTTATAGTAGCCCATGATCAATGTATTCAAACATCACCACATCTTTACTGTCCCAGAAAAGAGAGCCCATGATCTTACCGGCGGATGGAATGGCCTTCAATTTCTTTGGAGTTGAAGATGATAGTCGTTTCCAAGTCGTGGGCTGTTGTTTTATTTCAGGATCGTAATGGTAAAGCCATATTTAGCCCATAGTTATAAATCGAGCAACAAACCGTTTAGGATCCTTTTGTAACAAATGCAAAAAGCATTACGAAATCTTCATTTTTTCTGCGCGTCCGTAAGCATTCTATTACCCAGCGTGCGGATACCTTTTTCATCCCTAAGCGAGCATGTAAAATACTATGCGCACTACCTGTCGAAATCTTTTATTCTTTAGCAATAAAACGAACTGTGGCACGATGACCCACCAGAACATTTTTTTTTCACTTTTTTAACGATTTCTTCAGTGACTGCGTCATAGGGCGACCCGATTTAGAATCATCGTTAGTTGAAGATCTTCCACCTAAATTCAGCACACCAACGTGCAACCGTAGAATATGGGGGAGTATCAACCCCCCATGCATCTCCATTGGTTATACAGTATAATCCACAGTAATTATACTGTGTATTGATTAATAATATATTGATTAATATTAATTATATAATATACAGTGTATTGATTACAATACACTGTATAATCAAATATCAATAAACTGTACATATATTTAATTGTATTTCGTAAATACTTGCTTAGAAATACTTGCTCAGCACAAAGAAATCAAGCAAAGGTAATTTAATTGGCGCGCGAAATTCCGTTTTTCTTTTAATTTTTGCAAACACGCTTCAACAAGATGCAGAATAAATTACTACCTATAAGAAAATCAGCTTTTTTAGGACATAATAACAGGTTATAAATAAGATAAAAACGAAGTTACCGCGTGAAGTTTGAATCACCCGACGTTTCGACGATGTTGCAACCGCCGTTGCCTAGGGTAGACTGTATACCCTAGACAACGGCGGTTGCAACATCGTCGAAACGTCGGGTGTTACACACTTCACGCTGTAAATTCGTGTATATCTTATTTACAGTGGTGTGCAAATGTTTAAGACCACCCATCAAAAAAAACTGATACCTAATGGAATTCAGCAATAATGGCATTTTAGGAAAGAACAAAATAAGTACGCTCAGTATTTTGTAGCACCTCCTTTATTTTTCATTACTAATGTAATCCTGTAAAGCGTGCTATAAATCAGAGACTAGCAGTAAGCTTGAGAATTTTGTGTACACTAGTACATTCTTTATTGCTTCAATAATAGCTGTAGTACCGGAGGGTTGCTTTTCCGTGACTTTATTTTTCAGAATACAAACATAGATTCTCGATTGGGTTCAAATCTGGGCTGTTACATGGCCAATAAAGTACTTGGGTTTGCTTTCTTGTCAGATAGTCCTTAACCGTTCTTGATCTTGTGACACTGAGCTACGTCATGCATAAAAATAAAACAACTATGAACATCCATGTGAAGTTTTAACTTGTCATGCAACAAATTAAGGTAGCTACTTAAGTACATTTAAAATGATTTTAGATGGCACAATATACAGAGCAGCAGTACCAGACACAGTCATTGCACCCCATATCATCTGGCTTGGAGGACGTTTCACAGTTGGAATCTTATATATTTCCTCAAATCCTTTACCCATTGGGCAGAGATTACTTCTAACACATTCAGATAATTGCTGGATACTTAGCTCATCAGAATAACCACCTTACCTTACTGTTGTACCGTCCAAATATTTTTTTGGATGAAAATCAGTTGTTTCTTTTTCATAGTCAAGGTTTCCTTGCAATAGAACAAAATCTGTGGTCAAATGTCTTGAAGTGGTACCCAAACTAACGTTGATGCTGTTTGCAGCCAGGTTGTTGGACATCGTACGACCAACCTTCAGATCGCATGTTACAGGTGGACTCGTTTTTCGTGGGTTATCGCTTCTCTTCAGGTCCGTGTACTTTCCCGAAATGTTAAATTTACTGACAGCTTTATGAACAACTGTCTGCTTACACGTCCCCTCTTACCTATTTCATGTTTAAAAAATCCTACTTTATGCAGGGACACTATTTCTGCCCTTTTGTGGCGGTTTTTTACCCATTACAATAATTACACAGCTTTGTGAACGCCTAAATCAACAATACAACTGATGATGAAGGAGACGGAGAAGTGTATTAACAGCAGTCAAATATGTCTAATGCAATCAACTCGTGAGATTACCCAATAATCTACGCAGATTATAGGTACAATATGTTAAAATACCGAAAATCTGCTACTGGTCTTAAACTTTTGCACACCACTGTATAATGCCAAACAACCGCGATAGTCTTCGATTTCATAATAACAGATGTATTAGCCGATGCCAGCATTGACTGTAAGATATCGCTATAGCGGTAAGTCCGCCATTTGTGTATAAATTGTGTTTTTTTTTTATAAAACCAGTGTAATATTCATTAAGTAATGTTTTTTATCACAATAAAGTAATTATATTCTATTCTATACTATACATAGCAGATGATATAACAGTTATATTAGATAGCAGCATTTATTTTTGTATGGTTCCAAAGAGTTTGTAATTCATTATCAGTTATTTTTTAACGCCCCTCGTATAGCTATGTAAATGTTTGATAATCAATTAAAAGGTGTTAAAAAGCGTTTCGTAATTTTTGTAATGTAGTAGGTAATAATAACTTTCTGAGGTACTTAAATTTGCGTAATCGACGCTCGATCACGGCCATGGATGTATTATACGAGTAATGTAACTCACACGGGTGTTAAATTATGTAAATAAAAGTGCAAAGTGTATGCGGATTTAAGCAATCAAATTTAGCATTACTATCGAATGATTTGATACGATTTCTTTGATAAAATAGTGTTCTTCAAGGTAAGACAAAATCCTCGAAGCATTGTCGGAAATACCAATCGCAAGTTTTATGCACATTAAAAAGTGAATATTGTCTGAATGTCCGTCATTAATTATATTTTAATGTTTCCACCGCTTTTTTGTGTAGAGACGGACGAAGGTCGTGCGAGAATACCCGCGTTGCGCCATCTTGCAACAATGGCGGAGGACCCGCGCATTTCCGGACAAACGGACTTCTCTTATTTGCTCTCTCGTCGTAACAACCGAGTTTCGTTATAGGTCACCTATGTAACTGAGTCACGCAACATCCTAAGAAAAATAATAGAGCCTTAACATCCTGTAACCCTGATAAATCAAGGTTTATTGCTGTTTAAAATCGTTGAGCGATTTTTATCGCCATTAGAAATAAATCACGAGTGGTGAAAGCGATATTTAAATTAGAAATTATACCTTCATCAAGGCAAAACGTTGATCGTCATCCAAGCTCAGCGAGGGCGTCGAAACGGGAGCCATCTCGGACACTTAAAAAAAATAAAACTGCCGTTTTTTGAAATAGCAACACTTGTTGACAGTTCGAGCGCGCGTTCGCGAATGCAATTTCCGGTGAGAGCAGCGGCGGCGGCGTGCGTCCCGCTGTTAGCGTAAACACCGTCTAACCGACTGTGCGCCGGTTTGGCTCTCGTTCGCTACTCTGCAATACACGACCGGATTGATATGAAGCGCCAATTAATTAATTGCCGCATCCGATGCAGCCTTCGCGAACATTTCCGAATTATTTTTTTCCCCGCCGGTAGCAGCATTGGCGGGAACGCGCGCAAAGAACCTCCAGGGTTCTTGGAAAAAACAATTCTTGAAAAAAATGCATTACGAAATTTGTCTATTGGCGCCTCTACACGTTTGCCAGCGTTGGCCGCATCGCCTATGAAAAACACGCTCTTTCCCATACATTTTCCCACCTCACAATGGCGCCGACTCGCTTCCACCTCGGCAATATTGACCACCAACGTGTGGAGCCCATGAAAATTTGAAAATTTTGGCACGCCATATCTGTCTATGATCCATTTGATTTACATGGGCCATAGACAAATTGAACATGCTATTTTTTTCAAGAATAGGCCCCCAGTATTAGAAATTCAACGCCAAAGATTGGCAATCCCCGCAAAATAATCAACCGCCTGAATAATACACCGTGCGGCCTTTGTGCATTTCCCAATATCGTCTAAATCCAGTTTCTAAACACGAAAACGGGTAATTTAGTAGGGCCGCTTCTTGCAAACGTTAAACTCGTATTTTAACCAATAAAAATAAAACACATGTCATAATATTATTGTCGCATTTTAAGAAATTCTTGAACTTCACAGTAAATTAATTTCAAACACGCTAAACGCGGTTTGAATTCTTTGAATAAAAGCACTAATTTCTTCGAATTTGGTGATTTTTCATCTTCCAACACGACCACCGTTAGAAAATAAATAATTCTTTGCTGTAAAAAAAGACAACATTTAATTAATTATTCATAAAACTCGATAAAATCTAAGGAATTATTGCAGTATAGGAACCATTCGTTTAGGTAATGCTAAATGGGAAAGAAAAATGCTACGCACAAAAATTAAAAAAAAAAAAAGACTACTAAATTCGATCATTTTAATGCTATATCTAAAAGAAAATAAAATCGGTTTTTTTAATTTTCAATTAGTTTTTATGATAATTAAAAAAAAACTAATGTAACCTACTGACAAATATGTGTTTTTGAATTGTTTAAAAAACTAACCTAACCTATTGAAATATAGATGTGCAGTTTCGGAATCAGCGCGGTGAATAGGCAGGTGATGTTAAAATATAAAAAATGTAGAACTGGTAGCAATACCTAATAAATAGGTACCAAAAAACTAATCTAACCTACCGCCAAATAGGTGTATTATTAAAAAAACTAACAACCTATGACATAAATGTATGGGTTTGACGCTTCTATGAATGCCTATATCTCGCTTATTTATAGGGACCGAATAGAGATTATTGCATATTCGAAATCAGCGTGGTCAGCTAAATATAGTCAACTGAAAAATCAACAATGTAGAACAGGTTCCTATAATGCAACAATACCAAATCCAAATACGAACCGATTTAATAACTTCGTTGATTATAACATCATCGATATGAGACCATGGGATGAAAATGACATCAGTATTTCCAAAGAAATACTGCGTGGTCGCTTGAATCCCGACTGAAGGCAAAATCAAAACTTTTTCTAGAGAAGCTTTCCCGTAAAGTTTCAGCACTCCCAGGAGGATGAAAATAAATGTAAAACAAGATAAATACACGAAATTAAAATAAAGCGCGATTATGCTAATAAACACAGCACACGGTACGCGGTTATCGGAATAAAAACTGGGGTTATCTTTGTCTTTTTTGCTGATGATGAATTCTTTTCCTGCAGCACTGGAACCTACATTTTTAACTATTAAACTTAACGCGCGGCCGTTGACGTCTTGATAAGATTCAGACATTATTTATTCGTTCAAAAAACAAAACAATAACATAACCTAGAAAGCAGAAAACGAACCGGTTGTCAAATAGCAACCACTTCCACTTACTATAGCAACTAGCAACTAGCGTTACTAGCGTGACGACGTTTTAATCGATACGATAAAGATGACGACAGACTGAGTCCATATACGCAACGTATGCGACGCATTAGGCCAGCGCCACAGTTGTTCCACGTACGCACGCATTATGACGGCTGGCCTTTGAATTTGCATGAAAGCAGACATCACAGATTTAATAGGGCAGACACATTTATCCCCAGGTGTCAGGTTTGAAAATTTGAATTAGATACTTGACTGTTAAATAAAAGTTTGACGAGGGTTTGAGTGCGCGGAGCCATCTAGCGGTAGGTAAAATATAGCTAATAAACAATATTAGCGATATTTTACCTACCGACAGAGAGTGCATCGTGCTCAGCGCTTCTTATACTATTAAAAAAAACAAATTACAAAATGGATTTTCCCACAATTTTTTATCAAAATTTGCTTACTCACCTGTATAGGTTACATACCTGGGACGTGTGCATACCAACATAGGAGCGCTGCATCGTATACGTTGCTTACGTGGACTCTTACTCTGAGTCTGTCTACCCTTGGCAAATTTTGCACAACGGTAAAAGTCCATGCATTTTACTTTTGTATAAATAAATCAGCCTTGATTTAAATTATATGGATTGCTTCTGATTTTCTGCGGTGCATCGCGGGATTTTTTCCCATACTATAGAGTTATATATATACGAGACTTGCGTAAACAACGAATGGCACAAAAGTCCGAAAATTCCACGTCGATGTGCGTACTAGATAAATACGTTTTTAACCGTGTGGCTTTAAAAAAACGTACCGCAACGCACCGCAGTACGCGCCTATACTAAACCCAGTATGTTCTAGAATTTACGTTAGCAACACATAACACACACATAGAACGTCAGCGCATACGCAAAGAAAAGACAAGCGAAATTACACAAAGAATCATTCTCAGTCATATTTCAATTTCGGCATTAACTCCCCGGAGGCCAAAAACGCCAAACGGTGGTTGCGGTGGGTAACGTATCCGCGCGGAGCCATTTCGGCCGGCCTCCATATACATACCTATGTAAATATATGATATAGGTACATAACTAACAAGATTATTTATTATGTAACAAGAGACAATTCATAAAAAATAATAGTGCGGCGCCGAATTTGCGCGCGAATGCTGGCCTCCGAATGGTTAATGATTGGTATTATCGAAACTTTTCTCTTTGTCTATTTATCTCACGAATCCGATATCTTCTTTTTTTAAGTTTTTTGTGTTTGTGTTGCAGACGTGTCGATTTAAAAATAACAAACTAAGTAGAATGGGCTCTCAAAATCACCCTCAGAATCAGAAACATATCGTACAGCGGTTGTACACAAAACTAGTGCACCTTCTGAGGAGTGACAACAGCTTCTGATGCCATATGTTTCATACGTGGAACAAGTGTGCACACCAACGTGTGAGCGTGTAGCCGTAAACGTAGCGTATGTAGGCTCAGTCTGTCTTTACCTTACCGCAAAACTGTAGAGATGGACGAAGTCTCGCAAGCGTTTACAACATTAATTCTACTCGGCGAACACTACGGAAGCGGCTTCAATCTGTCAAAATTTTGTTGTTCCCGGCCGGTTTGTTCTCGGCTATTCTTCATGGTATTATTCTGCTGATAAAACGTCGTAAATAATCTTTTTTCGCGCAAAATGAATGCACCGCCGACATTCGAATCGTTTCTTTTATATGAGGGGGAGAAAAAGTTAGTCACCTTGCTTCTTTTGTATACAAATCTGACACACTCATAACCTATAATTAATTTTTGCGACCTTTTACAGAGTGCAAAAAGAGGAAGACACGAAAGTTACAAATGCGGCGATATTCACCGTCAACAAGGAAGATCACACCCTAGGAAATATGATCAGAAAGTAAGACGAAACTTTTTTTAGGTATTATTGCAGTATAGGAACCTCTCCTAGATTGTTGATTTTTTAACGTCACCAGACTATATTCATCACGCTGATTCCGAATCTGCAATAATATTTATTCGGTCTCAATAAATAAGCGAGATATAGGCATTCAAAGAAGCGCTAAACCGGTTAAGGTTTAGAAAGGTGCGGCAGGGGGGGGGGGGGCGTGGGGGGGGGGGTTAAAACACTTTTTTTTAATGTTAATTTGGTCTTGAAATTTTACGCGTCCAAAGCTTTTTTCTTTCACATTTAGCATTACAGTGATTGAATCTAGTAGTATTTCTTTATTTTTTCGATTTCCGAGAAAGGTTCCTATACTGCAATAATTCCCAAGGCTCAAAAGAACCTTAGAAAATTCCCAAACAATAAATAATAAATAAAAAGCGGTTGGCTTCTTACTGGCGTGATGGTGTAGCTAGATGCTGGACGGTCTCCGTCCCTAAAAGTCTCTGCGTTCATCCCAGGTGAAATAAAGATCAATATCTTTATACCTTCCTGGGGTGACGGGTTCGCCCACTTTAGTGGGCGCTCTCCTGAGGGTTAATTTCCTAATATATTACGTTGTTTGCAGTCAGTTGCTGAAAGATCCGAAGGTGCTCTTCGCCGGATACAAAGTGCCGCACCCGCTCGAGCATAAATTCGTCATACGGATACAGACAACCTCGGACCACACGCCGCTCGAAGCTTTTATTAACGCTATCACAGATCTCATTTCCGAGCTGTGTTTGTTCGAAGAAAGATTTAAGGTTGGTTTTAGTGATTTCTATGCAGCTCGATCACACCATTGATTATATATTATGGTGTTAGACTGCGCAACTCCTTAGAACGATTTGGCAAACTTTATGCGCCTGCGAAATGCAGGTGGCGCTGACAGCATTGATGGCCAGACTAATAGCAATTCATTAGGCCATCATTGATAATGAATAGTTTTTTCTATAAAGGACTGATTGATAGTAAAAACCCAATAATTTTACCAACAATAATAATACCATTCTACTATTAGTGCCATCCATCACATTTTTTTTTATATAAGCTGATTATTACATCACAGAAATAATACAGAGAAATAAAATACAAACAGTGCTGCCATGGAATTGACCGACCAGAGTCGTATCAATTATGTTATTACACTTCTGAGGACTGAGCAGTGGATTCCAAACTAACGACCGGCTGTGGTAGGTTTAGGACAGCTGTCTTGCCACATCTGAGCGTCCGCCTGACCACCCATTCACTCCCCCTTCTAAGCCAAGTCTATCTGAACATTAAAGAGCGGTAGCGAATGGTTTTGTGCAGCTTGGGCTATAAGATCCATTTTGTTCTCGGATCGGCTCAACTCACGATTCAGCTCCTATTCAAAAGCCTCCTCGTGCGGAAGGTTACCCCGGGTAAGACTTTCACGGCTCAGGTCTCACGGCTGGTGGACCGGTATGCGCACCGTTCGGCGATGCCAATCGGATGTGCACTCTGAGTAATTGCTGAAGGAGTCTGGACACTATGGAAATATACTGTCTTCTAAGAAGCGGGGGTGGATGTTGACCTGTCGTCAACCACTCTTGAAATGACCATCAAGCTTCCTGATCCTGAATTCAGAGCCGGGCAAAAGATGCCTTTGGTCCACGATAGATTCAAACTGAATCACCGCTAAATTACGGCAGGTAGAGGTCGCATTGTGACTTCTTTCCCGTAACCAGTCGGGAGGAAAGAGGTATTCTGAAGGTTAATTCCAGATGAAGATATCTGGTAACCAGGGATAAAACTGGTAGCGAGGGGTCGAAGTTACCTTCCTAGTGCCTCGCTGTAAGGCGTTAGTCTCTGGCGGGTTCGTGGCTTTGCTAGTCGGTAGGTTTGTGCCGTCCCAAAGTTTTCTACGCTCATCCCACAGCTGAAAGAACGGTCACATATCGTTATACCAGCCTGGGGTGACAAGTTCACCGTTGTAGTCGACACTGCCCAACTGAACATATAGAGCTTAATTATTAAGTATTGAAACCTGTATACCAAATAAAAATTTTACATCTATGTAAATAATAAGAGCTATGGTTTAAAAAGTCGGTTATTATATTATTATTTTATACCATATAGGCGTGTTTATAGCGCTATCTACAGTGCGCCCTCATATTGTTATACCACGAAAGTCGCCTAATTGAACATCTTCTTTCTCAGCCTGGTTTAGTCCACTCCTGGACGTATGCCTCTTCCTTCTTCTTTCATGTCTGTCTGTCAGCTGCTGACCTCAGCCAGTTGGTCCCTGCTGCTTTTCTGATGTCGTCCAGCCATCGTATTCGCAGTCTCCCTACGCCTCGCTTTGTGGTTCTTGGTCTCCACCGGACAAGCCTCTTCGGCCACCTCGCGTCATCCTGCCTTGCGACGTGACCTGCCCAGCCCC
This sequence comes from Micropterix aruncella, assembly GCA_944548615.1. Taxonomy (NCBI): domain Eukaryota; kingdom Metazoa; phylum Arthropoda; class Insecta; order Lepidoptera; family Micropterigidae; genus Micropterix; species Micropterix aruncella. The sequence goes on from OX155954.1 coordinate 37,352,163, forward strand.
ATTTTGAACATAATAATCAATATTGGGAACTATGCGTTTATGTAAACGATGCGTTTTGTAGTAAAATACTGCTTTCCAAATCGTTGAGCAATCTAACGCGCTACATATTTAATGTCCGCACGTTGATTTTTTATCCGATTAGCATAAATTGTTCTATTTTTATCTTATTTCAGGAAGCCATCAAAGAGAAGAAGGAGGGTTTGGACTAAATGAAACGATGCCGTTAACAAAGAAGATTTTTATTATTAAAAATAAATAGGATACATTTCGGACCGCAGCATTGTGGTACTTTCGAAATAATTCAATAAAAGTTATATTAAAAATAATGCATGGAAAAACGCTCACTGGTTTTCGCATAACTAATTTAATGGAGCGCATCATTTCATCAAGAAATATACATATAAAAGAATGCTCATTTTAAATTTCACGGAGCGAACAATAAACAATGCTGTAACAACAAATGGTGTATTTTCTTAATGGTTAACAATATTCTATTAGTTAAATAGGTAACAATAATCATTATCAAGGTAGATTTGCAGATTATCACAAAAAATAATAAAAGAAATACTAAATTTAAACAAGAAAAAAATGCATTTCTGCGTTAATTGACTTCAATTTTGTAAGTGTCTCGGGGTAATAAATTAGTTAACGCTATATACATAATTTTTCTAGGTCTTAATATGTTTCATCTTCGTTGCAATCCTCGGTGGCGTGGCCGAAGACCTCGCAGACCTCGCAGTAGGGTCTGGGGGCGGGCGGGGGCCGCTTGGCGGACGCGTCTCGCGGCGGCGGGCTGTCCTCGTCGGCCGCTTGTCGCGGGCAATCCTCCGTGTCGTGGGCGTCCCACACGTCGCAGATGTCGCAGAACAGGCGCGGTGCCGATGAACGGTTCTTTGTACCGTTGCTGCTGAAAGTAAAATCACAAATGATTTATGGGAAACTTTGGAGCGCTCCTTCCTATAGGAAGCAACTTTCGCTCAGATTTCTTTCGCAATGCTATAACGATATTGAGACACGCAACGCTTTCTAAGCAAATAGGTTTAAAAGAATGCTGTTACAGAAGAGAAATAGTAGAATTAGCTGTTACAGTAGAATTGTGGAACTCTGCGCAACTTAAAGTACTGCAATGCGCTGAAAAGGATAAGGAATGCAATGACATTAAGGAAATAATTCAGTCGCTTCACATCAACATTTGTAAAGGAGTTGAGACTGGCCGAACAGCGATGCAGAAGATCCTGGATTTCAGATTTCAACCCCTGTGTGGCGACGCACACTGATCGGCATTTTTCGTATTATATCCGAATTTATTCAATTATCGGCTCTATTTCTCCCTCCACTGCAGTAAAAGCCTGTCAAGGAAGCATGGGGGGCAATTCTTAAAAAAATTAGCATGCTAAATTTGTCCATGGTCCATTTGATTTACATGGGCCAACCTAAATTTTTCAAGAATAGGCCACCATTATATTTTAGTATGTTTGCACACACCTTCTACAAACAAATTTTAGAGGGCTTTGAAAATTTTGAATCTTCGCTTCCGAAAGGTTAAACGATGGTGAAATATTAGATCTGAAAAATGCGCGGTGTACCTACGACATCCAGACTAACGTCCGGCTGTGGTAGGTTTGAGACAACTGCCTTGCCGCATGCGAGCGTGCACCTTCCCATCCATCCACTCCCCATTCGAAGCCATAAATAAGACTTGAGATGCAGAAGTCGCTGTTTTAGTTTTTTTTATATGAATAAATAAAATATAAACGGAGCTGCCATGGAATTCACCGACCGGAGTCGAGCCCATCATAATACTATTTTTTAAACTTCTGGGGTGTGAGCAGTGGACTCCGGGCTAACGACCGGCTGTGGTAGGTTAGGACAGCTTTCTTGCCACATGTGAGCGTTCACCTTACCACCCATTCACTCCCCCTTCGAAGCCATAGAATTTGGGATGCGCAAATCGCAGTTTTAGATATTTTTTCTAGGAAAGACTTGATTATTTTTCTGGAAAGACCAAGATCTTTAAAGAGGTGAAACAGATTTAGCTGGCAGGCTACGAGCGCCAACTTCCACCCCTTGAAGGTGAACAGTGAAGCCGTTCCAGGTGACGGCATTTGCGAGATCATGGCATTTATTTAATTTGTACTCGTGGTCTTTTGGGATATTTGATTCCCATGGAATAGTTAATTCTACGATAAGGGCCACCTTCCGAGATAGAGAGTAAAGAGTTATATCTGGACAGAGGGCTGTGCATCCGAGACTCAGGGAATTTATACTGCTTAGAGACCGAATCGACCTCCAGAATCCAATCTGAAGCTTCTCGATTACTTTCATTAGTTGATTACTTTCATAGAGCGAACAAAATCTTTAATAAGATAAGACTGGGATTTGGCTGGCAGTCCACGAGCACTAATTTCCGCAATATTGCGAGATCATGGCATTTATTTAGTTTGTAATTGGGGATATTTGACTCCTTTGGACATGTTAATTCTACAATAAGAGGCATCTCCCGAGATAGTAAAGAGTTATATCTGGACGGAGAGCTGTACATCTGAGAATTTTAGGGAAATTAAACTGCTTAGAGATCGATTTGACCTCCAGAATCCAATCAGAACCTTTCTCGATTATTGAGAACGCTTTGGGAGTGGTATGTTTTTTGTCTTTCAAACGGCCCCGCACTAACTGCATTGGGGCTTAGGAGGGTATTGTTAAACCCTTTTTGGGACTAGCCACTGAAAAAGTAATTACCTCCAGAATAACAGCAAGAACTTTGTCATGGCTGTAGGTGTACTGACCCTGATCTAAGGCCGACGGGGCTGCCAACTAAAATGCCTAGCTGTGCAAGGAGTATTAAATACACATAGGGGACATGAACTATCCTTTGAATAGCCCCAGCGATCAAGTTACTGGGGTTTGTAAGTGTATGCTGAAAGGCATTCAAATAAAATTTCAACAATTTTGGAGTCCAGTCATACAACATTATCTTCCAGTGCACGAGAGGGAATGCAAAAGTCATCAACTGATGTCCAGTCATTCTGACATTGGAGGCCACACTATTGTTGCCATAATCCTTGTAAGGGTGATTTTTTCAGGTCGACATTGCTCATAGTTGTATTGCCGTACACCGATCTAGTGTCTTTTTGACTAGATTCAGCAAGAATTATTTTGAAGAAGTTTTGTGAGCATGTAAATCATTTACTACCGCCACTTACTGGATAGAATCAAGGTTTTGTTTGTTCTGAAGTTGGCATAGAGAAGAGAGGGCAATTCTAGAGCTAGCCTATAGTTATGTTTTGGATCTGAAAAGGGTGGAGGGGTCAGCTGATTTGGCTAGGGAGCTGGTATGGTAGTCAACATTAACAAAACTAATGTTATGTATTTCAGCCTTAGACCTACTAAAACCGAAATACATGTGACCGTCAATAACGAAGAATTAACTCAGGTATCCTCAACAAAGTTCTTGGGATTCGTAATCGATAATGAGTTACGATGGCACCTACATATTGATGCTTTATGTGATAAATTGGGAAGAGTGTGCTATGCACTCTATCGCATCGCTTCATTTCTCGATTTATCCGCGCTGCGCATGTGTTACTTTGCATACGTTCATACACTGCTAACGTACGGCGCGGAGTTATGGGGGCGAGCAGCCAATCGGCAGAGGGCTTTCGTTATGCAGTCGGCAGAGGGCTTTCGTTATGCAGAAGCGTGCAGTCCGCACAATAGCGCGTGTGGCGCTTGATACGCCAGCTAGGCCTCTCTTTAGAGATCTCTGCATCATGATGCTGTCGTCCATTTATATAATGGAAGTAGCGCTGTTCGTTCGCAGAAATCTAGCCGATTTTGAAGTGAATGGTGTGCATTGTCAGTATCCAACAAGATCCCGTAGCATGCTACGTTCGGTAAGTCATGCATTATCCAAGTCGGAGAGGCTAGCCTGTATCGCCGGCCCAGCGGTTTACAACAAACTCAGCGAGCACATTAGGCAGGCGCAATCTCTTGACGTGTTTAAGAGACGCCTTAAGAGATATCTTACAGATAAGGCGTTTTACTCACTGGAGGAATATTACTCGAGTGAAGTCTAAAATGCTTTGGTGGCTAAAATATTTAATGATCTCTTTGCATTTTGTCTTGTATTTCTTCTTTTTACATTATTCTTGTGTTTTTTCCTTCGTTTTGTTTTGTTTATTTTATCTTTTCTTTACGATAAAAATAATGTTTGCTTGCTAATATGTATGAATGTTTGCTAATCTGTATCTGACTTGTATACCAGTATACTAATAAAATGAATATGTAAACATTAGCGTTTAGGCATTTAATTAGGTTTGTGTGTGATGTGTTTTTTCTGATTCTGTAGATTTCTAGATCTATTACTACTATAAGTTCTTTATTCAGATTTTCGGTTATGCAGACTACTTTTGGTCCCAATTAGTCCAAATAATAATTTCTACTATCAAACACTTACTAATTTAATTCATCTGCTTCTTGTGCTGTAAATCCTGTTTCCAATGCATGCACCCTCGCTACTAACTGTTCGTTTTTACGTTGCATATCGACGATGACAGAATTTAGGAAATCGACTTGTCCTTCGACTATTTGCTTCTCTTCCAGCAATCTGCAATTAATTTATAAAAAATCTCATTAATAAAGAATTTAAAATTTTAAATGAATATACTTACTTTTGCGCTTCTAAATCAATGTTATCAGTGTTAACGACATTATTATTGATCATGGGTAGCTTTTCTGGTACAGATGCAGTCTGCAATTTTGTCATTTCTTTCTCTAATTGATGTTTTTCACGCTGTGCAATTTCTGTTTTTGCTTTAAAATTCTGCAATTAAAAGTGTCGCATCAGAAACGTAAACTAAATTATTCAAAAGATCACACTACTAACCTTTAATTCTTTCTGAAGCGACACTGTAATTTCAACTTGTTTCTCCAAATCGCTCTTATTATTATCCAATTCCTTACTCAGCAGACCAATTTTATCCTCATCAGACTTCACTCGATCGTCATATTTCTTCCGACTATTCTGTAAATCAATAGTCAAACGCTCTAACATGCCTTCTCGTTCAGAGCTATTCTTCTCCTGATGCACCGTCAGCAATTCTACCTTATTCTCGAATTCTCTTAGTTTCGATTCAGTCTCCTCTAACCTCTTCTGGAGATCTGCACTTTTCTTAACCTCCGATTCAAGCTGTATTTTAGTAGCACTCGATACTTTTTCAATTTCTTCTATTTGCGCCCTAAGAGTGTGTCTTTCCTTTTTTCCATCTTTCTTCACTTTGTCATAATCAGCACGCAACTGCGCGGAAATATCCTCATAATTTCTCTTCTGCCCTGTGCTTATATTATTCAACTGCTTGATATCCTCCTCCGATTTAAGTAGCTGGCTCTGCAACTCTCCAATCTTTTCCCTGGTGTTTTGTAATTCTTCTATATTCTTTTGAGATTCTTTAAACTGTTTTTCATATTCGGATAAAGTTTTCTGCAAAGAATCAACCTCCTTTGAGTATTTCTCCTTTAGAGATGTATTCTCGGATTCAAATTTCTTGAATTTTTCAGCCAGTTCATTTTGAGACGACGTTGAGGAATCCTTCAGCGCGTTCAATTCTCCATTAAGATTCTCAATTATTGCATTTTTTTGAAGTAATTCATTTGAAGTTTTCAAAATCTCAGATTTCAATTGCTCCTCCTCAGCAATCACTTGTTTGAGTTTTTGAGAATCACACTGAAGTTTGTTGATAAGATCCTCATTTTTTTTAATTTCACTTAAATTAGCATCGTATTTTGACTGCAAATCTTTGAATTGGTTGGTAATTAGCATCTCACTTTCTTGCACCGATTCTAACTTTTGTTTCAATTCTTTGTTTAGCGTTTCCATTTGTTGATTTTCTAATGTTATAGTTTCAACCTGTTTCTGAACCTTTTCAAACTCCACTTGTTGACTTTGGATGATCGAATCATTCCCAGCCTTATCTTTACCGAGAAGATCTAGCCTTTGTTGCAGATTTTTAGCATCATTTTCTGCTTTATTTAAGTTCCTCTCCAATAAATGTTTCTCCTCTAACATTTTTTTAATTTCGTTATTCCCTGAATGTATTTGATTGTCTTTTTCGATAAGCATTTCGGAATTTGCTTTAATGTCTACTTCCAGCATAGCATATTTCAAATTTATTTCTTTGATTATATTTTCTTTATCCGATACAGACTTTGAGGCCACTTCTAGCTGCGATTTAACATTGACAGCTTCGTCACTGAGCGCTAACACTTTATTCTCCGTATCTTTTAATTTTGTCTGGAGAACAATTTTCTCTTCATTAAATTTGGCAACAGATTCACTGAGCGACGCTTGGAGAGACTGCTCATTTGTCCGCGCTAACTCCAATTTATTATTCAGGTCATTTTGAGATTCTATCAATTGATCCAATTTTTCTTTAAGCTTTATTTCGGATGTTTGGCCAGTGGATTTTATTTCATCCAAAGAGCTATTCAATTCTGATATCAATCTATCACTGTTACTTTCCAAAGCTTGCAGTTTTTCATTAAGAATGTTTTCCTCATCTTTTTTCTTGTCTAACTCCAGTAATAAATGCTCTTTTTCCATACCAAATTCTTCTTTGATATTTGCTATGGTTTTTTCATAATCATCTCTGGTCGTTTGTAAATCCTTATTTAAGACGTTGACTTTCTCCTTTTCACTTTCAATTAAAACATTCAATATTTTAAGATTATCCGAAAGTTCTTGGACGGCTTTCAAATTATCCGCTTGAATCTTCTGAATTTGCTGACCGAGTTCTTGTTGTATTCTCTCATGTTGATTGTGTCGCTCGCGAACTTGATCTTTTATTTCGACGAGTTCTCGTTCCCTCTCGTGCAGTTCGCTTATTGTTTTTGCCAAATTATCGCTATCATCTGCAGTCTTACTTTTGATATCGTTTTCTAGCTTTTCTTTCGATTTTAAGAGTTCCTCGTTCTTCTCCAAATGACTCTGAATATTCCGCTTCAAGTCTCCAATTTCAAGTTCCATTCCCGATATTTTAGAAGTGTACACATTATTAGCTTCGTTCAGTTGGACGACTTTATGCTTAAGTTGTTCATTTTCTTCGGTGAGTTTTTTTATTTCGTTTATATTCGCGTTTACGTTTGCTGTCATGTTTGAGAATTCTTGTTTGCTAAGATTCGCTGATAGTTTCAGCTCGACTATTTGTTGGGTGAGCGTCGATATAGTCGTATCCTTTTCGTCAATTTGTTTCCTGTATTCGTTAGTGCGAGATTCACCGTCGGTGTCAAAAGAGGTTTTCAGGTCTGTCAGTTTTTGTTGGAGATTAGTGACTTCTTCATTTTTGTCTTGTACAGATTTTTTAAAATCTTCCGTTAATTTCAAGTTTAATTCCTTATTAATTTGGGAGTCGTGCAAAAGTTTTTCGATTTCGCTTTGTTTCATTTGGAGGCCGCGTTGGAGCTCTTTATTCGACAGTGAAAGTGTCTCAGTATTCTGAGACATTTCAGTCATGAGCCCTTCGAGCTCATTTATCTTTTTGGCGTGATGTTCTTTTAGAGCTTCCGATTCATCCTGCGCTGATTTGATGGCAGATTCCATTTTTTTTACATTTTCTGAAAGCGTTTCTATGTCCAGTTGTTTGGAGCTCAGTTCCATTTTTGATTTATTTATGTCCTTTTTCAGTAACACTTCTTGCTCTTTCGATGCCGCTATTACTGTAATAGTTAAAACGTTTATTTATAATTATGTCATTGAGGGTAGGCAGCAAATTACTGATTGCTAATACTAAATTCACTTATATATTTATTAAAATAGTACTCTGTGCCTGTGGGCCAGTTCTCCCGGGAATTGTCCTTCGCACGCTCCTGGACGCTTTGGGCACCGTGCGGCGTCAGCCAATCGAATGTGCATTCCCGACTGGTAACCGGGGGAGTCTGGAAACGGCTTTAGTTCCTATAGAGCTGGGGCGGCTGTTTACCTAATGTTAGCCGCTTTGGAATGGCCAATTGGCTAGCAGATTCTGAGTGAAAGACGGGAAAGAGACACCATGGCCTACAATGATTCGAACTGAATCATTGGGTAGAGGCTTACACTAGGTAGAGGACCGTGCAAGCGATCTCGAACCTGTAATCAGTCTTGGTAGCTTCGCTACCAAAACTGGTAGCGGGGGCGCTTAGTCTGCCTGCTGGGTTAACTACCCTGTGCCGGGCGGTAAGGGTTGGTCTCTCGCGGGCTAGTTGGTGGAGCTAGGTAGGTTTACCAGTTGTAGTCGACACTGCCCAACTGCCTTCTTCGAAAGTTTATTATCCCATTCCCATTCGACCACGCGATTGCAGATGAAGTGCTTCCTAGAGTTTATGTAAAAGTCACTTTTGGTAAGTTTAAAGAGTGTTCACGACAATGAGGTTTTTATTTCATCTAGATCAATACTGTTGTTTGTATTATTATGGAGTATTATTGTTTGTAAATTATGGAGTATTTTATACGTTTCTATCTTATCACCACGTTTACGTCATTTTTCAGTTGTCAGCTTTAAGGAATACAGCCTTTCCTTGCACTGTAGTCTGTAGTGCTCGTATCACTGAGAGAATGACGGTCTTCCAGACTGTCAATGCCATATCGCTTTAAAATAGGCTGTACTGTTGTATAAAAGGTATTTTTGTAAAACACTGCCGATTGCCAATAATGAAATTAGGTACCTACTCCAATAATGAAAATAAAATAAATCTCCTCGAGCAACTCTATACAGGTTGTGATTACGTTAAGGGCATTTCTTGTAGTGGGTGAATCAGTACAACAGGGTAAGCAACTTTCAATAAAAAAAATGTTTTTTTTAATCGTTTTTTTAAATAGTATATAATAGTACATTTCACTGAAGGTCACTGACTATTGCCGGTGGCCTCAAGTGGAATGAGTACATAAATACTATTGTGAAAAGAGCTAATATCATACCATACCATTGTATAACATTTAAAAGGCCTGCCAAATACTAATGCCTGAACCTACAAGCCTATGTACGACCAGTACTGGAGTACTCATTTCAGATATGGAGTCAATATTCTGTCGGAGACCTTAGACTTATTGAGAGTGTGCAAAGAAGATCCACTAAAGTGATACAAGGATTTCACCACTGCAAATGCAACGAAAGGCTCAAATGGCTAAATCTACCAAAGCTGGAGGAGTGATGCGAGCAAGGAGATCTCATCAAATTCTTTAAAATGACCATTAAAGCCGTGAATTAAAGAATCAACTAGATACCTCCTCAACCAAAATCAAAATCTTCAAGAACATTGCTTCAAACTCGACAAGGAGAGAGGGGAACCTCAAACCGCAACAATTTTTTTTAAGCAACAGATTGGTCGACTCATATAAAACAAGCTGCCCAACGTTTTATACTCTATTGTGAAATTTCACAATAGTTGGGTTTATTGTCATACGACAATAAACCCAACTATTGTCTTCCAACCAACCCTACTATGAATTGTTTATTTGTAAGTGTGCGTGTAACATGTGTGTCTTGTTATTGCATTCGATCGAAATGCAATTCCGTTAATTTTATCCCAACAGAAAATGGTAACCCAGCGGGGAATCGAACCCGGGACCGTAAATCGAACCCGGGACCGGGATCGAATGTAAGATTAGGCGACCTAACCACTATGCCGATATGCGAATGTGGTGAACGAACAGTAAATGTTTTTAAAAACTGACTGAACAATTTCACAAAAACATAAGAAAAATCAGCTCTGAGGTACCCGCCTATAAATATTAGAAATAATAATTAATTTAGTTTTTAATATTGCTAAAAGTCAATTAGATGTCACCTTTAGCTAATTCCTGTGTTTTGTCATCGAGAGCGGCTTGAGACTGCTCCAATTTCACAATAATCTCCGAAAGAGCCGATGAGCTGTCTTCCTTCGCTCTTTCGAGTCCTTGAGTTTGAGTCGTAACCTTGGCTTCAGCAGCTTGTAACTTAGCAGACAAAACAGCAATTTGCCCTTCAAACTCTGTTTTCGCCACGGCGAGTCTTGATTTCGATTCTGTCGTATGCTTTTCGGTTTCTAGTTTCATTTTGCTGATTTCTTCGTTCAGCGCTTTGCTAAGTTCGTCCTTTTCGTTGTCCTTCTCGCGGAGCAGAGAGTACGCTTCGTCAATCAATTTCTGTAATTCTGAAGATAAAGCTGTGGATGACAATTAAAATGAAGGGGTTAGCCGATTTCGAAACTCGCACCCTTGATTAGTTAACTAAGTAAGCGAACCAAAACCGGACAGCACAAATGGAAGGGTGACATTTACAGTGGACCATGCGTTTTAACTTGTGGCTTACCTTGAGCCGCCAGCAGCTCGGAGCTCTGTTGCTGCGATTGCGTCTCCGCTTCGAGTTGCATCCTCTGAAGTTGTTCTCGGACGGCGCTTTCAGCTGCCGTCGCGAGCGCTCGAGCCGCATCCATTTCGGACAACCTTTGCATCGCCTGCGATAGCTCTTGCTGTGACAGATTAATGAGACAGTTTTCTATATTTTGAATGATTCTAAATGTATACAAGTGGTTGGAGATACTCACGTCCATCTTTTCCTTGTATTTCTAAAAGAAAAAAAAGAATTTATTATTTTTTAAAACTTGGCAAAAATTTACTTAGTCACATAAAAATATTTTTCTCTAATCTCCTACAAAGTTACTCCTTGGTAACGCACACACTGCTTCAAGCGGTTCCACGATAGAAAACACTTTTGAAAAGGTGTTAGTCTTGACCGTCGCATTACAGCATAATGTTTTCTCTTGATTCAAATCTGTCCTTTTCAGCGGTATTTTAACTTGAAGGATTAGACAAAAATAAGACCCGTTTCTAAGAAGTAAGGAGCCTGACTACTGGTATGCCGGCGATTTGGGTTCCTGCATGAATCAAAGTTCCCACTTGCTCAATGACATTCTTACTTCAGCTTATTGAGGGCCTAGTGGGATTTGCCTATCTTTGAAGTAGTTGTACCACTCCTTTATCCATGAGATGCTTTTGGTCCCGTGTCCCCGAAACCCTGTTTGATCTTGTGAATTGTTTTTATTTGGGTATTGCCATTGATCATATAGGGCAGGGGTCGGCAAGTAATTTCAAGTGGGGTGTGGATACTGTTAATTTTTTTTTTATCAAGATCCAGAAAAAAAACTCAACACTTACTAGTTTAAAAAAAATATTTTGACTCGTTTAAGAGCCTAATTATTTAAATTTAATTTATTATAAAACAGAATAAGTTTGTATTCATTGAGAAAAATTCGCCTGCGATGCTGGAATGTCAACCCAAATTTGCAATATTTTGAAAAGGGAACAATTTGCAGGGTTTTTATTTAGGACTGCGTATTTTAAATGATACTGATCATTAAATTGCAAAGATAAGTAAGTTATTTAAAAATACTTGGCGGTCCATGTTTGGACCTTCACGGTCCGGAATCGGACCGCGGTCCGCCTGTTGCCGACCTAGGATATAGGGTATTAGATTGCCATAGTACGTTTTAGAAACCCCCCTGCGCCGGCGACATGCAGGTGGCACTGATAGCATTGTCCGGCCAAATTAATAGTAATTTATTTGGCCATCTATATCATCATCAATCTATACTATCAACATCAATATTTTATAAAGGACAACATTGCTAATGAATGTTTTTTTTTATAAAGGACTAATTGATTATAAAAACATTACTTAACCTATGACAACAAAAATAACATTAAATTATTAGTGTAATTTATTCATTTTTATATAGGCTGATTAAGTCACAGAAATAATGCGGAGAGATTAGAATGCGATCTATCAGACTATATAAACATTAAAGCGTTTAATTATTATGAATTGAAACGTGTATAGCAAATTAAAATTGACATCCTTATGTGAATTTTATTAATATAATAAGAGCTATATTTTAAAAAAAGTTGATTTTTATTACATTATCGTTTTATTTTGAGATAGAATGCCATATAGGCATGTTTAGAACACTATCTATTTGGCTACCGAATGTAAGAGAAGATTAATCAATGTTTGGAACTATGTGTGCCATATACTTGTTGCTTTCATAGTAAAATCCCAGCTGCCAAATCCGAGCATGGCATTGAGCAATCTAATACTCTATATAATGATTGGTTACCCTATATTGGGCCTATATAATTTTGGTCCTTTGACAATCTGACCGATGCTCACTCATCGACCAATTGTCAGCAACTGTTACTTTCAGCAGGCATGAAGGAGCACGCTCCCATGCTTCATTTGTTCACGAGAAAAAAATAAGGTTGGATAATTTTCAAACAGACCACTTATGATAAATTCATCAGAGAATTTATAATTTTAGGTCTAGACATATTAAGACTTACGCATAAATCATCTTTGCTGATGTTGTCTTCCTCAGCCCTAAATAATAAATCTTCCACCCTTTGTCTTTCATCGTCCAATTGCCTAGATATAGAATCTACTTCTTGTTTTAATTTCTCATTATCTGCAACAAACTGAAAAAATAGAAGAATGCAATCAATTATTATTATTAATAGTTATTATAATAACTTTTATTATTATTACTGATTTGTTAGTATTTGTATTTTTTTATTATTTTCCCATAGATAATTTGTGAAATTATCCAATAATTCTGTTTGATTATTAGTACCATTGATTTTATACACTATAAAATCAAAGTTAGTACTATTTTCCAATGATAATTTATGAAATTATGTAATAATTTTGATAGAAAATACTGGAAAATTTGGTTTTCTCTATATAACTTAGAAAATCTGCGCTTGAATGTTCAAAGTTCATACATTAAAAAAGTATTTTTTGTTAATTTTGACATAACCAAGTGTAGGAATTCCTATCAACTGGTTTAATGTTAATGTTAATATTGTTAAAATAAACATAGTATTCTATTTGATTCATTTTATTTCAATATATTTTCAATAACTGACGAATCTAATACACGATATCAAACTTTAAGTGATTCTTTTGACATGCTTTTATTGTATATTCTGCATGAATAAATTGATACTGAGACTGAATTGTCATAATTTAGCAATGCCAGAATTTAAAAAAATAAACCATATCCCATTCTTTTCTGTTCTTGTTGTATTTAGCTTAGCGTCTCAGGAGCACTCCTGGCTAAGTTGGCAAAATTTATTCATTAATTCATTCATTCAATTCCACGTTCGTCATCGAACGCATTCTTTAGTGTCACAGAGTGTACAGCAATCAAAACGAGAATTATTCAGCATAGTATATCCACGCTATGTGTCGCGGACTTGATGCGACACAAACTGAGCCCGCGCAATGAAAAGCATGCCGACAAAAGCAACCGCATTGCACTCAACTCAAGAACGGTGTCTCCGTCGAGCTTTATAGCCACTAAGCATATTAACTATAGAAACTTTATAGCCACTAAGCATTTAAAAATAAATCATTTAACCCATTCGAGACCGACTGCACACTGTGTGTGCACTGCATTTCCGAGCCAAAAAAACCGGTTGCACACTGTGTGTGCAATGATATTGAAATGCAATTATCAGTCATTATGGAAAAGCAGCCTTTAGGACAACACTGGTTTAAAACAAAAATTATCTCTTTGAAGTGTGTAAAAATAAAATTTGATGTTAGTTTAAATTTAGCCCCTAAAATGAGTGACTCAAAGCCAGGATTGACAGGGTTGCAGAAAATGAGCAGCGATAGTGAAAGTGATGATTTATTATTTTCAGAAAAAAGAACCGAAATGTTATGATGTATAGTGACAGGGGTCCAGAATATGAGAAAGACATGAATATGAATATATAACAGTTAGATGATACCCTTGATGATATTTTTGAGAATAATGAATGGGAAAATTTACTGCTTCTTAATATTTTTTTTTTAGGTGTATGGATTATATTCTTTTCTTTATTACAGAACCTAAAATAACGATTTCATATTACCTGACTATTTTTGGAATAAATGTTATTTCGACGTGCCAGTTCTAAACTGCAACAACTCAAAATCTTCTGTTTCAAGATAATTGAGTTTAAAGTTTTAAAATGGAACTGCTAATCGAATATTAATAGTAACTTTACATAATTATTAATAATAGTTGTAATATGTATACTCTTTCATATGCTTGATATTACATGTTCCCAACAGTGTAACTCCGAAATGTTGCTTTATAGAACTTTTATGGATAGAAGTAGCCCACTATGACAAAGTGCAAAATCTGCTTGTAGACACTGAAATATTAAATTTTTTGAGACGTCAGTGTTTGGAACTTGTAGATAAGGTAAAAGTTAGCAATTTTGCATACTTAACTCAAAACTGATGTTTTTTGAGTTGTTGCAGTTTAGAACTGGGGCGTCGATTTAATGTAATAATGTGTTTTTATTTTATTTTACATTGCACCCCTGGCGTTTAACCCATTCCTCGTAATAAAAACTTTTAGATGAGCTACCTGCACACACGTCGGGCAACCATCTTATTTTTTTTAAAGGGAGTTACAAAACAACTCTTTTCTTTTGCAAACATATTTTTTTAAAATCCAAAATGGTCATTATAAAAAAAATGGATTCTGGGGATGTTCTCCAAAAATATGTGCTGTCTCGAATGGGTTAAGCTATTTTGACAAGGAAAAACTCGTGATGTCATCAGGGGGTGTCAACACAACGGGCGAACCCGTCTCCCCTTTTAACATCAGAACGTTTTATCTCCCATGGAGTGAACATGAAGACGGACAAAGACAGTCCACGTTCTAGCTCCACCGACGAGCCCGTGACCCTATATAGATACCATATAAAGATAAGAAAAAACAAATGGCAATACAAACCTTCGCACAGTCTTTCCTCGCTAAAGACAAAGCCGTTTCAGCTCTATCAGCCTGCAGTGTGAATTTGGCAACTTCGGCTCTTTCTAATTCCCTTTCCTTAATTAATTGTTCCAAGTGTTGTTGTTTTTCACGGAGCAGTTCCTTTAATTTGAAATTAAAACATCGTTATTTATAGAAAGTCAACCACAGAACCTGTAATTAATTTCAGTGGGTCGATGAGAGAACATTCCATTTTTGTATCCTAACAATAAGAAGTTATACATACGTCATAGAAATTGTCTAAATTCACGATAGTCATTTTAGATATCTAGTAAAAACAATGATCTATAGTCAAATAATTTATAAAATCAATAAAATACTTCAATTTAATATAACATGACATTCACATAAAAGTTGTAACTGAAGCAAATTTGATGAAGGTAGTTATTGCATAGTCAAATACATAACACAAACACATGTATGTATTTTACACTTACAAGTAAACGCACTAGTAGTAATACATACATACATACATGTATATATCCATATTTTACAAATTGTAGTTGACTGAATGAAAATATATATAAATTTGAATTGTACATTTTACTGTTTGCCATACATCAATGTATCTCTTTTTATTTATTTATTTCGCTTATTAACAACATTACAGAAAATCAATGAAACGAAGAAAAATTATTTGTTTGATTGCATCGTGAAAAACACTGACTATTATACGGGATCAGCTTTAAAGCAGTAACATCCTTGAAGTGTGTTAATCAATCCGAGCAAATGAGCAAGTTTTAATTTAAAAAAAATGGAACATAAATTATATTTTTTAGTAAATTTAAAAAATTTGACTGTTAAATAAAAGTTTGACAAGTGTTGAGCGTGCTGCGCCATCTAGCAAAAGGTAAAATATTGCAAATAAAATATATTCGCGATATTTTATCTACCGCTAGATGGCGCAATGCGATCACCTCTATTTATTCTAGTTTTTAAATCATCAAATTTTCAACAAAAAACTTAAAAAAAAATGTTTTTTTGTTTTTCTTCATTTTAAAAATTAAAAGTTGTTTATTTACTCCTACTGATTCACCCACTTCAAGGTGTCACTAATTAAAAACTCACCTGTATAACCATTAGGACTTACAATTTAACGTACTCGTATATCTATGTATATCTATGTATATACAGATAGTCGTAATTTAAAATAAATACAGAATTCAGGAATATGCACTGAAAAGTAAAATCTTATAATAATCACACAAAACAGAATGTCGCATTAAATACTAGCTATTTATTTTAATAATTATTTATTTAACAATTAATTACTATAAAACATTGATTTTGCTTATAAAAATAACTGGAACCAAATGGCAACACCTTAACCTTATGTTTATTTGATTCTGTCACCCAGCTGTGGCCCAACTGGAGCCCGTTCAAGGGTGGACAAGGTATGAGATAAGAATAAATTAATAATCGCCTGTATTTGAACTGATGAAAATATTGTCGCTCTAAATATGGAACCTTCTACGTCCCAACAAGTAAACTTTTCAGGGCATGGAAAAAACTGAATAACTTTATTTTTGAGATGTCTCTTAGTTGTGTAAATATGATAAAATTATAAAAAAATACGTGTGGCACTCGGGGACTGCCGCGGTAAAGCTATTGCATAGCATTTTTAACAACTTATGCAATTATAATTATTTATTTATTTTATTTTTTCTGATATCAGATAACTGCGCTCTATCGGAAAACGTTGAAATTATTCCGAATCAATTGCGGCTGCGGTAGCAAATGATTCGGAATAATTTAAACGTCTTCCGATAGAGCGCCGCGCACGAATTTTTTATTCGATAAAGCAAAAAAAACGGATTATTCGAAAAAAATCGTAGATAAAAAGATAGATAATTAAATTATCTTTAAAATGGTGCAGGTTTCATAATAATACGCCAGATAGTATTTGCATAGTAGTCGTTTTTGTGTTCGGTTAGATCTAATTTCACAAATTAATTACACTATGTAATATAAACAAAATCTAAAATATTCAAAGCTAAGAATATGAGGAAAATATTCTTGTTTAACATATATTTTTTTCGAATCGTAAGCAGTACTCGTTTAGACGTAATTATCAGTTTAAAATCATAAATTTTCGTTAAGAAATTTCTTCATTCGGTCGCCGCGCTGGCCTAGGCCCGCGATAAAAGCTATGCAATAGCTTAAAAATATGATTTACTGTACTAACGATTAAAACTGTCAAAGAGTTAAGTTGTTTGTGAGGGATCACTACTAAGCACATAAGAGGTATCACCGAATAAAATCATCAACTCATGCCTACGAGATGCTACTGCAACGATAATTACAAGAAAACTAAGCAATTTGAGCCTTGACATGGACAGAACGACCCGATATGATTTTACACCAATAACAATGAAAAACACAAATTTGTACAAGGTTTCACATATAGATCGACGATATCTAAATCTGGTGCTATCGTGTTAAGATCATTTAAGTGCCGCAAAGAAAGCGCCAAGTTCAACCTTGCAAAATCAGTGCGCGAGAACGGCTCCGTGAAAAGATAGTGTGATGGAGTCTGAAGATAATAATTATCGGAAAAATGCGTAATGGGCAGCAAGCTTTTGCCTCGTATCACATTAAATATATAGGACTGAAAGAATTATTAGCCAACCGTCCCTGTGATAAATGTTGTCGGATACAGAAATGGATAATATCCTCACTGCTTGAAGTACAAAAATCTCAGACACTTCTGTATCTTTTCCAGCATGAAGATAAAGCCGTATTTGTTTCCATTCGACATAACAATCGAGTTGTACGATATATAACTTAATAACCCGAATATATTCAAGTGCTCGGATTGCCGTATCACAAACACTACAATCTTGAAATAAGTTACAGATAGTTGACTAATGTGTGACGAAGTTTAGCTGAGGATCAAAAAACTCCCAAGTGCTTGAATTTAGTCACTCTGGGAAGAGCACACCTAGTGATGGGGTAATCATACATTAGATCAGCAGACAATCTCGTGTGTATCATCACTGAACATTTGTTAATATTGAATTGATAAACATATTTTTTTGTAAAAAGATAATTGTTAATCTATTATACATATTTTTTATGCATATTTTATAAATCCTAATTTAGCACTTTTATTCGTCAGATTTTCGGCTTATTTATTTCTACAAATGGTGTAAAATAGCCCAAATAATAAAAATAGGACTCAAGAATATATCACCAATTACCTTTTTGAAATTTTTATGCTTAGCGTATTTTTCGGAATTCAGTAGTATACAGTCAAACTAGATTCATGGTAATTTTTGCTGTTCTTTGCTCTTTCAAGGTAATTAGCCGGGGAAGACTTGATGTGCATATTATCTTTCATTATCGAAAAATCAGGAAGCTTCTGATAAATCCTTGGGATCGATTCGGTTTCTAATCAATATCTTCTTCCTTCTTCCTCATTTTGCAACAACTCCAAAAGTTTAAAATTAAGCATCTTTGAATCCGAACCAGCTTAGGTGTTCTCTGCTATTCTCCGCCAGTCCATTCCTACCTTCAACTTATCTGATGTCATTTTTTAGTCTATCTGATAATCTGTCTGCATTCTCTTTCTCCTTTCGAGGACTCTTCATGCTTCTGTGATTTGCATAACTGACCGGCAAATTGGCTATGCGGTCTCCAATATCAATTACCATGGCTGACTGTAATGTCTTATATCATTTTGCCCTAATAGCGCATAGCTTGCTCCTTTCTTTTGATAACTTCATTTTGTTCATAATTTCAGCCATGTGAAAGGACCTCCTTCTCTCCAATAGTAATTTCACATAACCATACCTAGTTTTAAGCCTCGAGAGATCAAACATCTCAGAATATCTATATATAATTTAGTTTGTTAAAGACAGGCAGTTCTACGGCAACTCAATAATAACTTCTTCTAAACAAGCTCATTGCTGGGCATGATGACAGCGAGGCTGCTTGGCAGTGTCTTAAATCGTCGCAAGGAGTAACGGACAGAGTCGAACCTCACACGTCCCTAGACTACACATCTGTCCGCAGTTTGTCACCCGATCGGTCTCCATGACCTGCGCCAATTGTATCTTTCCCTCCTCTAAAATACCCTTCACTTGCAAAAGAGGATTGGGAATTTCACAACAGTAATTTAACTTCAATCCTTGACCACTCTGTGAACCGTAATGCCCCTGCCAGTGTTCAACTGTCGTCCTTCCTGGTGGCGGTGCATGAATACTCGGGTGTTTACCCAAAATCTACCCATGTCGACCCGGTTCACAGAGAAAACGCATTCAAAGCAAAGGCTCCGTAGGCAGAAGCGGCTATTTCGTCGCCAGCTAGGTGAAGCCAAGAAAGCCGGAGATAAGGCCCTCTGCCACAACTTCTCGCGCGCGTACCGCTCGATACTCAAACTGATACAGAGCGTAGCAACGCAAAACAACAAGCGCAAGAAAGCATTTCTCAAGTCCAAAGAGGAATCCCGGTTTGACAAAAACCGTTTTTAACTACAGTAAAAAGGTTTTGTCTGCTGCTAAGGGCACAATCTAAATCCCGGAAGAAATGGCCACGGAATACTTTTCGACCACTTATGAGGATCCAATGCGACTCCATACGTACAGCCCTCCTCCAGGCATTAAACCTCCGCACCTGCCTACAGTAGCTTTCGCCTCTCAATCCCCATCTCTAGATGAGTTTTGAAATCAAATAAAAAGGAAGCCGTCGGGCTCTACTACAGGTCCCGATGGTATTCCCGACTTAGTGTATAAAAAGTGTCCCTGCCTTCTGCAATATTTAGGATCCATCTTACGACATATATGGAATAGCGGTGTAGTCCCACAGAATTTCGGCCGAGCGACAGTCATCTTACTTCCGAAGGTCCCAGTTTGCACCGGACCAAAGAACGCTCGGCCCATTGCTCTGACAGATACTGTGGCCAAATTCTTTTTGGCATAGTCCACATGAGGATGAGCGAATTCATGCACCGGAACGAATTCCTTGGAGTGTCAGTACAAAAAGGCTTCATGCGTGGCATCTCAGCACGCCAATTGGAGACTTTTGCATTCCTCCTCCAATGCACTGGAAAGTAATGTTGTATGACTGGATGCCAGGGATGCTGAAATTTTATTTAAATGCCTTTCAGCAAACTTTTTCACACCCCAGTAACCTCGCTCGTTGGAGCTATGCAGAAAATAGTTCATGTCCCCTTTGAAGCAACATCCCTTGCACAGCTAGACATATTCTACCTGGCTGCAAGGTGGCCTTGAATCAAGGACGGTACACTTACAGCCACGACAAAGTCCTTGCTGTTATTCGCGAGGTAATTAGCCTCTCAGTGGATCAAGCCAGCAAGGGTTTCCCCCAATACAGCCATCCTCCAATACAGTTTGTACGGGATGGCTCTAAAGGCAAAAAACATCTCATCGCAAAACCTTTCTCAATAATCGAGAAAGCTTCAGATTGGATTCTTGAGGTCGAATCGGTCTCTAAGTAGTATAAATTCCCTGAAAGTCTCGGATGCACAGCCCTGCGTCCAGATATAACTCTTTACTCTCAATCTCGGAAGATGGCCCTTATCGTAGAATTAACTGTTCCATGGGAATCAAATATCTCAAAAGACCAAGAGTATAAATTAAATAAATACCATGATCTCGCAAATGCTGTCACTCGGAACAGCTTCACTGTTCACCTTCACGCAGTGAAAGTTGGCGCTCGTGGCCTGCCAGCTAAATCTTTGTTTCACCTTTTTAAAAATATTGGTTTCTCAGGAAAATAATTAACTCTTTCCTAGAAAAAATATCTAAAACTGCAATTTTCGCATCTCAAATTCTGGCTTCGAAGGGGGAGTGAATGGGTGGTAAGGTGAACGCTCACATGTGGCAAGACAGCTGTCCTAACCCTACCACAGCCGGTCGTTAGTCCGGAATCCACCGTTCACCCCCCAGAAGTGTAATAATAGTATATAATGGGCCCGATTTCCGTCTGTGAATTCCATGGCAGTTCCGTTCGTATTTTATTTTTATTTCTTCTTCTGGTGCCATGACCGTTACCAAATGTTGGCTAAAATAAGGATCATGTGGTAGGTTCTGAAAACATTGCCACAGATAACAGAGCCCTTCTTCCAGCTCTTTTGCTTTGAATTATTAGATGCAATGCTGTATCTTTTAGGATGACGCATGACGAATGCGAGTGAAATATTGGAGTTGGCAGATCTTTACTGTCTTCAATATGTTCTTTCGTAAACCCTTTACAACATCTTCATTCCTGTATAAAC
Source organism: Micropterix aruncella (assembly GCA_944548615.1). NCBI lineage: Eukaryota > Metazoa > Arthropoda > Insecta > Lepidoptera > Micropterigidae > Micropterix > Micropterix aruncella. Next base: position 37,373,236 of record OX155954.1, read on the forward strand.
CCGGATTATATGTAGTATCCTTTGATATCCCAGAGAACATTGCAGCTGTTCGTTTCCATTGAGTGGAGCCCTCGTTGTTCCGTTAGACAGCACGGATCTGCGTTTGAGATTGGCGTCAAAGCGTACAAAGAATACTGCATGAGTTAAAGTTAACGAAAACAGAATACACGAATTAATGAAAACATAAATAGTAAACTACATACATGCACTTTCATCAATAAAGGATGTTTTTCCTGTGTTTATTGGTGCAAATTAAGTTTCTTTAAAATTTCCTATTTCCCTGCGCAACCCTGTATGATAACTTTACTTAGTTTTAAACTAGCTGTCAGTAAGAACATTTAAAAATGTAAAATATTACTGAAATGGACAGCTGTAGATGGTATTCAAAGACATGATATGTAGTTTCGTATAATCAAAATAAAATGTTTTGTAGCTACAGAGTTACACTTTCGAAATATTCGTGCAATTAAAACACTTACAAATAAAACACAAATCCATTTCTATTGTTTCATTTATTTGGAAATGGATGCTGGGGAAATAAATTAAAATTAATAAACGAAAAATTGCAAAATTCTTTATTTACATAACAATAAAATTAATACATTCCTCCGTCTAAAGCTAAATTAGGTTGTTAATCTAGGGCAATAAGTTAAAAATACAAAACAATACAATTTCGGTTATCGCTACCAAAAGTTAGGGGTACCTAGAACAGAAAAAAACATACTGAAAAAAGGGTGTTAGTAAATTAGGATAAAGCGACACAAAAAAATGGTTAATGCGATAAAAATAAACGAAGAAGGTACAAAAATGGAATGTTCTCGTGTTATGTAGTAGAATGGAAATAAATACAAAATAGATTTTTAGACAAGACGCAACAACGGGTAGACACGCTTAACGGGCTGCTATGGGCGAGGATACCTGTAATGTGTTCTTGGCTGACATCGGTGTGGAAGTGACCCTCGGAGCTCTCTACGCGTTTCCAAAGCGTGATCGAGTGCATTCGTGATGGCCAAGCGTGCAGTTAACCACATTTTTGAACATGGAAGCAAACAACCAAGTTAGTCACTATTTTGAAACAAAAAAATATAAAAAATTAAAGAAGACTAGGAAATTCAAGGCTCAGATTCATTTAAGAGTAAGTTTGATAGGTCTTTAATTTATTTTTTAAAAAACTCACAGACTTATCCCAATGCATAGTTTTGTTTACATTTATTTACATCTAAATAATTAAGTACTACCCAAACAAAAAAATATATACATTAGTAGTCAAAAATAGACCCAAGAGATACGTCTAGTTTGATTGTTTGAAGTCTAAATCTCAAAGGTACTTGACACTACTGCCATCCGCCTGACATTTGTACTAATTACTAGTACGAAAGTATTACCAGTAAGAAATAATTACTAATTCGGCTTGAAGAAACAAGTATGGGACAGTATATACAGATTATCCACATATCTTGTGAAAGTGGATGGTTGAGTGCGTTTCTCTTTTCAAGTGGAGGAATGTGTACCCCAACTATAGCGCAAATAAGATAGCTAAGATATAAGAATCGATAATATTGCTCCATATTGCTTGGAGTCCAGGAACCTTAGAAAACGGGTTTTCATTTTAGTAAGCATCACGTAAAGCTCCTCATGGGAATTCCAATTCGCAGCATTAACTACCAGCCTGCTGCTCAAAAGCTCACTTTTATATCGCTGAACCACCTTATATGGTTAAGCGATTGGTCTAAGATGTGGTCTGAGGTTGGAGATGCGGACTGAACCTGATAAGTAAGTCTGACCCCCACAAGTAAAAAGGAAGCAACATTGTGGGTTGTCAATTACTGTGGGCGAACCCAACACCCCAGGAAGTTATAACGACATTATGCCATTCAAACTCCCATGGAGAGAACGCAGAGACTAACAGAATCCACAGACTAAGAGCCCTTAAGAGTCCAACAAGTTACCGGGAAGTGAGTGAGGTACTGGAAAGTGATCCGAACGGGTTGACCCCTAGCCCTTACCACAAGATTTGGACGGATTTCTCCAACCTTCAGTCCGGTCCCAGATTCGAAGTCGCTTGCGCGGTCTCTACCTGATGTTAGCGGTAATTCAGTCCGAATTTATCGCGGACACTTTTTCAGGCCCTTTGCCCATCAATCTCACACGGGATCAGATGGCGAATGGATTGTTTGAAAGGTGGCTGACATCAGGTCTACAACTACCCCCGCTTCTTAGGAAACGTACGTCTTCAGACTCCCCCAGTCATTCACCGGATTACGCAAGCAGTTTGACACAGCCCGGTGCGCAAACCGCTCAGTACCGTTCCAGATGTCCCCCGGATCTGCACTTCAGATTCCAACTGCCTGCGAGTGCAGGTTACAGTCCCGCTTCGAGGTAGCTACCAGATGGGAGCTGAACTGTGAGTTTGGCCGACCAAGGTAACACAGAGAAGGCCATTACCACTGCACGGAACATTAGAAATGAAGGAGGCAATAAACCTACTAAAATGAATACCGCATATCTGTATATATTAAAACTCAAGTCGCGAGACACGCTATTCTCGAATGAATCTGAACCCGTCATTGTGTGCATATTATACATTGCTTTTCAAGATATGTAAACTACGTATGGATATCGAAACTCGCTAGGTGAAACGCAACTGTAGTGATAGCTACGACCGAAATTTGCAAAGTACGTTTTATTTACGGGAGGAACTAACTGTTGTCTGTTTAGGTCCTGCGCCGTCGGATTCACTTTGCATATTTTTTTCTTCAATTTTAAAAGTGGTTTCTTTTTAAAATTATAATGTAAATATTTATCGGTAGATACCGAAGGAAATATTGAGGTTATTACGGAAGAGTCCTCCTTGAGTAAGCTTGAATTGTCGGATATCCGATCTTCGATTGCTTTCAAATCGGTCTGGCCGTTCTTCGGATTAGAATTTAATATGAACAAAGTGCTAAACGAATCGGGGCTCGGCTCTGAAATTTCTGGATTTTTGTAAATGTTAATCTTAAAATCGAAGCACACAATAATGGTCATCGTCGGAGAGGCGATGCGCAAGATGGTCACGGGCGTTTGCTGTACCTGAGCGGAAAGCGGGGCTCGCGAGGGGATGCGCGAGGAAGCTACGGAAGTGGCGAGGGAGATGCCTTGTGAAGTGAGCGACTCTCGGGAGGAACTTCGCCGCGGCGTGGCGGGAGAGTGAATGGCGCAGTTCCCGGGGCGCCTTCGCGACGGCGATCGCGACACTTTCGTCGCCGGGGCAAACAGGCCAAAGCGGGGGCCGCATTCGAAATATCTGGAAAAAAAATAACAGTTGAAAATAACTCAGTATGAAAATAAAAATTAGTAATACTAATTATTCATAATATAAAATCGGACGCTTGGAAATACAAGAATACCGAGTATTTTATGAAACAAGAAGACATCCCTAGCTTTCAATGCATTTGGGATACTCGGTTGGGGTGGGGCTTTCTTCTCTCTCGTTCTCTCCTCTCCTAAACCTAAAATGTGGTTTTAAAAATATTTCTACCGCAGGAAACATTGTGCAGTCCTCTTGTCGTTAACTCTCCTTAACAGTTTCTAAAAAACGAATAAGTTTCGTACCTTTTTCCTTCAACGGAGCCATCGTTCTTTCCGATCGGGTCATCCAGTTCGACTCCGGCCCAGATGCCATTTGCGAAATCGACAATACCCCAGTATCGAAGAATACCAGCTTTACTTCCTTGGCTACTGGAGACTATCACTCGCTCGCCCAAACGTAATTCGCCTTTATCTGCGCTTCCGCCGAGTGTACTCAGTGAAGCAGCTGAAAAAAGAACAATGGGAACTCAGTAATTTGCGATAGTACTTATGCTCTCTTGTGCTGTAAGCAGTGGCGTACATTAAGTTTGGAGTTAAGATAAGTATCCATGTATGTCGAGCCAAATTTCAATCCAAGGTTCTCTCTCTTTCTCTTTCTCTCCGTCCCTTTCTCTCTCTCTCCCCCTCTCCCCTTCCCTCCCTCCTCCCTCCCTCCATCCCTCCCTCCCTCCCTCCCTCCCTCCCTCCTTCCCTCCTTCCCTCCCTCCCTTCGCCTTTCACCCTCCATCTCCCTATCTTGCTCTAGTAAAACCAATATACATTGAAAAACCAATATACATAAAACTAGCCTACTTCAGAAGAGTCATTCGAATGGAATAAAATATAATTGATTTGACCCCCTCTTTTAGTATGTTTGTATCTATCTATATACCCTGTTTTTTTCTCACACCACAACATGAAGTTTTACATTGCTTCATAAGCTTAAATTACATATTTTAACAGAATTTATTGTCAGATCCACCCTGGCTATAGGCCTCCTCCAGACTCTCCCATCTTCCTTTATCTTTCGCTATTCTTTTAAGTCCTACCTGCTTCTGCACTTATTGCACTACCTTCCTCTCGATCGTTTGCAATCTCTTGGGTATCAAACCTATACTACTTTCAACCAGCTATCGATATTCTTCTCGTTATACATCCTTCCAGTTTTTATTTTATTACAGCCACATGTCTGGCACAGGTCTTCAGGTTTGTCTTTACCCTGATTTTAATGTACTATTATCTTTAAAGTGTGTTGAAGCCAAGGATTTCATGCTCTATTGCTCTTTGGCATACTAGCAGTTTCTTCACCTGCTTTTTAGCAGTGCCCATGTTTGGCATCGGTAGGTCAGTATGACAAGAAATGAAGTATCTAACAATCTTCTCTTCAGGCTTAGAGGCAGTTTGCTTTTCAAGGTATGTAAGGTATGGTTCAACATCCAGAATCTATTCAGTGTTATTTACTCTTCTTTTGACTTCTTTGGTAGCTCTGTTTTGAAACGAGGTGGTCTGTCCTAAATAGTTATATTCATCAACATACTTTCTATTTGTATTTCTTCCCCCTTTTCACAACTTTCTTTTCTCATTCTTTTAGTCTCGCCCTATTTGATAGAATTTTATGTTAATTTTTAATGTTGATTTTATAATGGAATTTTGTTGTTTTTCTTTTGAGGACCACATTTTTAACATTTTACTACAATGTTTAATTAATTTATTGTATTAGTAGAGCCCTGTCCACCCTAGAACGGGTTAGTTCTAGTTGGGCGAAAGAATCGAATAAGCATGAGATTAAGGTTTTGCCATTTGGTTGTTGTTTTTTTTTTGTAGCCAGTTTATAGAAATTATTTCTTAAATAAATAAATATTGGCTTCAAAAGAAGTTGTTACAGATTTTTGTTTTATCAATGGTAATTTCTTAGCCAGCTATTTCGCTCTGTACATTTTCCCTGGTGGAGAATTTCCTATCTTACATAAAACTATATTAGTTACTAAAGAAACTGGACATTCGTTAAATACGTACTCATTCGAGAACTTGCGATGGATCTCACACTACGAGCTGGTGAGATGTTTCGGTACACGTTGCTGGTAACGGATCCGGGGGTAGTAGGAGTGGGGGGCAGCGTCTGAGGTGGTGTGGAGGGGGAGGGTGGGGTGAGGGGGTAACGTGTGAGACGCGTAAGGCGTGAGAAGACGCCGCGTCGCGCCGCACACTGGAAATATCGGATGCCTGCCACCGATCCATCATTTTTACCTGGAATTACAAATTTAAGCATTAAATATTCAATTAACAGCAAGCAGCCATTAATATAAGTGTCACTAAATATGTAAAAGGAGTTACAATGAATGTATTATCAAAGAAATCAAAATTAAAGTGGTAGCTTCTGGTGCCACGGCTACCAAACATATCTGACTATTATAACTTAATTGGCCGCCGATCGAAACAATATTGTGATAAGATTTCTGAAACCACTCCAATGGATCACGAAGCCAAAATGTTCTTTTTCGTCCCGGACCTCTCGCTCTGGATATTTTGCCTTGAATTGCTAGATGCATAATGTTATATATTTTGGAATGACTTATGACATGAGCAAAACATTTAAGTTTGCGGATCATAATTGTCCTCAATATTTCTAAGTTCTTACACAAACGTTAATACATCTTCATTTCTGACACTCCAAGTTATATGTGGTATCCTACGATAGACCCACATTTAAAACTTCAAGCCTTCTTAACAGCGTGTCTGTAAGTGTACAGTTTTCATCCCCCATAATATTATTGAGAATAAGCAGCATCTCAAAAGATTGATCTTCAGGTGTAGGTTGATATTTCTTCCGCAAAATACCATTTTCGAAGATGTCCACTGCGAGGGTTGTAATCCAGTGACTCTCTGTCCCCACTTTGAATTGCTATGCCCAGAAGAAAACGAAGGAGCATTGGTCATCGAACAAGGAGCCTGCAAAATAAACAGCCTGCAAGCGGTTTATGTCGCAGGCTATTGCAACCGATGCTCCTTGGTTTTTTGTAAAATCATAAAAAAGTAACATGGTAGAATTATTGTTTTTTTTTAAATGTAGATTTGAGATTGGTCATCTGACCATAGTCGAATTTGTTGAGTGATGTTTAATTGACCTTTCAGACGAGGCTAATGCTCCGATTCTCCTTTATGCAGAACTTGGTTTCTCTTTAATGTGTAAACCTCATTGGATTGATTAAGCAGCTCAGCCGCGAGGGGAATCAGATGAGATGCCAATAGTTCAGCATGTTGGGTTTTGTATCGGTCAATTTCTGTGGCAATAGTGGAGACCTCCTTCAGGTAATCATGAGCTTTATCATTTGTTGAAAACCACAGTGCATTCGCAATATCCCATAGAATATTATTCTGCAAGCGCTGCAGAGAGAGTATATTACTTTTGCTTGCTACACCGTATAGTTGAATGCTGTACAGCATGGTAGATATGTTGCTTTTTATTATTTTATTTTTGGATTTAATAAATCGTTTTATTTCAGCATTTTTTTTATAATACATCATTAAAATCCTGTCGTTTTATTCAATAAAATGATTCGCAATACAAAAGTACTGTCATTTTATTTATATATGGGTCCGTTGGACCCATGAGGGTAGAACATATTGAGTTGTCAACTACAACAGGCGAGCCCGTCACCACAGGACGTTTTAACGATTAGTCGTTCTATCGACCTGCAGTGAGCGTAGAAGACTTTGGACATAACAAATGCGACGTCTAGCTACGCCACAACCTGTAAGAGACCAACTCCTTACCGCGAGAAAGCCAGGAATTACTTCCCGGCGGCTCGAGAAACTCGCGCCCTTACTTCCAATTGTGACCAGATTTCTCCGGTCTCTCGATTGGTTCCGAGTTCGAGGTCGCTTGAGCGGGCCTCTCCCTTACGAAGCGATGAAACGGTGAAGAACATGAGGGTAGAACAGTAACTTTTTTAATGATGGTAGTTGAGGGTTAAAAGAAAACATAACCATACCGATTGCATCATCCAAAACGATGCCAGCCCAGTCCCCGGGGGCGAATTGTGTCTCTCCAATGTAAGCGATTTGTCCGGGTTTGCTTCCGCCGACCCACACTCTTTCTCCTATTATAAAGCTGTCGGTATCCTCTGTGAGCACCACGCTGTGTTCTGAAAAATCCATCAATTTATTACATAGTTTTATTTTAACGAAACGATTTAACGAAAACCCAAGAGCCCCGTGATTCCGTGCGACCCCGCAAACAAACAAAACTAAAAATGCAGTGGCTAACGAACCTGATGACCGCCGCAGTCCCGCTTCGCTGAGGCGCCGTGGGTGCCGCTCCCACAGTCCGTCTAGCGAAGTGACGCTGTACGTGCTCGATGCTACCACACATAAAAGCGTGCATACAAGTTACAAGACATAAAAGCGTGCACACAAATTTATTTACACATAATTAACACTTCCATAATTGAACAAATTAAGTCATCATTTGGCATTTGTCGTTAAAGCAAAATCTGGGATGTGTGCGTAAAGCTTTTTGTTGGTGGCGCCAGCGGCGACTGTTCCTCAAAGGTGTACGAGTTTGAACGGACTTGTACGAGCAAGCATGGATATGAAGCTTGGTGTGTGAGGAGTAAAGGAAAACATAGCTAAATTATTGTATAGCGTCAGAAGCCAGAATATCTATAGCCATTGATTATATAGGTATTAAATTGCTCAATACTATAGTACGTTTTGGCAACCCTTCTACTTTGGCGACATGCAGGTGGCACTGATAGCATTGTCCAGCAGAACTAATAGCAATTTATTTGGCAATCTATAATAACATTGACAATGAACATTTTTATAAAGGACTGAATGATTATAAAAAGTCATTATTTAACCAATAATAACATTAAATTATTAGTACCATCTATCACATTATTTTATAGGCTAATTATATCACAGAAATAATACGGAGATAAAATGCCATCTATTGCCATCTATTTGAACATAAAGTACGTAATTATTACGTATTGAAACCTGTACACCGAATAAAATATAGGAATCTATAAAGATAAGTAAATAATATTAAAGTATTGAGTTATTCTGAGATAGGATACTGTATAGACACAGTATAATAACACCCAGTAAGCTCATTCAAGAGCTACAAGGCAATGCGGGAAGAGGGTGCGACGGAAGTGGGGCGAGGGGTAAGGCGCATCCTTAGGCCCATAGTTACGGCGCTGTGGGCTGTGACACGCTGTGGTTGCAGTTTGTGTCCGCTCTTATTATTAGGTACGTTTTTGTGGAGATTTACGAGTCGACGTCATATGGTATTCTCAGAACAAATCGGTAGCATAATAGCATCTGCGTCGCCGGGGCACCCTAATTGTGCCCGGGACGATGCTTCAAGAAGACGAGTAATCATATTTCGATTTGTGGTAACCCTTAAGATTCCTAACGCCACTTGCTTCGATTTCAATTTTGTTCTAAGAGAAGCTACTGTCTGGTATATTGTGGTATAGGCCTGATTAGAGCGCCATCTATAGTGCGCGGCCGATCGTAAGAGAAGATTCATAAATATTTTAAATGAGTGCTATATATTTGTTGCGTTTTGTAGTAAAATCCTAGCTGCCAAGCCGTAGTACTGCATTGAACATCTAATAACGTATTCGTATAGTATAATCAATGCTATAGCTGAGCAAAATATTGCAAATGACATTCGAAACATACCATCTGCTAAATATTATGTCATCCACCATAAATTTTACTTTTAAATGACCGGGATATTGTAAGCGACATGACAAAAATTGCATGAACCTTGGTGGACTGTTTAATTTTTCTTGCAAACACCACTGTTACAGGGTTATAACGGCTACACAAAATATTGCAACCGCCCAAATTGTCATTCTTATACCTCCTGTAAAATTTGAGAAACGTTGCTTGCAATATCGCAATTAATGCCTTAAATGAAAATAATAATTGTTGTTATTAGTGTACCTGTGTTATGTACTACTCTATACATCTTACGGTTATAAAGCAAGGAATATAAATAATAAAAGCAATAACCAAGAGAGTGTTCTGTAGTAATAAGCATGTACTTCAAGCTCTGTGGGCAAACTGTATCGAACTATTGTGTACCAAAACATCTGTACTTCTAATAAACAATTATGCATTTTTTTGCAGAACTGATATAGATCTGACCAGATCTTTAGATCTATCTATCTATCTATATATCTCTAATACTATGGCCTTTCAGGGACAATATCTATCTGAGGTAGAAGAAACAAAACAACGTTTTTACTGATGGTCAGCAACATATACTGTTGAGAAACTGAAAAATGGCAATTTCCTAGAAATCTTTTCTTAGAATATTGTGGGGATAAATTTTTTTCGGTTTTTAACAGCATTATTGCTGGAAAATGTGCCAGCTATTTGACGATGCTGCCTGGCTGTCAAACTGCCATGTTTTCTTTCTTCTCCTTGAGGTACATTTTTTTTAAATTTATTTATTTAAATCCAAAATAAAAATATACAATGTTGACATAAATAATACAGTGTAGAAAAGAGCAAATACTTAATCATTGTTTGCGAAGCAAAGAAAGTACAGATTTGATGCATTTTATCAGCTCCACTAGACTACAGTCTGTTCTGGAGTGATACCACTCTTATATTTGTTACATAGTACACTTTTTTATAAATTTTCGGTTAAAATAATGAACATTTTTAGCAACTTAATTAAGAAAATTTGAAGAAAAAGACATCAATGTTAGTTACATGTTGTTAATGTTGTTACATATAATAATTTATCTATGCTCTCCTCTTTCCTGACACCGAGCTTCCTACGATGCTCCCTCGGGCGGTGCATCATTCAATTCACACCTTTCAGGAGCAGTCGCCCTCAAGCGGGAAAAATGACAGTGGATATCTCCATTGGATGCAACTTAATTATCAATTATGGAAAGTTTATAAAAATGAAGACACACATACAGTCGACATACTCCATGAATAAAGTCTCATCTGTGAAATTCACAGGAACGGAAAATGATTATTATAGAAATTGCAGTGAATTCCTTTGATATTACTTTGTTCATAGCGTTGCACAAATGACAGTTAGATACAAAAATAATTTGAAATACAAAAGAAAAGAAATTGCAAAAACTAACTAGGTGCAGAAGATCACAACGCAGTTAGTTATGTAATAAAAAAGTAATCTAGATTCCTGAACTAATGCAGGCAGTAGTCAGTGCCCATTTTTTCTTATTCTTTCTTATTATTCTGTATGAAACTCAATACGTTTCGTAATTATAACTTTGTGTTATGTTGTCAGTCACAGTTTTCAGTTTTTTTAATATAATTTGATATGTAAAACTCACTAGAAGCCTTGCGGTCAATGCTGGAGGAACGCAGACCGTGCGTACTCAAGAAACTGTCCAACTCCTCATCTGCTTCCACCAGGTCTGAGATGATACCGGAATGCAAAGAAAAACAAATGCAAAAAGCATGCACAAATTTTGACACCAATACAAACACACGTGCCAAAGGTGGAGTAAACGAAGGTTTTGTGGAATACTTTCGTAGTTTGGTTAACTCATCATTCATGTGATTATTTCCATAAAATGAACGCTGAAAGAGTTGGAAGATGTTCCAATTATCTGGAATTATTCTAGTCATATAGTGCTTTGATAGTGCATTTTTCTTCTTTATTTAATTAAAAATGGCTGAAAGAAACCGATTTTTAGTTGACTTTTTAAAAAATACAATAGTTCTTATTAATACATTTTATTATCGATGTCATCAAATTAGTATAAATTAATACGGCGATAGGAACTTTAATAGATCAATTGGTTGTCGAAAAAAATATTAGGTATTTATTTTTTTATTCCGAATCATTTATGTACGAAATTTCAGCATTTCATGCTTGTTTTTCTAATCGCACTATGAGAAGTACATCCACAGTATTTTTCTTACAAACCGTTAAAAAATAGTAGACAAAAAAAACTAATTTAATATGTATCATGGTTAATTTCTCAGCTGGGAAGTTTAACATAAATTTATTGTAGTTTCGCGATATTTTTTGTGCTTGTGCCTACCTATGTATAATACGTTTCAGTCTTAACAAAAATATGCATTTAAAACGTATTCGCGATTATGTGGTTTCATTAATTAAATACATTGAAAATATGTTACAAAAATACGAGATTACTTTTAAGGACGATTCTTGATAAAGGATTGGCGAGTTTGGGCTTGGATAAGGCTGCTTAATTTTACAAGAACACATACTATAACAACAAAAAAAATACTTTTCTAAAAGAAAAACACAAAAAACATATTTCATTAAATCGTTTTTGAGCTACTCGCAAAAGTTTAAAAAAAGTTAAGCTATTGCCAATATTTGCACTACATGAAATAGATCCCCTTTATTCCGTTCTAATTTTGTTTTCTTATTTCTTATTTGAATTTATATCATTTTTAATTATTTATGTAAACCTTTATCTTGAGATATATTGTGAATATTAAATTTATGCGCCGTGTTTTTATGTGTATATAAGTATACAGTATATGAAAATGAAAAAATATATAAATAAATTGTCGTGAATATTAAATTTATGTGCCGTGTTTTTATGCGTAAGTCTCAGTTTTTTTAATAGTTTAATTGAAATACAACACAATGGCTTAGTTATGTTTTAAACAATGTTAATTAAAAGACATAAGTTACGTACGCATAAGTGATAAATTCAAGTTAATTTACTCATTTTCAATTTACATTTTTTACAATTTAAAATAGACAGACATAACTAGGCGGCCGCCTGTTCTAAGGTAGACAATTTATTTTCATTGTTAATATTTTAAAATTTCTTTTAACATCATCTTTTAACATCAACTTTTAACATCATACAAATTTATTATTATATTAGTTATACTTCGACATACCTCGCATTCTTTGATATGGTTATTTATTCAGACCCAGGCTTGTTTCGTATTGCGCCTGTCCTCTTCGAGCATTTTATTATTATTTCGTAGTGTACGTTTATGATTTAAAAGAGTTATAAAATAATTAACCTTAAATAATTATAATATTGACTGGCAAAAGTAAAGAAAAGCTAGTTATACCTTATCATTAAATTGTATAAGCTACTTGCTATCACTATAAAACAGCTGTAGGACGTAAAATTAAAATGCTGATAGGCCACCCTTTCTATGATCTGACCGAATTCGAGTTCGAATTCGGGCCATGACTTTTCAAACAATGTACTTAATTAAAAAGTTAGTTTAACATTAGGACTCGTAAAAAAAAGGTACTAAAATCAGGGTTGGCAAAAACCCGGGTTTTATCAAAAAATATCTGCCCACTGGGTTATTTCGGGGATTTTCGGGCTTTTTCGGGGAATTTTGTTTTTTTTTGGAGTTAATGAGAATTTTAAGTTAATATATTTTAATTTTACATTTAATTTAATGTTATTACCATTTTATTGCATTTTTTCTGCCAATCCAAATCTATTTACTAATAGAGTTGTAATACTACCATGAAGGGAATTCCCCCGAAAATCGTTATTGTCAGTTGTCAGGGAGATACCCTTTATTTTCACAACAGTTGTTTATCTCGAATTATCACAAATATGTTGAAATTCGCATGGTTATCGAAGCTAATCCTGACCCGCAAATACAGTTCGATGTAGGGGCAGCTCGTGTGCTTGACAATGTTGGGCTTCATACACAAGCCATCCATCTTCAGAAGCAATTGAAGGAAGTTTCGGTGGCGTTGAACAAACTACAGGTTGACGATACGACTATCTCTGATGCAGTTGAAGTATGGATTGATCTGATGGAAAGTCATGAACTTGAGCCCTACAGGACAGCCATAAGTACGAGGTTCAATGATGCGATGCAACCTTTTCACTTCTTGGTGAATATGATGGATCCGCGATACTACGGTCGGCGCCTGAAACCAGATCAAGAGAAAATGGCCGAAGAATGGGTAACGAAGCATTACCCCGAGTTCATGGCTGGTGTTTTGGCATTCTCAATCAAGGACACTGATGTTTACCCATCTACTTTATTCCATGAAAATGTGGTCTCGAAAATTTTACCTAGTAAATGGTGGAAAATTGTGGGCCAAAAAACGGAAAAGATGGAGGTGGTGATTGACCAAAGCAAATTGCCCAAGGGATTTTGCGGGTCCCATCAAACTTGCAGAAGGCAGATTTGCAGACGGCAATCTTGCAGACGGCATTCTTGCAGGCGGCAGTTTTGCAGAAGGCAATCTTGCAGAAGGCAGTTTTGCAAATGTCAAACTAACGTTTCGAGGGTCGGCATTTTTGCAGACGGCATTTTTGCAGAAAATGAAGTTACAAGCAAAACATCGTATTTAAAATTTAGTGTTACCAGAGTAGAAATACACAAAAGCCGCGTTTTCATATGTCAGGGTAGAGAAACCAGTCCACTTCTTTGAGTGTCCTCTCCATCGCGGATCTCAGCAATCAACTTTCAATTTTAGGGAAAGAAAAACCTAACCTAACCTAACAGAAAAAATGTTTAGTTTGATGTACTGAATCATCCACTACAAGGATGCCTGTAATTAATGTCACTTCGATTTTAGGGAAAGAAAAACCTAACCTAACCTAACCTAACAGAAAAACTTAAAACATTTTTTTTAATATTTAGTTTGATGTACTGAATCATCCACTACAAGGATGCCGGTAATTAAATGTGGAGAGGTAAAAATATTCACCACTTTAATTTACCCTGACATGATAATTTGCTACTTCTTTTTCTAAATTTAAAATTAATAACATATGACCGCTTTACTGCTTTATTTTTGGTTTGTAAAATAATATAAAATTATTTTATTCGTGTAATCATGTCCTAATGCGCCATTCTCAAACGTTGCTAACTTCGGGTTTGTATGCAAGTTTGCTTTCTGCAAGAATGCCGTCTGCAAAAATGCCGCCTGCAAGGTTGCCGCCTGCAAGGTTGCCGCCTGCAAGGTTGCCTCCTGCAAATCTGCCCTCAACAAATTTGGAGCTGTCAAAAGTGACATTTGTGCAAGTTTGCCGCATGCAAAACTGGCGCCCCCCCGGATTTTGCTCATTTTTCTCCGCATTACACACTTGCCCTTCCAGTTCTGCATCAAATACATCCTTTTTTTCTTTTTGATAAAATATGATATAAATGCTATATCCGTTCATTGATTTAATTATTATAAACAAGTATTTTTTCAAAAACCCACATTCGTCAAAAATCCTCGGGTTTTTTCAGGTGGGTTTTACCCAATTTAACCCAGTGGGTTTTTTCGGGTTGGGGAAAATCAAGCCAACCCTGACTAAAATAGATAGTTTTATAAGATAAGTATTCATGGATGCATTGTCTTGACTATATTATTCCTTTCGTATTTAATAAAGTAGCATTAATTGAAAACCAGCATCTATAACCTATTGATTATATAGTTTTTGTTTTTTTTACATTTTTAGATACTATTATTTGGATTTTTCCTTAGTATTTTAGTTATTGATTTTTAAAATTATTTCTTGCACCGATTATATGATCTGATTCTAACAATTCGCGATTATTTTATATTATTTTATTCAGCTATGACACTGAACTCATCAGATTTTCTAATTGACTTTAAAATAGGTAAAATACCCAAAATAATATCATGCAAAACGCTTGTAATAACTACCTGTTACATACACTAGCTTGTATATTACTACCAATATTATATTGTAACACGTCCGAGTTAAGACAGAGTACTTATTATTGAGTATTCCACAATCCCTACACTTACTCTAAACATCAAAACAAAGAATACTAAAAGATAGAATAGCCGCTTAAAAGCCACAGGCATATGATTTATGATGAATGAATGAATGAATAAATGAATGAATTGAGAGACGAACCTGAGAGTTGCTTTCGGCCGAAATCTTCGCTGTATTTTCGAGCCGCATCGCCGGCGCCGCCCTCTGTTAGCGACAGAACAAACCACATATAAAGCGCATGCAGGCAAATGCAAAAAAAAATGGTCATAAGAGGTGGACGTTTTCTGCCGTAATTTGCTCATCATTATAAATAGGTAGTTGAGTCGCAGGTTGACGACAAAATATAATAAATGTGTAGGTGACCGGCGAATAGCAAGGACACTCAGTCACGCCACGTGACTTCATCGCGAATGCTAATGTATCTCCGGCTCTGCGCGGTGGTGCGTGAGATACTGAGATATGAGAACGAGAGCGGAATTATGTGCAACCTACTGCTACACATAAATGGCACTTCATCTATTAACCCTTTAAGTACCACGATATTATGTGTCCCATAACTTCAAAAATAATTTTATAAATTATCGAATTCGGATAATTTATAAATTATACGTTTTCCATGTTATTGAGATATCGAAATTTTAATATTAGCACAAAAAAAATATTGTTTAAATATATATTTTTTTTTTCAAAATATCGCAAATGATCAACGAATTTCAGTGATTTTAAATAAATAAAATAATTATGGCGACTTTTTAAATTCAGTTTTTTTTATTTAACACGTCTTTTAGTACATACCTATTTATGATTTCTAAGTTAAATAATAAAATAATAAAATTTTGGAGAAACGTTGTAACTTTGCATCTTTATGGATCACAGGGATCCCATCAATTTATACAAAATCTATTAAACCAATTTTCACAAAACTTGACATACATGTTATTTACATCGCCTTTTAACAGTTTTATGTATCAAAAATTTTCACACTCTACTGCAAAGCTTATGGTCCTCAAAGGTTTAAGGGGAAAGAAACGTACTTAAAAAGAAATGTACTACCCTTTAAGGAAAGGATACACGCGGAAGGTCCAAAACCACCAAAATAAACGATACAATTACAAATTATAAATAACATAAAAACGAATTTACCGCGTAACGGCCCGATGTTTCAGCGATGTTGCAATCGCCGTTTTCCATGGTAGACTGAAGTGCTGCCAGTCGTCATGCATCACACAAGGACGTAACGCAAGATACAGTGAGTGTTGTGTGCACGGTGGATTTTCTAAATTCCCGAGCGCCAAACCCACCGCCCCCGCCAACGTTATAATCTGCGAAGTATCAGCAGCAGTTTGCCGCCTACCCGTAGATGACGATTGGCAGCACTTCAGTCTACCCTGGACAACGGCGCGGCGGTTGCAACTCGGGTGTTACAAACCTCACGGGTCAATACGTTTTTATCTTATTTATAATGTCAAACAAGCGCGATATTCTTCGATTTCAAAATTACAAATGTTTTAACTATAAATGTTGTACCAGTATCTAGACAAAGACAAGACAAATTAAATATAGTCAGTAGCCAATAATCTTTTATTCATCCGAAATTGCAAATACAGTTGGATATGTCATAATAATGACAAAAATAATCAAAAATATAAATGAAACAAAAAAACATTAAAAAAAACAAAACATAACCTAAAAGTAATTCAACAAATATACAAATACGTGAACCGACTAATATAATCAAATATCGTCGAATTATTCCTACAAGGTCAAACATAAGAATAATCGTTTCGATGGCTTTGTTACATACTTGTTTATAGATACTTTGACCTATATTTGTACGTTTATAAGTAGTTATAGAGGTATCGTAGAGAGATGATTTTTTTTCATAATAAGTATGTAATAAGTTTTTCTTCTTTTTTTTTGTTAATTTTTAGCTCTTGGCACCTAAATTTTTACACTTCCACGAAGGTTGGCTGTAAAAGATTGTATTTTAGGCAATAATTCCACCTTTTGTATGTTTTTGTTTCATAAAATTTGCAATATAGAATCTCTATCTATCTATCTATCTATCTATATTAAAGATATTGTAATATTTTTTCGAGGTCGTCTACCTTGTCAATAGCATGTGTGATGAGCCAGTGTTGAACTCTATATTCGAACATTTTCTGTTCTAAATCTCGTATTGATTTTAAGGTTATTAAAGAGTTTAAAGGACGATTACACAAATGACTTTTGGATTATAGTCACCCGTATTTTGGGGAAGACCATGTTGGCTTTGCTACGAGTGTCGTGATCATGCACACACTCGTGTATGGTCATTTTTAGCACACACAAAATAACTGAGAATATACGCTGATGATATTCTCAGTTGTAAGCAAGTTGTGTAATACAATAAAGATAGTCCTGTGCCCTGCGGCAGGTATATTGAAACGATCGCGCGCCGCTGCGGCGCCACCGCACTTTAGTCGGCTGCCCTCGGTGGTCAAGTAATAAAAAGGTTTTATAAGAAATAATTGTGGTTTGTGTGTTTTTCCCTATATATATATATATATATATACAGGATGGCGGTGTCGACTACAACGGGCGAACCCGTCACCCCAGGCTGGTATATAGATCGTTATTTCAGCCGCAGAAGACTTGGGGATAAGACAATCTACTGTCTAGTTCACCAGCAACCCGTTAGAGTCCAACGCCTTACGGCGAGGCACCGGGAAAGGTACCCAGCGTGCAGCCTCACCCACTAACTACCAGTTTTGGCAGGATATCTCCGTCTGGAATTAACCTTCAGGATACCTCCGTCCTCCCGACTAGTTTCGGGTCCGAAGTCGCTTGGGCAACCTCTACCTGTTGTATTACAGCGGTAATTCAGTTTGAATTTATCGCGGACTTGGGCGTTCTTTGCCCGTAGTGCCACACAGGATCGATTGGCCCAAGGTCATTTCTAGAGTAGCATGACATCAGGTGAAACATCCACCTCCTCTGCTTAGGAAACAGTGTATTTCCATAGTCTCCAGACCCCTTCAGCAATTAGTCAGAATGCACAACCGATTGGCTTCGCCGACCGGTGCGCAAACCGTCCAGTGGCGCCGGGAGAAACCGGCCCACCAGCTCTGAGGCCTGAGACACGGGAGTCTTACCCGGGGTAGCCTTCCACCCGAGGAGGCTTCTGAATAGGGTCTGAATCATGAGTTGAGCCGATCCGAGAACAAAATGGATCTTGTGGCCTAAGCTGCACGAAACCGTTCACCACCCTATATATAGAATATATTTTTTCCGAAATATACTCTATGAGACTTTTCATTTGATACTAAACACTATATATTTATCCAAATTTATTGAAATTTGGACATGCTGATAATTATTTATTTGACATTTGAGCACTATAGGTAACTTATGACACTAAGGATGACATAAAGATTCTAACAATACCACACACTTCTAAATCGGATCAAGCATTTAGAAGTTATGGTGGAACAAAGAAACGGAAAACATACATACATGAATTTTAAAAATCAAGCAAAACGGGTTTATGATTTTTATATTACGATCAAAAAATATATATCCGTATACCTGTGCCAATTCTAAGTAAGTTGATGACGCTTCTAAAAGAGTTTGAAAACAAAGATTAGATTAGTTTTCTTTGCTTTGGCTTGCTTTGCTTTGCTTTGCATTTGCTTTATTTATTAACACGCTTTTATTAGGTCGACCTGTATGTAACTATGTAATGGAATCTAAGGTAACTAATTTAACCATCTTCCAAGGATCGTAGCGTCATGAAAATTGGCAGCTGTATGTAGTTCTGATGACAGTACAATAATATGGTACTGTCGAACTGATCTGATGATGGAGTCGGAAGATATGAACTGGAACTTCATGATGGAATATAGTATCATAGCTGTGTTTGGACTTGTTAGAAAGGTCTTGTAATGAACTTTGACCACGATTAAGTTTCAAGTTCTGATGACAAAGCCGGAAGACAGGAACTGGCATTCCATGATGGAATATCGTATCATAGTCGTGTTTGCACTTGTGAGAAAGGTCACGTAATGGACTTTGAATACGATCAGGTTTCAAGGTTATACCAAACCTTTTTTGGGTTTTACGTGCAGTTATAAAAGCGTGTTTTTAGTGTTTTTTTTTAAACTATTAATTTATTCAACAAAATTCTTGTTTTTCATCTAATTATAAGATGTAGATCGTAAATTTCGTTAAGTAGGCACGGTTGCAAAAGGTTGAAACGATCAACGGGTCAATTGAGTGATTACAGAGTAGTTAATTAAAGTAACATGGTGGCTATTTTAATTTCGTAAAATTTTACACGCCTATTTATACAATTACAAGATAATCTCACAAGCAATAGAGACATTAAATTAGATAGTTTTCCCAGTAAATACGCAAGTAAATTGCGGTTAATTAAAAGTGCAACTTAATCTATTTCCACAATGGAAGGTCAGATCGATCGCGATGTGTGCGCACGCTTCAGAGAATCAAAACAATCGCATTTTTTTGCAGAGCTAGCCGTCAAAATGTGAACGCCTTTATCGTGATCTTTTTTGCGGCATTGTGATCGCACAATAGTGAGTAAATTGTCGAAAATGAGTGTTGTGACAAGACGTAATAAACTAAGCGCGCGTCATCACTGCACTTTACATGTATAAAGAATACGATATATATATATATATATATATATATATATATATATATATACCTATATATATATATATATATATATATATATATATATATATATATATATATATATATATATATATATATATATATATATATATATATATATATATATATATATATATATATATATATATATATATATATATATATATATATATATATATATATATATATATATATATATATATATATATATATATATATATATATATATATAACAAAGTCGGGTTTGTTCGAACACTTATAACGAGAACGGCTGGACCGATTGTCATGGTTTTTGATTTGTAGTATTTGTCTCCGTCCCGAAAAGCAGAATAACTACTAAAAACGAAAATTGGAAAGTTGACGAAAAATTAAAATAAAAGAAAACATTCCCACGAAAAAATTAAAATAAAAGAGACATTATCCCATACACAATGTAAATCCGTGTTTTTCTCATGGTCAGTTGTATGTGGCATGTTCACGTGTCGGCAAATCATCCGCTTTATTTGTTCTTGCGCCTGATAAAAAAACTAAAAATGTCGTATATCACAAGGTGCTTCAATGAAGAGAATTAAACCGAGTGCATCCCATGCTGCACAATATGTAAATAGTTTAATTCAATCATGTCTTGCTGACACGCGATTGATATACTTCATTTTTGTACTTTTATATTTCTTATTGTGTTAGTATCTTAATAAAGTAGTGAACTTAATATTTATGTTGTATTCATTGTATTACTTTCATAAAATCATAATTAAGTTCAGCATCTGTAACACAACATTCATTGACTGTTAGGCTGTACGAAGTTCGCCGGATCAGCTAGTAATGTATATAAATCTCTGTCATCACAGTATTGTCTGTAGGTACTCTGTTTTCCTTGATATAACATAAACATCGGTTGTGTCACCCCAAGAATTTCCCCGAGCGAGTGACACAAAGCAATGAAGATTTAAATTTCGAACGTACGTCGCGCGATATCAAAACGCGCGACGCCGCAAATTTGAATATTTGATTCCCCGATACATTTATATGGCTGACTTTAAATATCAATTGTATCGCTTGTACGTGCGATATTCCAACCAAAATTTCTAATGTGATTTCGGACCAAAAAGGCACCGGTGTACCGAATTTAAAGTCTCAGTCCAATAGTTCGAGATTGAAGTATGACTATCGCACCCTCTGGTAGACAGATTTCAACCACAAGCTTTTCAACTCTTGCCATGCGCAAATGCCAGGGGGGGGGGGGGGGGGTATCAACATGTATATATCCATCTTCATCTAAAAAAAAATCATAGCAAATTTTAAAACAAAAAAATATTTCGAATGTATTGTTCCAAACTTTGAAGTTCTTGTTTTCTTAGACTCCTACTAATATTATAAACGCGAAAGTTTGTACGTATGTATGGATGTTTGTTACTCTTTCACGTAAAAACTACTAAATGGATTTTGATGAAACTTTACAATAATATAGCTTACACATCAGAATAACACATAGGCTATAATTTATAAAGATATATGGTTTTCTATCATCATTATCACAATTTTCCATCACCACGCGGATGAAACCGCTGGGCGCAGCTAGTAATATTATAATTTTGTTAGATAACCACCTTCATCCACTCACATCTTTAATTATTAACAACACAGAGTAACCACTGATGATATACATATATGTATGCAGTTATTTTATTATTTTTTTATCGTATTATTCGATATGCTATTTAGCAAATGTTAACTTCCCTCGTCCGTTAACGATTTATCGAGGCCACTGTATAATTTCAGGGGCAAAAAACCGACAGTTCGCTTGTCCAAATGTTGTCCTCATGAACGGTATTGTATAGTTCAGTTATGAGTTTCTAAACCAGCAAGCAAACAACTTTTAAGTCGAGCACCACGTATTCCCCAAAAAGTTTATCTGACGTATCTACAGAAGAAACGTTTCGGGAATATATGCCTATAAAAGCCGTTTTTACTTACTTAGCGACTCTTAATATTGTGATTTCGGCTCTTTAAAGCGGTTTAATTATTAATATGTAATCGCCGATTCGGCTCTTAGTGTTTTGTAATCGAAGATATTCTTCAAATCTAGAAAAAAAAAACAAAAGTTTTATTGACATTCGCTACATGATTCTCCCAGTACAATTTATTGTGCAGAATAAAGCCTCAAGTTACCGAGGAAATCACTTCACAGTTACAATTTTCTGAATTTGATCCAGAATGGTCATAATTGGGAATTGCTGGCTGGCTGACAAGTAACTATAATATTACACTTATATATTTACACATATTAAGTTAATGGCTCGGCCATTGTTCCGCATTTCATAGTGCAAATTCAAGTTCCGCGTGAACATTTATTTTGACAGTCATCAATTTTATCAAATGCCATCGGCAACTTTTTCGACGTGGAAACGTTTGTAATAATCATAATAATATGTATATACAGAATGAGTTTTTAATTAGTGATATCCTTGTAGTGAGTGAATCAGTACTATGAACTAAGCAACTTTTGATATTTTTTTGGGAAAACATTTTTTTTTTGAATAGTATTAAAAGCTATGAGCACGATGCGCTATCTAGATGTAGGTAAAATATCGCTGATATTGTTTATTAGCGATATTTTACCTACCACTAGATGGCGCAGCGCGCTCAGCGCTTGTAAAACTTTTTTCCGATAGGAATTTACACATTTAACAAAAAAAAACATTTTTTTTATTTTATTTTAATATTTATTTATTTTTTTTTAATTATTAAAAGTTGCTTACTTTGTCGTACTGATTCAGCCACTACAAGGATATCACTAATTAAAAACTCACTCTGTATAGCAAACTTCCCCCTGTGGCACCCCATATGTAATTTGAGTTAATTTCATCAAATAATTTGTCATATTCGATTCGATGGATAACGTTTTGAACCATTGCAAGGCAGTGACCTGAGAGACGGTGTCAAAATCTTTGGCAAGATCGCTTCACCTTTTTATATTTACTGATATTTAGAAGAGGATCAAAACTGTATTACAAAATTTGACCTAAGCGAACTTACTGACAAAACAGTGACGTCGAATAGACGGTTGTAGCAGCTCAAATTAATTAATTCTAACCTAGACCTTCGAGAGGCGACCGCACCGCTCGAGGGGAAGGACTCGAGTGAAAAAAATATGGCAAATGTGGGCGTCGATTGCCGAATTGTGTTAATACGGCAGCCATCAAACGCGGCGTCCGGCTGTTTATATCGGCCCACTCACTAATCGTCGCTCTACGGTATTGTACTATGGAGTTACGCAACAATTTGGAATACATCATTAGTGGACGATTGTTGTAATGAATCTAGTCAGAGCCGCACTTAATCATTCGTGTATTGATCATTATAGAACACGTCAAAAGAATACAATAAACGTTAAAGAGACGCATAACTGAAAAGGCAAGATAATATCTGACAATGGCCTTTACAGATAGTGAATTCATATGGCTCATGGAACTATTAGGTCCTTCGTTTAAATTTATTTATTTATTTCAAATATTCTTCAAGAGTCTTACAGACTAATCCAATACGCCCTTGAATATTAAATCTAGAGTGTACAAGTCCAAAATTACTGACTTATACAGTGGAACTTCTCATAACGAGTAATTCGCAGTAATTTCTCATAACGAGTATTCGCACCTCTCATAACGAGTACGGTAAAAATTGTTTGGCTGAACAAGTGTTTTTCATCCCATCTATTCGAAAAGGACGACTTGGTTCGCCTTTAAGTGAGCCCAAAAGTGGTGTTTTCTATAAGAAACTTTATAAGTGCGCCGCAATTATCTTTGCGGCTCACTTTTTAAATAAGTGCGCCGCAATGTATCTTTGCGGCGCACTTTTTGAATTTGGAACATCTTAGTCTTAGTGGCCCCATTATTTCAAACACGCAGAATATGAAATTTACAACAATCTCAATTCCTAATAAAACTGTAACAATAAATATTCATAATTGCGAAAATGTCTCAAATGTAAATATAAGTGTTTAGTTGTTTTATTATTATATAGTATTTAATTTCAATTTAGTTGATACTCTATGTTTTATTAAATAATAATATTACAATAAAATATGAGGCGCCTTTTATTTTCTCATAGAGGGTGATGAAAAGTAGAGTGTATCATTCGGGCGCAAAATATTTTTGGTTCGGGCGCTTTTTTGAATCCCTCGCTACGTTCAGGATTCTACTAAAGAATCCTTCGCTACGCTCGGGATTCTACTCTAGAATCCCTCACTTCGCTCTGGATTCAAAAAAGCGCCCTCGCCGTAAAAATATTATTTTGCTCCCTTGTGATACAATCTACTATTGCTTAACGAGTAAGAGTCTGGAACGTATTATATTTGTATTTTCATGTATACCCACTTAGATAATTAGGCCGCTCAAATTATTTTAAAACGCTTTTATATTTTTATTATAACTTTAATTATTAATTGTTTTACAACTTTAAAAAATAGTCAATATGTACAAAATAGAATTATACCGCTTAAGGCATAGTACATAAGCATATAAAATCAATTTGACTATACCAAGAGTAGGTATTTCTACCAACTGGCTCATTTTATTTAAAAAAATAAACGAAAAAATTTAAAGCGTTTTTCACTGCCTCTTCGGAGTTGATTTCTTTCCCTTGTAAAATGTTATCCAAATTCTGAACAAGAGGAACTCTCTTGGAGAAATGTCTGACCAGTGTGCCAGTACGGTGGTCGACGAAGAGTCTTCAGTCGCAGATTCTGCAGTTTAGCGTGTGACCTGTGTGCGGTTTTGCGATGTGGTGCATAAGCAGTAGTGTAGAGCGATTGACCAGGCTCGGTTTTTTATCACGAGTTTCTCTATCATTGTTTGTACCTACTTCTTGGTAAAGCGTATATAACTGATCAAAACAATTGATAAATAAACAAAAATGGACGTTAGTAGTTCTAGACAAAACGTATTTATTGACCAATAAAACTTATAAATAAACTTAAAGCGACATATCTCATAAGGATGATGTTCTCAATTACCTCTAATGACTTTATGGGGGGGGGGGGGGGAGGTGGAATCCATGAAATTATTACAGTTTTCAATGTATACAACACAATACAATACAATCAACTACTCCAGTAGATAGGCATTCCTACACTTGGATGCGTCACAAAATTAAATGCTTAAAATTTAATTATTAAAAACATAACTATCACGATAGTTGTCATGGCTGTAATATTATATTCAATATTACCTACTTACAAATAATCGAAATATACTAATGTCATTAAATAGTAAGAGAGAATAATATATTAAAATAGAAATGCAAATTCTATGTACAATAATCAACGTAAAATAATTTTATTGTCAATCCGCACTCTTATCATATTTTTATCTCTATCTCTGTCTCTATCAATATTTCACTCTATTACCTCTATCATATTTAAGTTAGCATATTGAAGTCTGGATTTGCAAATAGCCCATAAACTGTGAATGTGATTTAAGTCCCCGGTGAGTTACCTTGTCGTTCGAGCATCGTGAGCCATTAATTTTGAAGGCAATTCTTCATCACCATGGATTAGACCATTTTGATGAAAGATAGCTTTAACAAATGTTAAAACGATATGTTGCTCCCGGCACAGACCTCATATTCGTAAACAGCGTGAATTTTCAACTATTCTAATTCACGAAAAAGTCCGAGCGATATTAAGCGATAGCAAGACAAATGAATGATTGGTTTACAAAAACGAACAACATGGCTTTCAATTCAATTTTATTTCAATTTGGAATTCCTACACAGGCCGAAGTTGTGTAGGAAGTGGCTAGTGTGGAAAAACGGCAATTACCTAGGTAAAGACCTAATATTTCATTTTCAAGCGGAAGTCCACGATAAAACTTTATGATCGTAAAAGAAGTCAACGACCGCATGAAACCCACTATTGCAATTACACACAATTGTTTAGTAGCAATTGTTTGGTCGACGCCCAGAATGGTAAACGCAAAACAGCTGTCAATTTTGAAACAATAATCCACATAAAATGAGATTTTAATTAACTTCCATTTACGGAGACAGCCATAGATTGAAAAACCATATAGTGAAATTAATTAAAACAAGGGTGTATTGTCACGAACTTTAACTAGCTAGAGGTTTCCCAAATGGTGGGTAATGTTGTCGTAGTTAGACAGTGGACTGTCTTGTCTAGTCTCGTAGTAGATGACAACTACAAAGTGTTTTTATGGATCGGAGACCATGACTCTTATTCAAGAATAGAGTTGCACAGTTAGACAGTGGACTGTCTTGTCTCGTCTCGTAGTAGATGACAACTCCAAAGTGTTTTTATGGATCGGAGACCATGACTCTTATTCAAGAATAGAGTTGCACAGTTAGACAGTGGACTGTCTTGTCTAGTCTCGTAGTAGATGACAACTCCAAAGTGTTTTTATGGATCGGAGACGTCGACTCTTGTTCAAGAATAGAGTTGCACAAAAAACAATGAAACAAAACAAACCAGCTTGCGCGACCGAACAGCCAACTAATGGCTCCGGAGTAAGACAACAGTTAAAGATGCGGTGGAAACCACTGCATGTTGCAAGGAGAGATAGGCTGAACACATTGTCAGGATGGATCGCAGTCGGTGTATCAGGAAATGCTTGAATGAAGAGCACGTCTGAATATAAAACAGGTTATGAGGACGAGAAGGGCTCAAGATCAGCGAGCATGAAAGACATTGGAGGTGGCCCATATCCAGGAATGGGCCATACAGAGACAGCAATAATGATAATGATTGAATCAAACATGGCGAAGGGCTCTTCAAGCGTGGGCTCTAGTTTCTTATGCAAACCATGACAAATACGTTCCCAATAGAATATTAATTTTTAAACGACGAATATCAACTTAAACTAGACACGACCTGCAAAAACTACGAGGAAAATCGTTAAAGAGACGGAAAACACGATTCGCTCAAAAAGGCAAGAGGCAGTTAGCATGCTCTTAACCCAAATAGCGTACGCGCGCAAAAAAAGAAGCGAATATTTCCGTTCGCGAAAATGTCACGACGGATATAGCGAGCACAACAGAGCACGCCAGCTGTTTGGATAGCATATGTAGTGTACAGTTAATACATTAAATTCGATAATATATTATATATTTTATCCTTCCTTTCTAGCATTAGGCAAATGAAGTGGCTCCCCATTAGACGATGTCGGGTTTTTCACATACTCACCCTACGCTATCGCGTACTTCATTCAGACATGCCTTCTAATTTCTACAACCTCTTCTCTCCACTTTCATCCCATGGTCGTTTATTACGCTCACGGGAAAATCTATTACCGCCTATACCTCAGCATTCATCAACTTTCATGTTCAAGTCATTTGCAGTGCAGGCGGCCCGAATATGGAACCCTGTGCCTTTGCCCCTAAGACAACTTGAAAACCTGATCGAGTTTTAAAAATCTATTAAGACATTTACTTAACGCATAAATACCCCCCCCCCCCCCTCCGCCCGTTTCCTAGATTATCCTTATATCTCATTCCTCCATTCGATATTGAACTGACATATGTTATTAATTTCTGTTTTATTATTCATTATTATGCGCAATTGCATAATTGCTAATTTATTATGACTACTACTTTATAAAAATTACACTTGTTATATTAATTTACCAAATGTACAGAGTGAATTTTAATTAACTGGCATCATTGAAGGAGGTGAATCAGTACGAGCAACTGAGAAGCTTTTGTTTTTTTTTTAATTTAATGTTTTTTTAAACAGTAAAAAAAATGAAAATTAGTATAAAAAGCGCTGAGCACGATACGCCATCTAGCGGTAGGTAAAATATCGCTAATATTGGTTATTGATTCTATATACCGCTAGATGGCGTAGCGCGCTCAAACACTTGTTAACCTTTTATTTAACAGTCAGTTACTTCAAAATTTCAAATATAAATAAAAAACTTTTTATTTTCTAAATTTTTTTTATCAAAAGTTGCTTTATTGCTCGTGCTGATTCACCCCCTCGAAGGATGCCGGTTAATAAACACACCCTGTATATAAAGTTTCTCAAACAAACTATTACGGTAGAGTAATTTATTTTTTAGAGCTGTGGATGGACTGACAGAAATGAAAATTGAAGCTACAGTAGTGTGCAAATTAATATGGACGCCAGTAAAAATTTAAAAAAATGTATTTACCAATAAAACTTATACTAAAATAGACATATTTCATAAGGATGCTCTCAATTAGCTTCGGTATCTTGATTAGGGGGAGGGGGGGGGATACATTAATTTTTGCAGTTTTTAATACATTACCCATTTTTATTTTAGCCTGTCGAACCCTGGATTTGCAAACAGCACATACATTAAGAATGTGATTCAAGTGCGGTGATTTCCCTTGTTACTCGAGCCTCATGAGCCATTCATTTTGGAAGTAATTCTTCATTACCACGTGCGTAATTATTACGTATTGAAACCTGAATCCCACTTTAAAAAACCTGTTGCCATTTTCATGTAAATGATATTAAAATAATAAAAGCTATGATTTAAAATTCGTTTGTTATTATATTATAATATTATTATTTTATATGGTATAGGCGTGTTTAGAGCGCCATCTACAGTGCGTCGCTATACTGTTATATCACGGAAGTCGCCATATTGAACAGTTCGATGGAACTATGAGTGCCATCTAAACGTTGGCGTTTCGTAGTAAAATCGTGGTTGCCAAATTGTAGTACGACGTTGAGCAATCTAATAAGCTATCCAATCAATAGTACAGTTGAATCTTAAGTATTAATAAAGAACTTGAGTTGAGAAGTAACAATTTTCTGACCTATATAATACGATCGGGCTTTTATGACCGCATAACTGTTGGCTCGTAAAAAGTGTAACTTAGGAATTGGTCACGTCGAGAGTGTCACTGTTAGTGGGCTGAGGGAGCCCACGTCTCATTCGACTAATTCGTAGCGCGTATTAATGAATTGAAGACCGTTGGGACTCACAGAACAAATTAACACTCGACGCCTCCGTAATTCGTTACCTACTTTAGTTAGAGAACAAGCACAGAAGAAGCAGTTTTTTCCATAAAGGATCGAGACGATTGCCAAGTGTCAAGACCAGTTAAGTTAACAAGCGAAGAACGACTTTATTGATCTGGGTTACTAATGTTGAATGCGCTTTGAATTGAAAATTGATCGGAGGCCGTAGTCCTTTTGTGGGCAAACTGCAAGGACATGATCTTGGTGGTATACGTTTTAAATTATCGTAGACTGGAGATCATTCAGTTTTGATCTGTGAATTATTACTCTCTGCTCTGATTTGTGGTTCGCCCCAGCTCGATATAAAATAAAATGAAATACCGATCGGTCGTTCCTCGAAATTTTTGTTTTCTCGCATGTAGAGTTTATATTGTATTCACGAAATAATCCCATATAAAACACAGAAAAATCGTATGAATGATCAGAATGATCGTTTAAAATATCACTATTTATTGGGTCAAGTTAGTCAACCGATCGATTTTTTAAGCCTTAATTTGGATATCTAACGATGTCAACACAGGAGGCGAACCCGACACCCCAGGAATTATTAAGGACATTAGATCGTTCTATCTCCCATTGAGTGAACGTGAGGACTTAGCGAAGAAAGACAGTCCACTGCTCTAGCTCCACTGATTAACCCGTGATAGTTCAACGTCTTACCGCTAAACACTGGGCGCCGTGCGACGGACGTATGCCTATACCGGCCGATACTCTACATAATTTCCGAAAAGTACTTCCGATGAATATTAAACACTTAATACTGTTTTTTAAAGATCTCACCCCTTTCCTGCATTTTCAGTTTTTTGGAGTTTCCTTTAAAACGGTTAAACAGCTGGAGGACGTAAAATAAAAAATAAAAATCAAGGAGATGCTGATGCCGCCCTTTCTATGATTTGGCCGAATTTGAGGGTCATGCCGTTTCAAATATTGTGCCCATTTAAATGACTTGAAAAAGTAGAGTCTTATTGTCTGATTATTTTGATACTGGTAATGGCGTAGCTTTAATTTCATTATTTAACATTTTACCGACGACTTGAATGTTACGAGGAATAACTTTTACTACGTATCTATACAAATTATTGACCATTTCAACTATTAGGCTTATATTTTTATTATTTATATTTATATTTTGACAATCTAGTATTTAAATAATTGATTACCTATGTATGTTAAGTAGGAGTAGTAACAATAACAATACTACCTAACATAATTATTTTGATTTGGTCCATGAGAGGTTTTTAGCCGTCAATTGGACACGACGAAAATGTAATGTAATGTAATGTAAAAGCGATACATAGAAGTTTCATTTGTCTTTGAATATATGTTGACATGGCGATAGAACATATCCTTGCGCAACGCCATGCTCGCGATTAGGACCAAGTACATACTTTAGATCAGTATCGGTTTCCCCTCGAGTATATTTTCGCGACAAAGACAAGACAAGCCTAAGAGTGTAATGGAGCGAAACTGAATGGAAGAAAACTGTCGATGCCAGACTATTTTTTGCGCATTGGTATGCGAAGTATGTATTTAATCGTGATCGTGCTCCCCTGCGATGTTGCAATACTTTCGGCGTATGCTTAATTGCAATACCAGTGATATTTTCGTTTACTATTGCATTGTATGCACCTGGTTTGTCCTTATATAGCGCCATGAATCATCGACCAGAACGCTGGCATCTGGTATTACTCTTATACCATGATGCAATACGACCAATTTATAAAATTACGTCGCCGTCAAATTTCTGGACAAGACAAAAACACCGCGTTACAATTAGGTCTGTATATTGCGAGATCTGTTTCACTTCTTTAGTTTGAGATCATATCTACTCTATAAAACCAATGATTATGTAAGGTGTTAGATTGCTCGACTCCATAGTACATTTTGGCAACCCTTCTGGCGCTGATATCATTGACTGCGAAACTAATATCAATTTATTTGAGGCAAAAAAAACAAAAGTGGCCCAAGTGACATTTATTACAAATCCAGAGTGGCCCAAAATTGATTTCTTCAAGAGATTACAGATGTCGCTATCTAAATAGTTTTGTCTTTGTAATTTTATATGCAGTATTATTAGACCACAGCGGTTACCCATATCCACAAAAATGATTTTTGCATTTGGGCCACTCTGGTTCTGGTGGCCTCATATAATAACACTGATAATGAATGTTTTTTTTATAAACGACTGATTGATTATAAAAGCACAATAATTTAACCGATGATAACAATAATAACATTCAATTATTAGTGTCATCTACCGCATTTTTATGTAGGCTGATTACATCCCTGAAATAATATGGAGAGATCGAATGCCATCTTTTAGACTATTGGACCATTAAAGTGCGTAATAATAAGGTATTGAAATATATGTACCAAATTAAAAATTTACATCTTTTTGTAAATAATATTAAAATAATATTAATATTATTTTGTAAATGATTTAAAATTCGTTTGTTATTAGGTATATTATTATTTTATTACGAGGCAGGGTAACGTAAAGCTGTGTTTAGAGTACCATTTATATTGAACATAAAATAAGATTAATGAATGAGTAGGTAACTATGACTGCTATCTACATGTGCGTTTTGTGGAAAAATACTAGCTGCCAAATCGTAGTACGGCAATGAGCAATCTAATACGCTATATAATCAAACGTATTGCCTAATATGACAAATAACACCGTATTATTGGCAACGAGTGTTATATTTCTTCTTTAAGTGCCATGTCTTTCAAGAGAAAGCTATTTTCCCATTTGGCCTTTCAAGCTGTTTTCAAGGATTAAGGTCTTGAACAAGTGCATCACGTAAAAAAAACTAAAAAGTTCAGAGTTTTATAATGGTGCACTGTTTGTTTCTGCTTGGTGAAGGCAGAATGGAATCAAAATCAGTCGTCAACAACTAAATGATGATGATGACGGTGACTATTAAATGAAAGAATTCACTCGATGCCAGTGACCACTACAAATATTTGAAGAGCGGAATTTGGACAAGACAGTTAACATTGCGGTGTTTGAGCAAACAGGCATATTTGCCACTCGCCTTATCAAGCGAAACGAGTTATGTGTACGAAAACTCGAGAATGACTTAATGTACAACCTTGAACTTGGCACCAGCATAAGCACACCCACGACAATAAAGATGATATTATTTTGCAGGAAGTATGGAAAGTACACCTAAAAGTATTGCATGATATACACATTTACAAAACCAGAGCTTAAGAAAAAATAGACTGAATCCCTTCTTAGAGGATGTTGTCGTTAACGATGTTGGAAATAAATGAAAAATATGTAATTTTAAACGTTGGCTTTCTTATCTTGCGAGTAAATTGAAAGCCTAGGCCCGTAATAAGATAAAAAAATCGATAATCACAGCGAGATAGGAGAGCACGAACACGACCATAGAGGAGATAGCATCTTAAAACGAAATATAACTTCGCTATCAAGTTATTTGTGTGCTATTTACCTCAATAAGTTATTTGATCCATCGTCGTCTCTTATGTTCAAGACAGAACTGATTCGTTTTTTTTTGTTTTAAAAAAAATAATAATTCAAGAAAATACATAACAATTATTTAAAAACAATGATTTTGCGTCACTCCTGGCTAGACAGCGCCTATTCCAAGGAAAACACTAAATTTATAAAAACAATTTAATATGTAATATTATGAAAATGTGTTTTTTAATGTAATTGTTTTATAAACTAAGATCAAAATGGTTACCAAATTGTTATAGTAGAATAGCGTATTATGAATAATTTATTGAATAGCCACAAATTAGAAATAAAAGCAAAATGGTACATTCGAAAAAACAAAACAATCTTTAAAAAATCTAAAGAGTCATAAAATAATACAATTATTCAAAAATAAATATAAAATAAATCCTTATATAAAATATTACGTAATAATAAAAATCTGAATTCGAAAAAGTAGTAGTATACTCTAGTATACATATAAGTAATTTATATTGTCAGAGATGTGAGGGTGTAAATTATGTGTGTATAAATGCGTTGACATTGAAATGTCATGAGGATCCATTTTTTATACATTCAGTTTTCGTTCTTCCTTTACTAATCAACCACTGTATGAGGCGTTTTTTTAAGAACCACCTGTGTCAGTCATGAAATATCGAAGTGTTACCTAAAATATTCATTAATGTTGTAGCAAGGTAGTGATACTGGTATCGTCCAAACGATGTAATTTCCTAACACTATATATTGTGGTACCTATGCCGATCTTGTGTTCGTAGCAGGGAACAATGTCTCTGCTTGCGAGCGATTGAAATTTAAAACAGATTTTAAACAATACATTTGCCTTATATAAGTATTTTTGTTTCGCTTTTCTTTATTACAGCGGTTATTTTCTTAAGCAATTTTTTATGCCATGATAATAACTAGCCTTTTATGAAATGTTCTTCCTTTGAACTTTACAACAGTTTCTAATTTTTCTTTTTTTTTAAAGCAATAGAAAGTCTGACACTACATTTTCTCTTTAGCAAATTTAAATTCTTTTGTCTCCCTTTCCCAAGATATCTATTTCCTTAGGTATAGTAGATTGTGAATGAATTTGAACATATCAACAATTTCCAAAAATCTACTTATTGCCAATTAAAAGTTATACATGAACTAAAATTAACATATTAGTGATTATTTTAATACGCATGATGTTCTCAATTAGCTTCAATAACTTGATGGAAAGTTTTAGGCATGGAATCCACGAGATTTTGGCAGTTTCAGTGATTTATGGATCTGGAGATCTTACTTGTATTACTGTCTCTGTAATTTTAGCGTAACGATGCCTGGATTTACAAATATCCCATACGTTGACAATGGGATTTAAATCCTGTGATTTTACTTGCCATTCAAGCCACATGAGACATTTATTTTGAAAGTAGGTAGTCCTTCATTACCATAGACTATGTGTGAGAATATAGGCATGTACTATATTATGTATAAATATAATATCTAAATACTATATGACACGGCACGGCGGGATAGTGGCTAGGTCGCCTGATCTTATATTGTAAGGTTCCGGGTTCGATTTCCGGTTGGGTCGCCATTTTCCGTTGGGCAAAATTAACGGAATTGTATTTCAATTCTGTCGAGCGAATGTAATAATAAGACACACACTTTCACACATGCTACAAGCACACATACATAAAACACTTCATAGTACGGTTAGTTGTAAGAGATTGTCGTATGATAATAAACCCGCCCATTGTGAAATTTCCCAATAAAGAGTAGAAACAAACAAACTATTCTATGAAGTCAAATTTTTTTGAACGATCACTTTACCGTTAAAGTTTTTCAAGCTGCAAGTAGGTACATGTTTGTTCGAATAAACTCTTTGTACCTATTTATCACGTTGTAATTCCATTGTAAGAGCCAGTGGTCTTTCAGCAAATAGGTACTGATCTTTTAGCAACTTAGCCCTATGATAGTCTAAAATCGAATAATAACTTCAAAACCATCAGTCCATACCACTCTAATAGAAAGGCTAATTTTGGACTTACACCGGACTGATTTTGAAATGTATCCCACTGGCATTTTGACAATTTATGGGGTGTTATTATAAGTCCAGGGTTTGATAGGTAGGACCAAAGATAAACAAATGCAGTAATTCGAGTACGATTTCCGAATTCACAAATCATTAAAAACTCCCAGAATTTCATGGATTCCATAGTCATACTTCCAAAAAAATATTTACGCTGATGTACGTTCACATTAAAATAATCAATAATACGTTCATCTTAGTTCATATATAATTTTATTAGACAAAAATGAATTTTGCACACTTTTGTTTACGTACACTACTTTAATTTTAATGTTACTTAAACGTATGGATTCGATTCATATTCGGCCTACCTAATTATGGTTATGTGTCCGAATATAGGGCACGGTTAAAGTGGTTGCCAGTACCAAAGAGAGACATATCAATTCATATACTTGCTCTCCTCTATCGTGTAGTCTCCCGATCAACAACATCCTATCTCCACGAGCTTTCCGAGCCATTAAGTTCCCACGGACACATACTTCTGTTAACCTCTAACAATTTACTCAAAATTCCTCGTCATAATACTGATTTCTACTCCTTCTCTTCCTGTATCCATGGTGCAAGACTTTGGAATAACCTCCCAGCAAAAATACGAAACTCGCCTTCTTTACAATCATTCAAGACAGTATTACTTTTCTAAGACGTAACCCGCTCTTCCCTTTCTCTCTTTTCTTCCTCGCCCAATTTACTCTCCTCGGGCATTCTTAGTTTTAAATATAGTAGTTTTTATTTTACGCAGAATTACACATTTGTTTAATAATCTTTGTTTACAAAACGCGCGCATGTACCACTTAGGTTAGTTGCAAAATATTGCCATGTGGCAATAATCTCGTTTTTTTATATATTTATTTTTAAGTACATATAAAGTATATTCAATTCCATTTTAATAAAGCTACCAAGAAGACGCATTGCCGTCAAGTAAATTAGGGACTAATTTAAGATCAAATAAATGCTTAAAAAACATCAATTGACATGCAAAACAACAGCTGGCATATTTAATTAATTAGGCATTAACATTAAATAAATTGTCAATATGCTCGATGAAATAAAATAAAAACAGTTGTTTATACGAACGCAAAATGACAATTTAATTACAAAATTGCCCGCACTTTAGCCGCAAAAAAACATGAACCTCGTTATGCATCTCCTTGTGGAGGTGGGTATACACGATAATGCGATAATCGCTGTCAAACTGCGCAGGAGCGTCGTATACAATAAAATGGAGGTTTTTACCGCCAATGACGCAATTCATATTTTTGTATTATTGAATAAAATATGGTGTCTCGTCGCAGGTGGTTATAGGAATCTGTGGGACGAACATGAGGTGACACTCGACCTCGAGCATGGCGTTAATTTTCAACTGTTTACTTTATAGCCATATTGAACATAATCTAACGAAAACTGAAATAAATTACGCGAAAAAATAACGTAAAAAAGGCCAGTGGGCAGTTTAACTGTGGGCACGTTAAGTAGATGATATAGCGAACCATGTGGGAACAATATATTATATGAATTGAGCAATATCTATGAACAATGCAAGATTACTATAATATTATCCAAATACATTAAAATAATATTAGCAACTAGTGCCCGTTCATTGTCAAATGGAATTCTACTGAAAGAGCGTAAAATCGCATAGAAAATCATCCCACAACAGCTGTAAACTCTAATCACAAATTGAGATTCTTTAATGAACATCTGGGAGCATCCCATATTCGTCCTTTAGTGAACATTCCATATTCGTCCGTAGGGTATTATCTACAACGTGAGAACGCGGCACGCCAGGTAGGTATAACTATATATAATCGTTCTTTCAGCCTGCAGTGAGCGTAGACTTGGGAACGAATACTGTCCACCGTCTAGCTACGCCAACTAGCCCATCAGAGAGCACCGGGTAGTTGATCAAGCGAGCAGCCTCGCGCCCTATCTACCAGAATTGGCCCGATTCCCGTCTGGTTCCACGTCCGAAGTCGTTTGCGCGGCCTCTACCTAATGTAAGCGGTGATTCAATTCGAACCTTTGCCTTTGCCCGTCTGTTCACGCGAAATCGGGTAGCCAACGTGTCGTTTCAAGAGCGGCTGACATTAGATCAACAACCACACCCACTTCAAAGAAAACTGTATATCGTTTCTAGACTCTCCCGGGTATTCGCCGGAGTGAACAGTCGATTGGCTGACGCCGCACGTTGAGCAAACCGCCCAGTTGCGGGGAAACTGACCTACCTGCCTACTCGGTGGCAGTGGAAACAAGAGTCCTTACCGGGCTCGAACTTCTACGTGGAATCTACCGAATAGGTGCTGAACCGTGAGTCGGGCCGACCCAAGAACGAAGCGGGTCTTAGTGGCCTAACTGCACGAGAACAATTAGCAACCCGTACTCGTCAGTTGTTCGTGAAACAAGCTCAAATATCTCATCCTACAAGACATTAGAGAAGCGAAGTCAGCTTCAAAGATCGCGAAGTCAACAACAGTCAAGAATGGCGGAAGGAACATAATATGTAAGAAATATATGTAAGAATATGTAAGAATAATATGTAAGAAAACATATATATGTAAGAATAATGTAAGAAAACATATTATGTTTTCTTTACTATGTGTAATAAATATTTTATCCTCTCATTTTAGTATTATTATTGATAAGAGTTTAATTTTCAGTAAACGTCAGTTAGTTCTCAAAAACCAAAGGCAGTGTATTTCGTATGCTCAGATACAGGCTGCTCGGACTAGTTGGGCATTCGTCTAGAACAGTGTTTTTCAACCAGTGGGTCGCGACCCCCTGGGGGGCCGCGAAGAGACTCCCGGGGGGTCGCAGGCTATCTAAAAATATAAATCGAAAATATTACAAAATATTTATTGTATAATACGCTAACATATACAGTTTCGGAAGAGAAACATTTATTATGTGATTTTTAGCTATTTCTTTTACAAAACTTTATTTTGATCTAAGATGTAAAACAGGTACGTACAGCTTTGTAAGTGAAAAACAGTTAATATTAATGCGGATTTCGCCATTGCTTTACCGAAACAAATATGTATTGAATACTTAAAGTTTCAATTATGGAAGAGACTAAGGGGGTCGAGAAAATTAAGTTACGGTGTAAGGGAGGTCGCGTAAGTTTTATTTTTTACCAAAAAGGGGGTCGCGATGTCAAAAAGGTTGAAAAACACTGGTCTAGAATGATCGTATGGGTTGTGTTCAAGTACAATTTATATTTGCACGATTGCACTGATATCTCACTACTCGAATGAACACCAATAAATAAAATAAATCTGAAAACATCACTTTACAAAAATATGGTAATATCATTATGCCATATGTGTTAAAAGAACTAAAACAACAGAACGAGAACTCTTGTGATGGTATACCGAGAATTGTGTATGAATATCGCAAATAAGGAAAGACGGGCAATTGTATAACAAAGGAATCGCTAATAAACAGAGAATAACTACCATTGATGATGATAATGACTGTGTGGCAGAGAATCGCTCAGTGCGACTCGGATTCGCTGCTAATAATATACAGGCGCTCTATTTGGAACATTCTTATGAATGAGCATCTGTATCAACAACATTAGCATGTTTCGGCAGTATAGAAATCCCACTCAACGCCTAAAGTCGAGTGAGTATCTACTTCAAAATCTAACATGCCTAATGTGATATATTTAAGAAACTTATGTCAAATTTTTCAATCAGTGTAAACCAGAAGTACCCAAACTTTTTTGTCCCGTAGACGACTTGCTGTTTTCCGTAGACCCCCCCTCCCTGGATAAAATTGAATTTTCCTAAACTTACTAACTTTAAATGTGTTTTTGACAGCTGGCACAGTACTGATCACTTACATAAGGTTTTTAGTAAAGTGGACAGTTGTTAAAAATGAGAAACATGTACTACTTTTAGTTGTTCATTTCTAAGAGTCCACGACCTTGAAGTACAAAGTATTTTAAAAAGCCGCACATAATGTAGCACCATCTCGCTTGCTCATTCATGTGACGCGTCTATCCTACTCGCACGCAAAGATACCCATTGAAGCGCAATTTTTCACATAGCTCACTCGCACCTCCCCTCCCCACCTCAATCGACTAGTGATGCAATTTGAGTTGAGTGTTGATTGCCTTCCATGATACTTGTTCAATGTTTAAAATACTATGCTGTACACACCATCTGTTTTAGAAGTAAGGATCGCCTAAAGTGTATGATGACCTGCCTAGATAGGGTCCGCTAATGTGGACCCTCATTTACCTCTCCTGCACCCCGTTTTTTTTTCTTGCTGACATGGACCCCCTGCAATTCGAAATCGACCCCTGGGGGTCCATATAGACTTATGTGGAAATCACTGGTGTAAACGTATTTATTTGTCGCAACAATACGTCGACTATTCCCCAGGTCCTGAGCTAGTAAATTTTTTTTTTGATACCCGTAAACATTCATAACGTCCAACAAACTTCTCTTGAATTTCAGTCGGATATATTCCTTTGAATGATGCACAGAACAATGACTGTCAATATTCTACAAAAAGTTGCCTCGCGGAAGTATACCTACTTCATAGGCTTCATAGGTGAGCACTTAATGCGTGTAGGCGAAGTAGCATATATGCATAGAATTCACATTGATTGATTGAGATATTGATTGTAAGCGATACAGCGCGTAACAGGCGCTTTTTAATTTGTCGCATTTGGCAAAGGGCAAATACATAGTCTTATTAACGTCGAATATCAGGTCA
This sequence comes from Micropterix aruncella, assembly GCA_944548615.1. Classification (NCBI taxonomy): domain Eukaryota; kingdom Metazoa; phylum Arthropoda; class Insecta; order Lepidoptera; family Micropterigidae; genus Micropterix; species Micropterix aruncella. The sequence continues at coordinate 37,412,223 of OX155954.1, forward strand.
TTCATTTTGAACCACTTTGATTTCATATATTTTTTCTTCTAGTCAGACACATTTGCGGCATTTATTTATATAATTAATTTATTAAACAACTAAATAAATACAACAATTACAAAGCATATTTGTCTTACTAATATTCATATCCATTAATATTGATTACACTCATTCAAATATTTTTAAAAAACGCGGCCGATATGAGCATTGGCATAGGTGTACTGCTGCCGCCCAACTGAGTGGTAGAACTTGTTCCAAGGCAGCGAACTCTTTAGTTTTCTATGTACATATGTATATTCAGCAAGTTATTAATTTTTAAAAAAACATTTCTAGTACCACAATCATTACAAATAGGTTATAACTAATAATAACTAAGTGAAGTTTTTGCATTGCTTCTGTGATGCCGTTCATATACAATAAAGAGCGTGTTACCGAGACACGAACCCTGGGGAACAGCCAGAGTGATATTACCAACATTAAAGGACCCGTTACAGACTGCTGTCACTTGTCGTTAATCTGACAGAAAGCCCGTGGGAAAAATAAATGAGAAGTTGTCAAATCCCTAATGTTTGAGTTTGGCTACGAGAATAGAATATGGAGAGGTGTCAAATGCTACCGGCGAACCCGCCACCCCAGGTAGTTATAACGACATCATGCCATTCTGTCTCCCATGGAGTGAAAGCAAAGACTTTGTGGACAACACAATCTACAGTCAAACTACGCCAGCAGCCCGTATGATTCCAACGCCTTACCGCGAGGCACTGGGAAGTGCCACCTAGCGGGCCATCCTCGCCATGACTACCAGAATTTAGAATTTCTCCATTCTCTAGCCTGGTCAGATTCTAGGTCGCTGGCGCGGCCTTTACCCGACGTTGGCGGTAATTTAAATTTGAATTTATTGCGGAACGAGGCGTCCCTTTGCCCGTGAAGCTCAACGGGATCAGACGGCCAACGGATCGTTCATTACGATACATATATGACGCTAGGATCTAACATCTACCCCCGCTTCTTAGGGAACATACGTTTGCAAACTCCCCCGGTTATTCGCCAGATTGCGCAAACGATTGGCTGACGCCGCTCGGCGCGCAAACTGCCTGGTTTCGCCTGAAGTTTTCCCAGAATCGGAACCTCCGATCCCAGATATCTACGACAGGTTACAGCCGCAGACAGAGTTCACAGCGGGCCGGCTCTTCCAGGATGAGTCCCTCTTCGATAAGGCTACCGGATAGGATCTGAGCGGTGAGTTAACCCGTCAAAAGCAAGTCTTCGCGCATAAAAATGGCGCCGCAACTTTTTGGTCGATTGTCTATGTAAATACTAGCAATATCGTTTTTTCATGAATTTCCTCCTGTTGCATAGTAATTAATCTAGTAACACTCAGGCGGTGACCCATCCAAGTATTGATCGCGCCCAACGCTGCTTAACTTCAATAACAACGAAGAGAACCGGTGTTAACGCGGCTACGGACGCTACATAGTCATGTATATTATTACTAGCTGACCCGTGCCCACTTCGTTGGGCGGTAAAACTTTTTACTTGTGATGAAATTCTGAGTGTGGTTTGGTTAATACTGATAGCTATGATTTATTTCCTGACTGCCAAAAGAAGGGTTATATTTTTACTGCATATGTATGTATGTATATGCATGCCAATTTGACTATATTACCGTCATTTGTGAGTGTCTCCTTGTGAGTGTCTTATTTGTGAGTGTCTTATCTCTTTAACCATTTATGCAGTAAAAGTGAAATTATATGCAGTAAAAGGGAAAAGTCTTTTGTTTTTAAATACTTGAGACGATAAATATACTTATTTTGATAAGAATTCATAATTGTTGATAATATGACTAATAAACATGACCTAATGATTTAAATTATTTTTTTAATATAAAAAACTACTTTTTGTGACTTAAATATAAAATTTAGACATATGCTGTCGCTGACTTTTTTGTAGGCATTATCAAGCTCTATCAAGCACTTCTCTAGAACGTTAGAGCAGCGTTAGTTAGAAACGTTTTCGTTCGACCGTTTTTAGTTATTTGCAAATCTGACAACCACAAAAAAATCTTTTTATTTTTCGAATTAATATATAGCCTATGACACAAAAAAACGTGGCTTTCTATTGGTAAAAGAATTTTCAAAATCGGTTCAGCAGATCCAGAGATTACTTCCTACAACGTTACAAACTTTCCCTCTTTATAATATTAGTATAGATTATTGATTTTTATTAGAGATTATTATTATTATTATTAGATATATATTAGAGACTATTATTATTATTGATTTATTTATTTGCGAGATCATTCAATGGATTTGCCTTTCTATTTTTTTATTTTTTTTTATAGATTTATACTCTTTTTTTTTCTTTTTTTTGGATTTGGTATTTTCATTTTTGATATTTCTTAATGCTCTTTTTAATATTTAGACAATGTAATGGTTGATTTTGTATAGTTTATTGACTTCAGATTTCTAACGTGATTTCATTTTTTTTTTGCCAGATATATGATGTATTTATTAATTGTAAGTTCTATACCCTCGCCGGGTTTTTTTTGGAATAAATAAACTTTGAACTTTGAACTTTGAATATTATATATGTGTATAAATATATAAGGGCGCCGGTCGAAACGGCTACGCGCGGATATGTAAACCACCGCAAAATGCCTATAGGCAGTTTTTGGCGCCCCAGCGGTTAAGCTAACCTAAGAAAACACAGACAGGCCATCAGACCGAAACTGCACGGAACCATAATAGCGTTGTGTTTGTATACATATCAATAAGCTAAGTAACAAGCAAATATTGAGAGCAACAATTTCTATATCAGGTGGGGTTGTATGTTGTTAGGGTTGTAATAATCAGAGCTAAACGGTCGGTTTATGCTGTCTGGCCCTGAGACAAGATAATAACAGAACAGGTGCTATCGCGCATTGCTTACCGAGACGACCAATTAAGGTGACAAGTCAAGTTCAGATGGAGATTTGCGAGCGCGAGCGAAGCGCAACGAGCAATCACACCATTGAGGGATCGATTCGCAATTGACGGGGACAAGTGGCGTGTGTACACGAGTACAATACGATTGTGCGCGAGTCGAGTCCACGGGTTTCGGTCAGGGTGAGCTGGTTCACCGCTCCTGAGAGCCGATAGGTGCTGCTCACTCGCCGACCGATACGGCGACTGCATTGCAGGCAAATTAACGATACGATTAATTCCGCGACCCACGTGTCGTAACGGATTTAGCAATCGGTCGTTATTCATGCTGGACTCAAACGATGCAATAAAAGTGATTTTTTCATTGAAATGCAAATGCATTTTGCTGGCATATCGATAGAGTAATCACCAGTAGCCGACAGTGCACCAGTAGCAGATCCATATACTCATTAGAATAGAAAATAAGTGACAATTAAATAACCAATTATATTCTATTCCCCAAAATTATAAGATATTTTAAATTGCCATCCCAATCAGGAATTATTTATGAATTTTTGCAATATTTATTATGAATTTAAACACATTTATTGGCAGGTAGCAAAGACGTAGAGGTCATTCTAGTTAAAACAAGTAAATATATTAAAAGGAATGAAAAACACGACTGCCGTTACAAAAAGTGAACTAATCTATTTATAATTATTTTTATTACGGTTTCTTTAATGAAATATTTATGGTTTATGTATAGAGTGGAACCTCTCATAACGAGCCCCTCTCATAACGCGTAATTCGCAGTAATTCCTCATAACGAGTAATTCGCACCTCTCACAACGAGTATGGAAAAAATTGTTGCGCGTTTCGCGAGTGTTTCACTTAACGAGCAAGAGTCACGAAGGAATTATGCTCGTTATAAGAGGTTCCACTGTATATCCATATACTATATACATGTATATTTCCGGAATGTACTCAATCAGACCTTTCATTGGACACTAAAAACGATATATTTATGTAAATTTATTGAAATCTGGAGATTTGCACATACTGTGCGATGCATTCTTTTTGAGCTCTACAACTACATGCTCAGGTCACACGTATTGCATTTATTGCACTGCACTGCACACCAATGCACTGAAACCAAAAAAGGGATAGGCATATTTTATACCTGTGAGAATGACGGAGAGAGGTTGAGTTTACGCGTGACTCTAATGATTCTCGTCGAAGCCAGCCGTTTAACGGTACAGTCAGACGATTACATAACTATAGTATCCGCAGTACAAACTGGCGACTGGGGCAATTAGAGACAGTTAACATAGGAATGGTACCATGTCGATAAAATATTTATCTATACTAATATTATAAAGAGGTAAAGTTTGTGATGTTGTAGGAAGTAATCTCTGGATCTACTGAACTGATTTTGAAAATTCTTTTACCAATAGAAAGCCACATTATTTGTGAGTGTCATAAGTTATATATTAATCCGAAAAATGAAAAGACCTTTTCGTGGTAGTCGGATTTGCAAAGTAAGTCGGAGAATAAGCGGTCGAACAAAAACGTTTCTAACTAACACTGCCTTAACGATGATAGATATATGATAAAGTTCTAGAGAAAAGTTGTAGAGCTTGATAATGCCTACAAAAAAGTCAGCGACAGCATATGTCTAACTTTTATATTATATTAATTATGAATTCTTATCAAAATAAGTAAATTTATCGTCTCAAGTGTTTAAAACAAAAGACTTTTCCCTTTTACTGCATAAATAATTAAAGAGATAATACGACATAGGTATGGAACCGTATCGTAATCTGTACTTCTATACTAATATTATAAAGAGGTAAAGTTTGTGACGTTGTAGGAAGTAATCTCTGGATCTACTGAACCGATTTTGAAAATTCTTTTACCAATAGAAAGCCACATTATTTGTGAGTGTCATAGGCTATATATTAATCCTAAAATTGAAAAGACTTTACCTGCTAAAATTATATAGATAAAATTCCTAGATTTAGCCAAAAGCGGTGAGTAAATACCGTAATAGGTGGTAAGTAGCTAACCGATTAGGACTATTAATTGTAGTAACCGTAACAGTTCGATTTCGACATTTTATGACATTTTAACGACGCTTTTGCCAAATTCGTTTTCGTCTACTTTAATTATTGTGCGTACTGTGTAGGTCATTAGGCATTATTGATAACAAAATATTCTGCTATAAAAGGCTTAATGTCAAAGAGCATCATAACTCATTCGTTATACGAACTCTATTTGTGAATCTACATCATGATGGAAGATTTTTGCAAAACTAATTTGACCAAGTTAGAAGTGATGTTAACCAGCAAAGCCGGCATGTCATTCTCAACATTTATAAGTGGTTTCATAAGTTGAAAGAAGACCCTGATGTCATAAGGAAAATTGATTTTCAACAACCAAGAAAGTTGGCAGCATTAGTTTGTGGAACGAGCGAACGAACTCTAGATCGAATTCGGAATCGATTCAAAAATCTCCAGAACGAAAACCTGGCCAAAGCACATAATATAATTGACACCCATTCTCATGTTATTAATCTATAAGACGATAGTGACAGTGAACACGAATATGATATCTACTATTATAAATTTGATACTTTTATATTTTTATTTTATTAATTCAATATCAATATTTATATGTTTAACTTATTTAATATTTATCGTAATGAAACAATACTGAAATATAAATAGGATAGAAAATGATGCGGTAAATTCGTTTTCTATCCTATTTATAATGTCAAAAAACCGCGATAGTCTTCGATTTTATAATACTGAAATAATATTTATTTCCCTCGTTTCATTACTTTATCGACATTCCTTTTGTATGCGTAAACTACCTACACTACGGTTACAGGTATCGCTCCATAAGGCCATGCAAGTGCGAAAGAGATGGCTCGATTTCGATGATAAATTACCTGACTCGCCACTTTGTACTGCGGATAGTATAATAGATTCGTTTAGTGTTAAGTTGAATTGGGCTGTGATAATTTTTCAGTATATACGTGATTGTCTCAGCGGCCCGTCGTTTCGCGGTACAATCAGAAGAGTAACAAATAAATACGTTTTGTGTTGTATTTTGTCTTCGTGTTCTGTGTTGTGATCGTGCGTTCGACTGTGCTGAATCCCAGGAGGTACAGTAGGTAAATAACTTTATTTTCTATTATTTCTTGTCGTGATCGTCGTTTAATATGCCGTTAAAAACAAAATTGGGAAATAAGACGCTGAAATCCCAGACAAGGGAATTAATATCAAATATTTACCATTTCATGAAAGATGAAGCGAAATTCGGAATAACAATTGAATTGCAAGCGGTCTTAAAAAGGCTTTCTGCTGCTAGTAAAATATCTATCGCGTCAATAAAGGGATATGTAGCGAAAAAGAACGTTTCTTTTAAACTGGACGATGCTATGACACACGCCATAGATAAAATTGAAACAATGTCAACCAGAGACTCCCAATGTTGGACTAATGTTTGTCGTCATGTTATCGATATAGAAAACAAATATAGGCTAACCGAACCGGTGTTAGATAGAATTTTAGACAATCTATCATTTGTAGTAAATACGGGAAGTAGTGATGAAGAAATGAACGCAGTTAATTTAGATGAAAGTAGATCTGAAAACAGTGACAGTGATTTAGAAGGAATATATCCACTTCAATGAATAATACTATGTGTCTTACTGTGTACTGTAAAATTGAGGCACATATAATTATAATAATAGTTTGGACAGTGAAAGGTGATCGTATTGTGTTGTAAGCAGAGTCTATAAAAGTATTGTGTTTGAGATGTACTGTTATAATTGAGGCTCCTAATATATAAGTGGTAATAGTTTGGAAAGTGAAACATGATTGTTTTGTGTTTTTGTGTCACAATCCTAATGTTATTTTCCACATAATTATATATTACACCGTATTATAAACCAAACTAATTATCGATATTACATCATGGACGGTTATGCATGTAATGCATGTGTTAATCGCTAATGAACTTATAGTACAGTCATTCTCTAAAACAATACTGTTAGGATGGCTAGTCGATTTTGTACGTCGAAATTAAGTTTTTTTTATTTTGTATTCATCACTTCAATATTTATTTATTTTTTTATTTTATTTGATTAAAAAAATTACACCGTTTGTAGTAACAAATGGTTGCGTCGCTCCTAACTAGGCATAGCCGATCTATTTTGAATATTTATATTTTATTGTGAAATTACTTGTTTTCTGCCTGCCTTTTTTCTTTCTGTTTCATGTCTTCAATTCACGGGGACATCGATGAAGTAAATACATGGACCGGGGACATGAAATATTTTTGAATTATTGATTATATATAAATTATGGACAATAATAGTACCAAAAAAGTGGTCACTGGTTTTCTTTGGCGGTTCTTTCCAGTGGAATCTTACTTGTAGAACTCGCCGGAAAAAATAGGAAAAAGTACAATTACTGTCTTTTGACGTTCAGTATGTGTATATTATGTATTTACATTGAATAAAAATATTTGAAATTGAATTTGAATTTGTTAATTAGACTATAAAAGCCAATTTTAAATTTTCAATACATCATCACGATATCAAATATTCTGTCGTTGGCTGTACATGCCTTGGTTTTAAGGAACACGGCGAAGTCCGTTACATATAGCGGCTCTAGTCTAGCACGAGGCCATTTGATTTTCTTTCTCATGTGCAGTTTTGACGAGGTTGTGTTTAATCTGTGTAAGCATTTTTGAGACTGTGGTCGAGAGCTCAAAAAGAATGCATCGCACTATACTTCTAAATCGTTTCGAGCATTTAAAAGTTATGGTGGAATAAAGAAACGGAAAACATACATAGATGAATCCTCAACACATTACACTCCTTTTTTGTTGGGCAGTCGTCTAATTAAATTAGCACATTGCTTGAGAACACCAAAAATGTAAGTAATCCATATTTATTAATTTATCTAAATATGGTCTACATAATTTATTGTGCTATTTTAATAGTAGGGGAAGGGGTGGTAGATTCGGCCATGGGGTAGATTCATCTTTCGTATCCTACACAGCCCTAGTTTGTATATACCGCCAAATTTTTGCGTAGTTATGTTGGTAATGCATCATTCCTGATGGTGGGAACTGTCACAAGCGGTCGCAGTAGCGGGTTTATTTATCAATAAATGATTAAAAGTTTCTGCTATAAAAGGTAAGTTTTTTGTCTGTCGTAGAAGTTCATAATTTGTAATTTTGTGAAGCATATTAAGTATGATAAAAATGCACAGCATGCAGCACTAATTCATAAATGATGTCAATATGAAAGCTAACCTAAAATGCTGACCATGTTTTACTTTTTTATTTAAATCTGTTGGAATCTCATGCGGGGAAGATTCGGCATAAGCGGCTGGGGTACTTTCATCCAGCGGACGAAGGTACCCCATCAATGGAATAAAAGAAAAATTTTATTTCTATGGTAACGTATTATTTTATTTGTTCAGATGCCACGTACATATGTATGCAAAACCAACCGCAGGGACATCAATGAGAATAATATGAAAGAAGCGATTCGTAATTCTTTACGAAAAGTTGTCAGTGTTCATGAAGCTGCAAGGCGGTATGGAGTTAAAAGATCTACATTGCAGTCGAGAATAAAGACCTTGCTAAAGAAAAAAACAATAGATGAAGTCTTATCTACTATTGACAGAGATTCTGGGAATGAAAGCAGTGATGAAGAGAAAAAATATAGGAGTAAATACACTGTTAAACAAGTTTTTACAATTTCTCAAGAAAGGGAACTTGTGGAATATATCAAGAAATCATCCAATCTGAATTACGGGTTGTCATATCAACAAGTGCGAAAATTGGCCTATGAATTTGCACAAATATTACCAGATTGCGTAACACCAACCAATTGGAGAGCAAGTCAGTTGGCAGGTAAGTTATTATATTTTTGTTTTTATCGATAATGATACCTAATTACCATATGGATTTAAATTGCAGGAATTGAATGGCTGAAAGGCTTCATGTTAAGAAATCAACAATTGTCTCTAAGAAAACCTGAGAGTACCAGCCTGAATAGAGCCATGGCATTCAATAAAGACAGATTGGAGGAATTTTTTTCCAACTACGTCAAAGTCTTGGAAAAGCATAAATTCAAACCAGAGCAAATATATAACTTGGACGAGACTGGGATACAAACAGTAATGAAACCAGTAAAAGTTGTCTCCACACGTGGGAAAAAACAAGTTGGGCAGGTAGCTTCAGCTGAACGTGGAGAATTAGTCACCTTTGTTGGTATAATCAGCGCCATTGGGGGAACAATTCCACCTGTTTTTGTTTATCCTCGCATTAGAAATGTGAATGACTTTTTGGATGGTGCTCCTATTTCCAGTATCGCATTAGGAAACAAATCGGGTTGGATGACATCGGAGTTATTTATATCAGTTCTCAAACACATAGTTGAACACACCAATTGTTCAACTGAGAAGAAAATATTGTTGTTGATCGACAATCACGAATCACACACATCATTTGGAGCAATCCAGTATTGCAGAAGCAATGGTATAGTGCTGTTATCCTTCCCCCCACATACCACACATCGTCTTCAACCCCTAGACATTGCAGTGTACGGGCCTTTTAAAGCTTGCCTAAATGTCGCTTTCAATGATTACATGCTCACACAGCCTGCCAAAATGATAACCATTAGGCAAATAGCTCAACTTGCCAGTAGAGCCTTTGATAATGCATTCAGCAAAAAAAACATAATAAGTGGTTTTGAAACACCAGGCATTTGGCCCCTTAATAGGCTGGCATTTGACGACAATGATTTCATGCCCAGCACAGTCACTGACAATTCCAACGTTGAAGACAACAGTTTAACTACTGAAGTGGAACCTGTTGCTATTCCTTCAACTTCCAGACAGGACAGCATAGAAGAAACAAACCAAACCACCCCACCTCCAACTACTAGCTATGATCATGATGATGTCAATACCAGTGTGGAAGCAGCAGAACCCCAGACAGAGATAGCCCTTTCATTTTCAAAAGATAAGGAGCCCATTGTAATTGAAACCCCTTCTGTTTCTCAAAGGACCAAACTTAAGATCAAAGTTTCAAGATCACTAGAAGAATTGAGACCGTACCCAAAAGGAGCTGGAAAAAAGAAGAGGAACAGAAAAATTCCATCAAAATCTTATGTATACACAGATACCCCGGTAATGAAGATGAAGGAAAATATTGAAATAGAGAAAAGGAGAAAAGAAGAACTAAAAAGAAATAAAGGAACAATAAAAAAGCTGTTCCCAATTAAACCGGTTCCAAAGAAAATCTTGAATGAAAGCTCAAGTGATTCAGACAGGTCAATGAAACTTGTCGACACCTCTGATGGTGAAGAGTTTTTGTCCAGCTCGGATGAATTACCTTTGCCTACCAACTTGCCTAATTGCAATGATTTTTGTGTTGGTGATTGTGTAATGGTCAAGTTCGCCACTAAGGCAACCATTTGCTATTATATAGGGCACATTTTGAAAAACACAGGTTGCCAAGAATATGAAATAAACTTCTTGAGGCGAAAAAACAAATCTAACACATTTATGCATCCTCAGGTAGAAGACATCAGCATTGTGAAGAAAACAGATATCATTGCAGTTTTGTCACAAGCAAGCAAACTGTCAACAGCCAGGACATCTTCCCTGTACATTTTTAATTACAATTTTGAAGGACTTAATGTCCGTTAGATCTAAGATTTTTTCTGCTATACTTTTTTCTCAATACTTTTTCTTTGTTTTTTTATCGTTTCTTGTATTTTGTATTTTCATGAGTTCACTTTTGTTCAATAAAAACATTTGATTTACCTTTGTATGTTACTTATTATAACTAGATGAATGTACCCCACCCTATAGCCAAAACTACCCCACTGGTGGGGTACAATCGCCCATTTGCAAGCTTTTTTTAAAAATTAAATTCGAAAAAAAGTGTTAACGTAAGAGAGTTGTTACTTGCGGAAAACATAGATAAAAGTGCAGATTAACTTTTGCATATACCAGTTTTTAAATTGGTGGCTGATTTTGAAAATTACGTGCATTATTTGCATAAGTAGCCGAATGTACCACCCTCTCCCCTAAACACAAATGTAATGACTTCTATTAAAGTTTAATAGAGGAGTGTCGTGCAGACAGCACGGGCAAAAGAAGCAAAATTCAAATCGTCGTTAATCAGGCAGGGTCGTTGAAATATCCAAAACAGAAGTTTTGACTTCAGTAGTAAAAAAACAAAATCTAAAAACAAGACAAGATGTCTATAATAAAGTGAAACAACACAGAAATTCAAGGGAAAACCCGAAGTACAACAACGAACGAGTGAAAATGACCTTTCGAAGTCATACTCAATTGAAGGTGATCCATTACTTGGAACTGAACCACTACTTAAGTATCACTTGTCATCAATTCGACTATAATACGAAAACTGATACTCAGGTATGACTGAAGTATTGACCAATACTAGCCTATAAATTCGGATGTAACACAAGCGGAGAAATCGGTATGTTCCATACCTGTCTATTCCATATTCGCACCTCCTCTATATTTTTTCAAAAAGGCCACAAGGCTGAAGAAATAAAAACCGTTTCTTTGATCTTCCTCATCCAAAATCTCCCAATGTGTGTATATATTTTTCTTTACTCCATAATATGTACCCATCTACTTATTTAGTTTTAAAAAAACGTCAGAGTTGCTATCTATGTTAGAGACAAGTTATCAGCTAAAGCACACAACTAAATACATATTTTAAATACATAATTATATTTACCAAAGTTCCACTCTGTATACCTTATAGAAAATTCCTAAAAGAGTCTACCTAGATAATGAGAATGGTAAATAGGTATAATCTAAAAAACGAGTCGATTTGTCTTGCAAAGAAAAACATATATTTTTAAAAATTCCATTTCAGAAACTAATCGCATGATACTTGTCCATTCGCAAATTTATCTATAAGTATTGTTCAGTAACAAGTGGTACTTATTATTTTAGTATATGACGAATTCCAGGCTTAATCAAATGATGCTTATGAATCACGATGAAAAGGCAATTAATGATCGAGTAATTGATATACCTACTATCATAAAATACTATGTATATGCAATCATTAGCAAAACTTAATATTGTTCATCGATATGTAGTTTACAAAGATCATTTATATAGATAAGGAACAAGACTGGTCCAAGGACGCTACTCTGCGGGGCGGCAAGGACTGAATTCGTCCTGTCACAAAAAAATACTACAAGCCTGTAGATACGAGCTAGATATGTGGTAGATCCCCTATCTACCCCCTGTAGAAACCTTTGTAAGTATGTAATAGTGGTTTTGACACCGTATCGTATTGGGACAGTTATCATATTGGTAATAAAATTTATTAGATATGGTATTAGATTGCTCATCTCCATATTACGATTTGGCAACCATTTTGCGCCGGCCAAATGCATGTGGCGCTGATAGCATTGTCCGGAGAAACTAATAGCAATGTGGTTAGCCATCTATAATAACATAATATCAAAGTTGATAAATTGTGATGGATATCCTAATGATTTTCACATTTTTCAGTTCTAAAAATATTATTTGATCAATTTATTAACATCTAAATATTATAAAATAGAATGCCATCGATTAGTCTACTTCAAATTTAAAGCGCCTAATTATACGCATTAAATCCTGTATATCAAAATAAAAATTGACGTCATGTAAATAACATTAAAACAATAAGACCTATGGTTTAAACATTCGTTTGTTATTACATATATTATAATTTTATTATGAGATAGGATACCGTATAAACGTGTCTAGCACGCGATCTATTGGGCCCCTGCACATAAGAGAAGATTGATCAATGTTTAAAACTATGAATGCCATCTACACGTTGCGTTTCACAGTAGAACCCTAGCTGCCAAAACGTAACATTGCATTGAGCAATTTGATAATGTATGTAATCAATGATAATATGAAAGTCGCCAAGATAGCAACAATGCTTGGCATAAATGGCCATGGCGCCAAAGATGCGCCGCTCGTTATTATTATTAATTAGAAAGTATAATTCTGAGGCGAGCTGTACTCGGATGGCCCAGAATGTTTGCGTCCGGAAATGACGCGTGTGTAGGTGAATCGGTGAAGTATGGCGCCGACGGAGAAAGGCGAACCATTACTGAATCCTTATCTAATGAGGTTGGATCTGGAGCCAGTGCCGTCTTTATGCATGAACCTGATTGACGTCAGAGCGATGACTGCCGTTTTACTTTTCCGGCCCACCAACCGGGAAAGTATTGTGAACGCAACAATTTTTTTTCGATATAAGACGGAAATATCCATGTTGAGCCTTCCTAAGACGATTAAGACGATCTTCAGATGAAAGTCTGTATGTGTGTCTGTCTGTCTGTGTGTAGTCCTCCACGATATGGGGGCGAGCAGCCGACCGGCAGAGGGCTTTCGTTATGCAAAAGCGTGCAGTCCGCACAATAGCGCGTGTGGCGCTTGATACGCCAGCTAGGCCTCTGTTTAGAGATCTCTGCATCATGACGCTGCCGTCCATTTATATAATGGAAGTAGCGCTGTTCGTTCGCAGAAATCTAGCCGATTTTGAAGTGAATGGTGCATCATCAGTCTCCAACAAGATCCCGTGGCATGCTACGTTCGGTAAGTCATGCATTATCCAAGTCGGAGAGGCTAGCCTATATCGCCGGCCCAGCGGTTTACAACAAACTCAGGGAGCACATTAGGCAGGCCCAATCTCTTGACATGTTTAAGAGACGCCTTAAGAGATACCTTACAGATAAGGCGTTTTACTCACTGGAGGAATATTACTCGAGTGAAGTCTAAAATGCTTTGGTGGCTAAAATATTTAATGATCTCTTTGCATTTTGTCTTGTATTTCTTCTTTTTACATTATTATTGTTTTTTCCTTCGTTTTGTTTTGTTTATTTTATCTTTTCTTTACGATAAAAAAATGTTTGTTTGCTAATATGTATGAATGTTTGCTAATCTGTATCTGACTTGTATACCAGTATACTAATAAAATGAATATGAATATGATAACGCCCAATTGCTTAATCCGAGAGCTGTAATTTGGTATGCAGTCATCATTTGGCCATGGCAAGTGTTGTCCAGCAGGAGGCGCATCAATTATATTTCAATTCTTGAAATATTGGACTTAGGGTCATTAATTTTGGTACACAGATGCCATGTTGGGCCGAAGTCACATTGTAAAATTTTGATTGGAATGTCACACATGCAAGCTACGCTGATATTTAAATTCCACCATACATTTTAAGCAAATATAAACGCAATCAAACCAAACGGCGGGGTTGGGTGCTTGACCCAACCCCGCCCTTAGTCGAGAAACGAACCGCGCTACCCGAGGTGGTCGCAACGGAACCGAACCGGGTTCGTCCGCCGCCTAATCGATTTTAAGTATGAAATTAATATTAGGTCAGTCCTTGGCTATTTGCCGGGAAAGTCTTGGGCTGACACAACCGATTTTTCAACACGCTTTTATCAGGTCGACCTGTATGTAACTATGTAATGGAATCTAAGGTAACTAAATTAACCATCTTCCAAGGATCGTAGCGTCATGAAAATTGGCAGCTGCATGTAGTTCTGATGACAATACAATAATATGGTACTGTCGAACTGATCTGATGATGGAGTCGGAAGATATGAACTGGAACTTCATGATGCAACATCGTATCATAGCTGTGTTAGGACTTGTTAGAAAAGTCTTGGAATGAACTTTGACCACGATTAAGTTTCAAGGTCTGATGATGAAGCCGGAAGATAGGCACTGGCATTCCATGATGGACTATCGTATCATAGCCGTGTTTGGACTTGTTAGAAAGGTCTTGAAATGAACTTTGACCACGATTAAGTTTCGTGGCCTGATGATGAAGCCGGAAGACAGGAACTGGCATTCCATGATGGAATATCGTATCATAGTCGTGTTTGCACTTGTGAGAAAGGCCACGTAATGGACTTTGAACACGATCAGGTTTCAAGGTTATAACAAACCTATTATATATTAACTTGTAAATATTGAGTGTAAATAGTGTAAATATTAGGTACCTGTATAAAGCATGTTTTTAGTGTTTTTTTTAAACTATTCATTTATTAAACGCAATATCGCCCTGCCAGACATCAGGCGTTACATAGACTAATGCAAAGTGGCAATTGATAAGGCTAACGAGTATCTCCGCCTTTAATCCAGGAAACTAGCTAAACAGTGTTGTGTGTGCTAAGTGTAAAAAGACTGTGAAAATATAATTTTCAATCAAACACGGTCACAGCAGCTTATGCTAATTACGCATACAGTCAAATGCGACAGATCACTAATACTGGCTTTATTTTCCACACAAGTAATTTGTTGTCGAATTGCAATAATTTATTTGTTTACTTCACTTAACAACATAAAACGGCCATGACATCTGCCAGCACCGGGTGAAAAATCCTTTATGACATTCTCGGAGATGATTAATATATTAATACTTAGTCGCCGACGATGCCATTCATTGATTTTTTGTCAGAGGGGAAAAGTATAGTGGCAATGGCAAGGCGAAGGTCGAGGGTGGCGGCGACGTCGTAGAAACGCTCGCTAATCTCTTCGATCGAGGCACGGAAGCCATTATTTCGCACTTCGTTATCGAAATAAAGCACGAAATGCTGAATGAAGCCGTAACACTGATAATCACGTGTAAACCGATCCTTAAGGGGCTGGTAAAGGGGTAGCTCCCTATACGAAACGCGAATACAAAATCGCAGTGTTGTGATACTTACATAACTAGGGTTTTCCTCCGAAATGCAACGGGTGGATCCTCATAGATCACTCACTCTAGAGGCACTCATAGATCAAAAAATTGATTAAGCTTCTCTTATTATTTATGTTCAATATGGTAGCGTTCGTGGTATAACAGTATGTCGGCGTACTGTAGATTATGCTCTAAACACAACTATCTTAATATATAACAAATCAGCCAGCGTATGTTTAACTTCGCAAAATTTGAAGAGCAGTCGGTCGATTGACATGAACGTTTGACACAACATTGCATTGGAAAATGCGCGTGTTTTTTAAATACCTTTTATACAGATATCACACCTGTGACAGGCAAAATCATGCTTTTTTTAAACATCCACACAGCTACAGCAAAGCGTGGCCGGGTACAGCTAGTACAGTATAAAATAATAATATAATAAGAAAAGATTTTCGAAATCATAGACCTTATTATTTTGGTTTATTGACACAAGGACAATCGAAATTTTAAATCGCTCTTATTATTTTAATACTATTTACATACACATGTATTTTTTATGTGGTATACGGGTTTTAATACGTAATAATTACGCACTATAATGTTCAGATACATTAATCGATGACATTCTATCTCTCCGTATTATTTCTGTGATGTAATCAGCGTATATAAAAATGCGATAGATTGCAATAATAATTGAATGTTATATTATTGTTAACATAGATTAAATTACTGGATTTTAATAAACAATTAGTCCATTGTATAAAAATAAAAAAACAATAATTATCAAAGTATAAATGGCTACATAAATTGCTAGTTTCGCCGTCAATAACGTCAGCGCCACCTGCATTTCGCCGGCGCGAAAGGATTGCCAAATCGAACTATGGAGTTGAGCAATCTAATACCATATATTATTATAATCAATGCCATAGCGCTAGATCATAGTATCCGTCGGGGTGCTAATGATTGATTTTAGGATTTAAAGAAAAATCGATATTTTCTCTAGCGCTTTCGTTTAATCATTTTTTTATGATCAAACACTATGTTAAGTTTTGACAATGACGCTGCGATTTTTTATTCGAGAGTAATTTTCAATGGTGTTTTGTATGAACAAGTACCCTATAAGACGGATTCCTAAAGATATCTCAAATTGCAAACGTAAATATATATTTTAGAATTTTATCGTAGATACGAGTATGTATGATAAAAACAAGGATTATTAGATACCGAGATAAAATAATCTAAAGTTATCTATTTATTATTATTTCCTATTAGTAATATCTACTGGCCAAACAACCGAATACGTATTGTAACTATTTGGTTGACGCGGGTACAATACCGTCGGGCAACTCACAGGTCAGCACCCATCCGGTAGCTTCCACGCAGAAGTGCGAGCCCGGGTAGGACTCTGTGCCTGCGGACTTGTTCCACTGGGAATCGTCCGTCGGGCGCTACTGGACGTTTTGCGTACCGTGCGGCGTCAGCGAATCGACTGTCGATTCCGGCTGATAACCGGGAAAGTCTGGAAACGGCTTTGTTTCCTATAGAGCGGGGTTGGTTGTTACCTTTATGGCAACCGCTATTGAAACGACCAATCGGCTACACGATACCGGGTGAACATCCGGGCAAAGGACGCCGTGGTCCGCGATAGACTCGGTAGAGACCGAATCATCGCTGCATAAGCGAGAGGACCGCGCAAGCGACCTAGAGCCCGTAACCAGTCGGGAGGCCGGAGAAATCTGGCCGAAACTGGAAGTAAGGGCGCGAGGTAAGTACGCTGGGTGCACACCCGGTGTCTCGCGGTAAGGCGTTGGCTTCGTACGGCCGAGTGGCGTAACTAGACAGTGGACTGCTTCGTCCCAAAGTCTTCTATGATCACCTCACGGGAAATCGGGTGAAACTTCCTGAGGTGACGGGTTCGCTCGTTATAGTTGACACCTCCAAGTATTCGTGTTAGCTCTTTTACTTATTATTGCTGTTATTATACAATTATGAAAATAATAATGATTATTTTATATTAGTTTATAAACTGAACACAATATTATACAAGAGCCTTTACACAGTACGTCGGACATTCTAGATACCCAACCCTCACATTACGCTCGCGCTCACACTCCACACCCACACACTCAACACACTCACACACACACACACCCTAAACACAATCCCCTTATGTACTGATTAAAAAAATGGTATTTTAATTTTATTAAGTAGTTGTCAATGCAATTTCTGTATTTTATTTTACTGAAATCCGTAATCGGTTTTTTTTAACATTATGTTTAACTGTAATATTTCCCTAATACTGTGTGCTTTCCTAATTAAAATCGAACTGGATTGAAAAAGTTAAATAGTAAGTAGCTAAATTATAAACGTTACGTTTATATAGCCTCTATTACATATAATATTATAAATATATACATAACATACTAAATAAACCAAAAACATTATAAATAGGAAAGAAAACGAATTTACTGCGTGAAATTTGTAGCACCCGACGTTTCGAAATAAAAGGATGGGATGGAAGTCGATTTGGGCTAGGATTTATGGAGGCTGAATTTGAGTTGTAAAAGAAGGTCGTTTTAGACCACTTACTTAGTTACCCAGTAAATGGGATTTCAGGTGTTTTTTAAACATACCGAACGTAGCTGATTGGCGTATGCAGAGGCAGAGAATCGCAGTGGCGAGCTGGACATGCCAGTGTTGCAAAAGACTACCACTGTATTCCTTGGTATCACTTTAGATAAAAAGCTACAATGGGGACCACACATTAAGAAATTGGCCGACAGGCTAAGTTCTGCGGCATATGCTGTAAAAAAAATTCGTAATTTAACAGATATAGACACCGCGAGGCTGGTTTACTTCAGCTATTTTCACAGCTTGATGTCGTATGGCATCTTGCTGTGGGGTCATGCTGCTGACGCTGATAAAATATTTATACTACAGAAACGAGCCATTCGCGCTATTTATAAATTGGGTGCTAGACAGTCGTTACGCGGAAAATTTAAAGAAATCAATATTTTGACACTTGCATCTCATTACATCTATGATAACTTAATGTATGTGCATAAAAATAAAGAACTGTTTTTAAAAACTCTGATAGGCATGGTGTCAATACTAGAAATAAAAATAAACTTGCTGACCATAAAAGTCGACTCCAAAACCACAAAATCATTCAAAGGGCAATGTATACGCTTCTACAATAAAGTCCCAGTAAACATGCAAAATTTATCTGTGATACAATTTAAGTCATTTATTAAGAAGAAGCTATACTTAAAGGGCTACTATAAAATAAATGATTATCTAGACGACAAAGACCCTTGGAAATAAAATGGTTACCTCGATGATTAATATCACGTTATATGTCACAATAATTTGTTATAATGTCACAATATCTTAATTTTTTATCATTTATGTATGTTTGTATGCATTATTGACGTCAAAAAGTTACGATTTCGTACTATTTTGAATAAAAAACTTATGATTATGATTATGATTACTTGGTAAAAAGACTCGAATAATGCTGAGGTGTTGCCAACGAAAGGTTTTCCTGTGAGCGTAGTGGAAGGACAGTTGTGAAAAGAGATCACAAAGGTAGTGGAGTTGATTCCGCGGAGGACACGGAACAGCAGAGTAAGAAATATAAAATTTCTGGAGTCTCTGATGGGAAGCCATTCGATGTGTGTGCAAGAGGTGGAGATACTATCAAACTTTTTCAGCGATAACATGAATGCAAGCATTTTGTCAAGAAGTTCCTTGTTCACATCCTAATACGCTACATCGACGTAATTTATTATGGGTACAAGGAAAAACGGTGGAAGAATAGTAGGTAGGAAACTATGCACGCGCTTAAATGAACAAAGAGTAGCAAATATTTTGCGACCAACTATGTGCCCTAATACTTTTTTTTGTAGATACAATTCAGCAACAGTATTGTAGATGTAATTCAAATAATCCGGCCTGGGCAACACATTTAAAATAAAGTACGGATCTACAAGAGGCAAAAATAAATATTTGTCTTCGCTCGTGTTTGCACAAATGTTTAGTCGCCGGTAAGTTCACACTTGTCCGCTGAATTTAAACAAATGAAAAACAAAATATTTTCCTCGCACCAAACGACTTAATTGTAAATCGAACCATAGTGCTTCGAAACTTTGAATATTATGAAAAAAACATACTTTTTATCCTTATTTTTTTCATTCTATCAGTTAACACTTCTATTTTATAATATTTAAATATTATTTATTTTGATTTGTAAAGGAAAATAGTACAGTATATTCAGTGAAAAAAAATGAAAAAATCTTACTTATTGTTACGTCTAGATTAGGAAAGTAGGTTTTTGAAAAATATTACAAGCGTATACTAAATCAGAAGATGTGAATTAAAATTTGTACAGATTTTTTTTTAAGATATCTAATTAGTTGTCCATATGTTAGTGGACGAAACAGACCCCAAGCGTATTTAAACAAAAAGAGCCAAGTTTGAGGTCCATTTAATGATTATTTAGTTTTTTTTTTATTATTTTGTATATTTTATTTTATTTCTTTTAATTTCTAAACATATTTTAAAATTTAAATTGATATGATATAAAATTGGCGTTTTCCTTGGAACAGGAACTGCCTCGTTAGAGTGACGCAAAATCATTGTGTAAAAATAATATCTAAGTACATATTTTTTTTAAATAAATAAAAAAATAAAATAAATGTACGTATTCAAACATTCCAAACTAAAAGGTTAAAAAACCTTTAATATTACTCATATTGCTCATTATCGTATACAATGTATTTTTCATGTCGTATGATTTCTTTATAAAATATATATTTTTTTAATCTCATCGAAAATCAGTTAGGCGTAAATTTTTAAAGACTGAGGCTTTAAAGACTGAGGTTTTAAGTACCTTAAATAAAAGCGTTTTGATTTTTTGTTATTTTATCCTACATTTAATGTACTCTCTTCCTGGTTTATCGGTGAACCAGATCTGGAGAACTCCTGGATGTATTGGCACAATCAAATCTAATGTTTTATCATTTATGACCCTGAAACTTGGCACACACCTTTTTCGAAAATTAATATTGACACATGTTTCTTTTGTATCACAGTTCGTTTATGTAAAAAACAAAATTGATATATTCCGACGTGCGACTGATAATATATATTTTTTAAAAGATTAGGAACGTACCATGTAGATATCTACATTGAAACACTTCACTATTACAACAGAAAACGTCCTAATATTTAATAAAACAATAAGAGCACTAAATTTGTATTCGGTACTCGACCAAATGAATGCAGACCTGAAGAGTGGTAGCCATTCCTGGCTGCAGCAGGCATCTCGTCCTGGCTCCTCCGAAGTGGGCGTTGAGAAAATCCTCACTGGTCTCACCAAGGACACGAGCGTCGGTCGGCTTACTCCCACGCAAACGCTGAGGGCTCCGTACTGCGTACACGGTGTCCGCCGCTGCCGCCAAGCAAAACAAGACTGCTGCAACGTCGTCGACGGCGACGCCGACTACTAACCGCGCGCCCGCCGCGCCGCCTTCCCCACCTTATCAAAACCGATCGACTTGTGATAGCAGTTATGACACTTTCTCGAGAGAAACATCATGACATAAAGCACCTTGACATTTAATGCAACCAAACATTTATATAAGCGAAAATGATGATTTATCGATTCGCTAATAAAAAGAAGTAATTAATATTTTTATCGTGCGCGATTTTTTAGAAGAGGACGCCACAAACGCGCAGAGTTTACTTATGGGTATCATATCATTTGTAATTCATGATTAATAATATTCACTAATTTCGTATGCGCTATGATTATTAATCTCGATTTAGGACGCTTGAATAGGATATAATTAATGAATGAAACAGTCAATCAAAGACGACCAATTTGGCAGTCATTCTTTTTGTGGAAATAATTTCAATAATAAAGCTATGTATCTGCATACCATGTAAGGAACGAATTCTAGTATAATCATGTTTTTTTTTATTTTTATTATTTAGGTAAAAAACAGTCAAAAACAATTGTTTTAACAAATACACTTAAACAAATAGACCTACATTACCATTAATTTTAACAAAACTTGTAAATGTAGCCACAACAATGTAAATGTCTAGTCGGATCGAACTATTTTCATTTAATACGAGTACCTAAATTATTAGCTGTAAACTAAAACTAATGCAACAACAAATCACTCAATTGTTTCCTAAAAGTAATTAATGACACTGAGAATATATCTATGTCGTTCAAAACTTCATTAGAACACGTGCAAGAGCGTCTGAAGAAGGTATTTTTTGCGTAGTTTGAATGAAAAGAGGGAATATAGAAAGTATCTTTTGAACGTGAGGAGGAAGACCGCGGGATTGTAAAAAGAATTTTTTCCAAAAGGGGTGCAGAGTTGATGTGGTTATGAATAATTTTATATAAGAATATGCTGTCTAAGAATTTTCGTGTTGAATACAGAAAATGCATTTTGTGTGTTGTTACTCTCTCTGCGTAGTCGGTGCAGAGGCTACCTGTCCGAAAGTATAATGATTTTAAACATTTCTTTTGTACCCTCTCAATCCTATCTAAGTGAACAGCATACTGGGGACTCAAAACTACACTTCCGAATTCTAGGACGCTACGAACAAATGCATTGTAGAGTATTTTAATGGTGTTGCCGCTGGTAAAAGGTTTACTTATGCGCAGAATCAGTCCGAGTTGTTTCTATGTACGAATTGCTATAACCAAAATAATTTTATTCATCTCAGATTGTAAACATACGAAGGGTCCAGGGGAAAAACGATAAATGCCATTTTTATTGTGAAAATGAGATACCAATGCCATCTTGTAGCTTGTTCCCAAACGAATCGAAGCACAATTTTCGAAGTAAAGATCATAGTCTGCCCTTAAATTAAGGGACTGATCAAGGAGACGGTGGACCTTGATCACTCACGCCCTTACTTCCAATTGCGACCAGATTACTCCGGTCTCTCAATTGGTTACGAATTTGAGGTCGCTTGCGCGGTCCTCTCCCTTACGAAGCGGTGAAACGGTGTACACCGAATCTATAGCGGACCACGGCATACTTTGCCCGGCTGTTCACCCAGGATCGGGTAGCCGATGGTCGTTTCGAGAGCAGTCGCCGTAACGGTCCGCAACCACTCCCGCTCTAGAGGAAACAGTACTGCTTCCAGACTCCCTCGACTGTTAGTCAGAGTGCACAATCGATTGGCTTACTCCGCACGGTGCGCAGACCGTCCAGGAGCGCCAGAAGTTTGATTCCTAGGGGAAACTAGCCCTAAGGCCAGAGTCCTGCCGGGGCTCGCACTTGATGCGTGGAGGCCGCCGGATGGGTGTTGACCCGTGAGTGTGACCAACCCTGAACAGGTTGGTCACACTCACGGGTCAAAAATGGGTCTTCGTGGCCAACTCAGCAAGGGCCTATTAGCTCCCACACTTTTTCTCGTCAGCAGGGCCGCGCCGCTTCTGGGTGCGATGTGTGCAGCGCACACAGGCGTTAGGTACTCAGAGGCGCCGCGAGGCGCCATCGTTCGCCGCTCCGAGCCGAGCCGCGAGTCGTCCGTTCCAGTGACGAACGCTTCTTTTGTAAGTCGGTTCCTTTAGAGACGGTCATTCTGATTAGTTTTAATTAATTATTTGCCCTAACGGCCGCTGACGCTATGAATATTCCCAATTGATATTAATGGATTAGAATTTTATCGATTGTTGAAATTAGATTTAAATAACTTGATAGCCATATTCCCTGTTATTACCACATTATAAAAATACCAGTCACAGTAGCAAGCGCAGAAAGATCGTTTGCAAAATTAAAATTACAAAATACTTGTGTTCAACTTTGAGTTTTCGAAAAATTGTTTAATTTGGTTGTAACGTCAACACAAGAGAACATCTTAGAACACATACAAAGATACTCGCGACATTATTAAATAATTTTTATATAGAGAGGTAGAAGAGTTGATATTTTATAAATCTATTCAGATGTTGAAACAGCATGAGATTTTTAATCCTGATTTTTACTAATGTTATAAAAACGAGAGAAAAATAACAAGCAACATTTACTTACTTATCTAATATCTTTTCTAATTTCCATTTAAGTTAAATTGTAGGTACCTACATAATAAATAATTATTACGTAATATGAGTTTCTTTCTGTAAATTTTTCCAAACAGTAGACAAGTGGTTCACTCATTTATAAAATCAAAGAGGCGCTTCATTGGTTTCGCGCACAGGCGTGGCACACGTGGATTTTTTTACGAAAAAAGATCATTGTACTACAGTATTTATTTATTTATTTAGGAGTAAATTACTCTATAAAACATTGCTTTTGCTTATAAAAATAACAGGAACCGAATGGCAAAACCTTAACCTTAGTTAGTTAGTTAGTTTGGCTGGGCTTTTTCCCGCACTTGGCCTCTTGATTGGGCCGTTGTGCGTGGCTCATGTTTCCATTTATGTTACTCCAGCCAACCCAGGCTGTCCCAGAAGGTTAGCAGCCTGTTTGGGTTGCTACAGGCCTCCGGGAGAGATGCTGGAGATTGCAGTATTTTTGCCCGTTGCTCTGCCACGCTCCTGCATTCCATGAGCACATGCTGTGGCGTTTCTTCTTCCTCCATGCATCCTCTGCATAGAGGGCTGTCTGTCACACCTATGGTAAACAGGTGTTTGTTTAGGGGACAGTGGCCTGTCATAGTACCTATGACTTTACGGATTTTGTCCCTTTTTAATCTGGTGAGGTTGCGGGCAAGTTTTTTGGACGCTTCCGGAACCGCGTTCTTTGTTTGCCTGCATCCTGCGTTTTTTTTCCATTCTGTAAGGTGGGTTTCTTCGGTGTTCCTGCGTAGCCATGTTTTTATTTGGGCCTGGGGAATGGGCATCAAGGGTTCCGGTCCATATACTATTTCCTTTGATCCCCTTTTGGCCAGTTCGTCCGCCGCGTCATTGCCCAGTGAGTCACTGTGCCCTTTAATCCATTGCAGGGTCACTTTATTTGACCCTGCAATGCATTGAAGCGCATTGTGGCATTCCAGTACGAGGACTGAGGTTATCGTATTATTTGCTAGCGCTTGTAGCACGGAGGCGCTGTCGGAGACAAATTTCAAACTTACGTCTCCGACATCTTTGGCTGCGACTGCCTGTGCTGCTCTGGTGATGCCAATGCATTCTGCTTGGAAGATCGTATTTAAGTTGCCTAGGGTAGTTGACATTTTGATGTTTAGATCATTTGAGAAGACGCCGGCTCCTGTACCTTGAGTGGTTTTGGAGCCGTCTGTGTATATCCTTACTTCATTCGTACCAGAGTGATCTGCTGGTTCTGGAATGAGTTGGATATTGTATCTACGATCAAAGACATGATGGCATATTATTCTGTCCATGGGTGCGTCCAGAAGAGGAATTTCTTCTAAAGCCCGTTTCAGAATTTTTGAGTGTGGTGTTTCTGTGTTTTGTTTCCACAGTCCATTTGCTCTTAGTCTTAGAGCGGCTGCCCTAGCCTCCTCTTGGATGACAAGGTCCAGAGGTCTCATGTTTAGGAGGTACTCTAGTGCGGCCGATGGTGTGGTTCTCATACATCCAGTGGCTGCTACACACGCTAAGCGTTGTAGTCTCTGGAGTCTTGCTTTTACTGTGGTCAGTTGTGTTCTGGGCCACCATACAACTGATCCATAAGTCAGCGAGGGCCTGATGACTGATGTGTATAGCCAGAGTGTGATTTTTGGGTTGAGACCCCATTTTTTCCCCATTAGTCTTTGACACTGCCAAAAAGTTAGGCAGGCCCTCTTTGCTTTGGCCTCGATATGACTCGCCCAGTTTAGTTTACTATCAAGGATGACTCCCAGATATTTCACTTGATTTGATAGGGAGAGTTTGGTGTTGAATAATTTTGGTACTTGTAGTTCTGGTAACTTCCTCTTGTTGGTGAAGAGGATAAGTTCTGTCTTTTTCGGATTTACTGACAATTGATGTTCGTCACACCATTTTTCTACTATCTGCAGAGCTGAGCGCATGACTTTACATAACATGTTTTCTGCGCTTCCATTTATCATTATTGTTAGGTCGTCGGCATAACCAATAGTAGTGTAGCCCCTTTCATTTAGTGTTTTTATGAGGCTGTCCACTACTATGTTCCATAGAAGTGGTGATAGGACCCCCCCTTGGGGGCATCCTTTAACTACCTTTGCTCTTGTGGTAGTATTCATCACTATCTGGACCGCCCTTTTGCTAACCAGCTCCGTAATCCATTTTATGGTGACTGGTTCCACCTTAAGTTCCTGTAGGGCGTGGTTTATGCTGTTGTGCATGGTTTTGTCAAAAGCGCCTTCTATGTCTATAAAGGCGGCGAGTGTTGACAGCTTATTTGTTAGAGCCGATTCTATTTTGTGCACCACCATGTGTAGTGCCGACTCTGTTGATTTGCCTTTTGTGTAGGCGTGTTGTTGTGGGTGTAGTTGTTTATTTCTTAGTGCCCCATCCCTTAGGTGACGGTCCATCAGTCTTTCTAAAGTCTTTAGTAAGAAAGACGTTAGGCTGATGGGTCTGAAGGATTTGGCGTGTGAGTAGTCCTCCTTTCCCGGTTTCGGTAAGAAGACTACTTTCGCCTCTCTCCATGCCTTTGGAATGTATTTGAAGGCTATGCAGGCCCTATAGATTGGTAGTAGGTATTTTGTTGCATGGTTTGGTTGCCATTGTAGTAGTGCTGGGAAAATGCCATCCAGCCCTGCGGATTTGAATGGTTTGAAGCTTTTCAGGGCCCATTTTATCTTGTCCGCAGTTACTATCTTGTTTGCGACTTCCCATTCTTGGGTTGTTGGTGTGCTGTAGTTTTCGTCCGGCCACTCAGGATCTTCTGTGATTTGACATCCAGGAAAGTGTGTTTCCAGGAGTACTGAGCTGGTTTCTATATCTGTGTTTGTGTAAGTGCCGTCTTCCTTTTTTAGGGAGCCTAGGAGGTTGGGCTCACCTTTAGCTAGGATTTTCTTTATTCTTCCGGCTTGGTTCGTTGAGTTTATGCTACTACAGAAGTTGTGCCAGGATTCTGTTCTCCGGAATCTGATCCGCTTCTTGTAGTGTTTTTGTGCCATTTTGTATTTATCCCAGTCCTCACTGGTTCTGGTATTTTTTGCTCGGTTAAAGAGTGTCCTGAGTCCTCGACGTAGCCTTTCCAGCTCTGGCCCCCACCATGAGCTTTTTCCTGGGTCTTTAGGTTTTACAACAGGACATGCCAGTTCAAAACTACTTACAAGGGTTGTAGTTAGGATCTGTACGTTTGTTTCTATGTTTTCTGTGCTAAGTGCTGCGTTAGTTAGTTGTTTGTCTCCTAGCGCTTTGTTTAGCAAGTTTGTGTACCCTGTAATATCTGTTTTACGGGGGTTACGATATGGGACAGGGTCTGTTAGCTTGTACCGTATTTGAAAACAGACGCGGCGGTGGTCTGCAAACGATGGCTCGTTTGATACGTGCCATCCCTCAATCAAACCAGCCGCCGCGTCCGTTGCCAAGATAATGTCTATGATAGTTTGGTACCTAGAGTTTACAAATGTAGGTTCCCTACCTCTGTTTATAATGTTTAGGTTTGTTTGAAATAGATATTCTGCTAAGGACTCACCCCTTCTGTTGGTGTCTTTGCTTCCCCACAGAGAGTGATGGGCAAAACCTTAACCTTTTGCTTATTTGATTCTGTCACCCAACTGGGACTAGCCCGTTCTAGGATGGACAGGAGTCTAATTTTACAATAAATCATGTAAAAGTTTTATTAAAATGCACATAAAACTAAATTGCACTAAAATATGATCCTCAAAAATCCTCCTCCTAAAATATGATCCTATTGTTACCTACTACAATCCCATTGGGGTAAATTGAAATTACAGCCAGAATACTATTCATACAGTAACAGCGCACTGCATCCGGCTCCGGTTTAGTTTCATTGGCCCCACGTTGGGCGCCATTTAAAATGACCTTAAACTTCCAACCCCGCCAAGATCCCTGTCTAAAACATATCATCGTGGCATAAGTCAACATTTTTATGGTCGTCTTTTATTACAATGATTTATTTATTTTTTACAAAACGACTTTACAACGCCACCACAAAAAAAAGTGCCTTTTTGTTTCTCTAATGATGTCATGTGTGTATTATATATGTCAATTCGAGGAGCTGATTGAGTGTTTTATTATGGCGTTAGGTATTTATGCAGATAGGCCGCAGGCGGTGCGAGTTTTGTGCGATTGTGTGATGCCATCGCAAAACTTCTGCTAGCAAACAAACAACAGTGACGCATTCAACAGAACCGGAATAGTTTAAAACGCAAACGACTGTGAAAGTCAAACTATTAGCGGCGCGGAGACGCCAGGTCGAAGAATTTAAATAATACGATCCAGCGTCCACCCAGAAAATAACAGGTTGACTACGGTAAAAGTGTGTTTTAGTAGATTATGCTAAAACGCTTTGAATCGCTGAAAACCGGAAATTGTAGATAAAATAGACCAAAATTTTTGACCCATTTATGTAGAATTTTTCATGTTATTTTTGAACAGCCATTGTTGTGTTTTTATTTTTAAGCTATTGCATAGCTTTTATCGCGGGCCTAGAGGCCAGCGCGGCGACCGAATGAAGAAATTTCCTAACGAATATTAATGATTTTAAACTGATAATTACGTCTAAACGAGTACTGCTTACGATTCGAAAAAAATATATGTTAAACAAGAACATTTTCCTAATATTCTTGGCTTTGAATATTTTAGATTTTGTTTATATTACATAGTGCAATTAATTTGTGAAATTAGGTCTAACCGAACACAAAAACGACTACTACGCAAATACTATCTATCTGGCGTATTATTATGAAACCTTCACCATTTTAAAGATAATTTAATTAACTATCTTTTTATCTACGATTTTTTTCGAATAATCAGTTTTTTTTGCTTTATCGAATAAAAAATTCGTGCGCGGCGCTCTATCGGAAGAAGTTTAAATTATTCCGAATCATTTGCTTCCGCAGCCGCAAATGATTCGGAATAATGTCAACGTTTTCAGATAGAGCGCAGTTATCTGATATCAGAAAAAATAAAATAAATAAATTATAATTGCATACCTAAGTTCTAAAAAATGCTATGCAATAACTTTACCGCGGCAGTCCCCGAGTGCCACACGTATTTTTTTTTAAATTCGATTAGATTCAAAATTATATGTTAACTTGCGACATGCATATTTTATGTTTAATTTCATCCTGTATTTCAATTTGATTATTTAACTATTTATTGCAATGTTATTTTTTCGATTAATAATAAAAACTCTGAATGGCTGAAATATTGACAACGACTCAATAGATAGACTGGAACCAGTTAGATGAAAATGAAGCCCAAAGAACATGACAACCAAAGAACACAACGCATTCAATACGTACAGTGTTACCATTATTATTAATCATTATAATTGTGTGTATAGTTACATAACATGTATTATTAATATTATACTTTAAATAATTTTCTTCAAATATTAATTATTTGATTTCATTTATTCATTTATACAAGTATTTCGTTATTAGTATTTGTTGCAGCGCCAGCATTTGTGGCAGCTTCATTGTTTCAAAATTCAAATGAATGTCATTTCGAATTATTATCTTTTGACGTGACAACGTCTTATAATTCGATGGAGCCGGCTGCACGCACGTAAAAACATAACTCATGCGGCGTTACCTCGCTCTGAGGCGTTCCATTTAGGGCTTGAAGTGCAAGCGAGAGCGCGGAACGAGCGACAAAGAGGCACAATCGGCCTCCGCGTTCGGCAGCGTTCGACATCTGTCTCTCTCCTACTTGAGTGAGCGATGCGTCCGCGTGGACAGCTGCTATACAATAATACATTTACATGTTTTCGTCAAGTATGAAGTGCAGTGAAAAGTGAATGTGGTGTCAATTGTTTATAGCAACGATAATTGCGGCGATAAAGGTTTAATATTCTTTCGATATTAAATATATGTTCAGTGATATATTGTCGAATATTCGTGCTTTCATCATTAAAATAAATAGCATCGGTCCGCTAGTGCAGCGATTGTAGGTTATGCTATAATTGACAAAACTATAACAATAAGTTAACAGAACTATTTCAAGATGAGTAAAAAATCAATGGCTTTACTATTCGATCGAAATAATTATCGAGCGTAGCTATGATTTCAAAAAATTAAAACATAAATGTTAAATCGTCCACATATCATAACAACGTGTCTGAAATGACAGGTTGGACCAGCCAGCCGTCAAAGGGAACAATTTTCTCTTATATCAAACACATTGAGGCGGGCTTTCTTGTGACGTTGTCACGTTCAACTATCGTCAGTAAACCGACTTTACAGACAACCGTTTTTTTTTGTGTTTCTTTTTTCTGTTTCGATTCAATCTGTCCTAATATTATCTTTTATATTTTATATTTAATTTCATCTTTTGATATACAATTTCACTTCGTAATTAATTTCTCCCCCGCAACTGCACCCGCAGGTTTAATGAACCAGTATAGTATTATTCCATAGCAATAATTATAACAATTCAATTCTGATGCGGAAACAAAAATCCTTTAAATGGAATTTTACCTTTGGCCTTCAAATGGAATGTAAGAACGATACGAGGGGCGTTCAAAAAAAGTGACAATGAGTTACAAACTGTTTTGAACCATACAAAAATAAGTACTGGCAGGCGCATCTAATACATTTGTTATTGTGTCTTAAAAAACCAAATGTTTTTTTTTTATATTAGTCATTTGTGTTTATTTTATCGATCTGTTAGTGAAAATGTATTTTTTTTGTACAGAGCAAGTATTTAAAGACTTACGAAATACATTAGGGGTTTATGCTCCCTCATAATATTTTACAGTTGCACGTTGGTGTGCTGAATTTAGACGTGGAAGAACTTCAACAAGCGATGACCATCGCTCGGGACGCCCTGCGATGGCAGTCACTGAATAAATGGTTAAAAAAGTGGAAACAATGGTTTCGGAGGATCATCGTGTTATGTTCCCTTGTATTGCAAAAGAAGTCAAGGTTTATATAGGAAGTGCGCACATGATCGCTAAGGGATCAAAAAGGTATCCGCACGCTAGGTACCCAGTATGCTTACGGACGCGCAGAAAAAACTAGACTAAAGATTTCGCAACGCTCTTAGCATTTGTTATAACAGGATCCTGACCGTTTTTTGGCTCGATCTATGGACGAACTATGGACGAAATATGACCTCACTATTACGATCCTGCAACGAAACAACAGTCTACAACCTGGAAACGACCATCATCTAAACTCCTTAGAAATTCAAGACCATTCCATCAACCGCTATCATAGTCTCTCTTTCTGGGACAGTCTATGGGTCGTGATGATTGAATACTTTGATAATAGAGCTACCGTCGGTGAAAAACGTGGACGGTGGAATAAAGAAATGGAAAAAAAACTACTGGGCTACGGTCTATTTGTGACTCAGTCGGGAGGTCGGCAAGTTGGAAAAGAATGCTTTTACAAAACAAAGCTGACAAATTCTTTTTTTTTTGTTTTGATCGCGGAGGTCCTGAGTCGTCACGCTGCGGCTGCTATAATGGGGGCTGTATATGCTCAACAAATTAAAAAATGCGAATCGAAATAAAAGAAAAATGAACGAAGATAACCCCCAGCAAAGCAAGTTCAGAGTTGCGATGGCTGCCATTAACCGACCTACTCATACGAACGTACATAAGTGATACGTCCGCTATATCATACTGACCATACGAGTATATGAAATTTTTTAGCTGGTATGGTGGATTTGGTATGGTACGGTCTCCTATTACGGTAGGTTGATGGCCAACATAGACATACTTACTAACGTGTTGATATTTTCTTAACCTATGTTACATTATTACATATCATAATTATTATATCTACATATCATATATATATATATATATATATATATATATATATATATATATATATATATATATATATATATATATATATATATATATATATATATATATATATATATATATATATATATATATATATATATATATATATATATATATATATATATATATATATATATATATATATATATATATATATATATATATATATATATATATATATATATATATATATATATATATATATATATATATATATAAAAATATTACAAATTAAATTTTTTTTTTTTTTTTAAATAATTATTTAGTAATTTGATTAGATACATCTAAACAATATTTTATAAAGTCTGCCTTAGAACAGGCCCTGGCCTAGTTAGGCGACTTTTATTCATTACTCTATCTCCTCAAGAATCAGTTTTTTGCTAACGTCTCGTATATATATACAACATGATATGGTAAACTGTACAAACGAACTTGTGTAATACTATAAATAAATAAATAAATAAATATCATACATATGCCACAGCAATTTTTATCTATTTCCGATATTAAAGGAACATTTGAGAGGTCGAAAATTTGTAGATGATGACGCCGTAGTATCCGCCGCAGCGCATGCATTTTTATGCATCGGGATGAAGAGATTTTTATGTAGTGTATCTTATATTAATAAAATAGATATATCAAGTGTATACATCTAAAAGGTGTCTAAGTATGTTGAAAAATAAAAGAATTTATATTAAAAGTTAACTTCGTCATACAATGAGTATGACGTCATACAATGAGTATCCTTTTTTATTGAACGCCGTAGTATGCCAGACTTTTTAGAAAGTTCGATTCAATGGGTCTGACAAACGTTTTTTACTTTACATGCCAAATAAATCTACTAAAAAATACGTGAAAAACTGTGTTTTTACTTTTTTCATATCTTAAAAAATGGATGAGATATTTACGATCAAAGTGCGTATTTCCGGCTGAATGATTTTAAAATCGCGGGCGCGCGCTCACTAGCCGATGACGTCACAACCTTGGTCATTCGACAGCTGCGCTCTCGTTCGCACGCCGCGCGCGCCGCTACGCTGTAAAAATCTAAATTATAAAGTTCTCTGTGGTAAAAATGGGGAAAAAATACTGTATTGTGCCTCAGTGCTTCAATTCAACTGTTAAAACACCTGGTAAACTCTTTTTTTATGTGCCTAAGGACCCAAAAATGAGGAAAAAGTGGATGACAGTCGTAAAAAGAGTCGATTCAATAGGCCCTAAAACTAAAGCGCACTGCTGTGAAGACCATTTCGATGTAAGTATTTACTATTTGTTAATAATGGTTTTATCCTTCTTCTTTCTACTTATGCTTGCAACATTTGACCTACTTAACCTACCTATCTACTGGCAGTGCAGTGCTTCTCAACCGAAATATTTTCATCCCTACTATGAATAAGTAAATGTTTTGTCAGAAGTATCAAACTCGCGGCCCGCATTTATCCTTAGTTTTCGTAGTAAACATTTTTTTAATGATAGACTACCTTTTAAGTGATGCAACGTACATTAAACACGGTTTTAATTCACGGTTTTTATTCGGGTTTTTAATTTGTCTTTAAAATGTTATTATTTTTGTTTTAGGTGGAAAATGACATGGAAAATTATGTTAAGTATAAACTAGTTGGAGGAAAACTTAAACTCAAGAAAGGCGTAGTGCCTCATAGGTTTGATTGACAAAAACAAACAGTTGAAAAACCTGAGCGCTCTGTTGTAAAAAAACTTAAAATTGCAAAACTGACAACTTCCTCAAATGAATGTATTGCGTCTACTTCACATGACATTGAAGAAATATATATTGTGGATTCCATTCCTCGAGTTCAAGATATTGTGAATGACGACCCCTTAAATGATGTGACAAGAGATGAAAATCTAAGTAGTACCAAAGAAGATATTCTAAAAACGAAACACAAAAAAATTCAAGTAAATTTAAGGAACAAAGTTTATCATAAAAGTACTGAGACCGATAATAAATATTTTGATTTGACATCTATGGATAAAAAACAAAACAAAATCAAGAAACAAAATCCGCTTGAAAATAAACCATCGACTTCCAGTTTTGAAGAAAAATCTTTGATATCAACAAATACTCACAGTGATTACGATGTATTAGATGAAACATACATTAGCGATTCTGAGGCTGATTTCGATAAGGAATCTTTTAAAACATACATGCAAAAAGCCGCTCTTTTATGTGTTTCTCGGGAGCCTCAGATGCTTTTAGGCATCCCAAAACAATGGTATTGTTGCATTCAGCTTTTAAGTGAATCTTGCAAATGCTCACCAAGAGATGTGATGGTAGTCCTAAAAAAGATCCGCGTATATCAATCCAACGCGTCACTTGCGCTTGATTTTGGTATTACAAGCGGTTCTGTAGGAATTATTTTTAGAAAAAATATTCCAATAATTTCATCTTGTATGAAAAGTCTTGTATTTTTTCCAAAATCAACACAGGTTGTGTCTAATATACCAATGCCATTTCGAAAGAGATACAGCAATGTCAAAAGTATTATAGATTGTCTGGAAATACAAATAAAAAAACCGACAGAAGCAGCAAAGCAAGCACTAACATGGTCAGAATATAAATCATGTAATACCATGAAATACTTGATATCCATAACTCCGGATGGTCTTATTAATTTTATTTCTGAGGGATATGGAGGAAGAGCATCTGACTCCGTCATATTTGAGGACTGTGGATATCTAAATTTGCTACCTAAAAATAGTGCAGTTATGGCTGATCGAGGTTTCAAGAATGTGGCTCATCTTTTGCAGCAAAAAGAATGCACCTTGATACGCCCACCTAGTGTCAGCGCTAACATAACTCCAACAAAAAGTGAAGTACTAGAAACAAAAAAAAATGCAGCTTTGCGTATACATGTCGAGAGAGCCATCGGCAGATTAAGGAACTTTGGATTCTTGATGCCACATGCTACTGTAGATCTTAAACACGTTGATTTATTAGACTACGTAATGATGACTGCCTGCGGTATAGTTAATTTACATAACTCACTGTTTAATTTTTAAGAATGATTTTTCAGAATAAAAGACTTTATACAAATATACCATTTTATTTCTGAATATCAGTTGGGACTCCTATTTTAATAAGTTTTTCAAAAACACACTCCTTCCAAAACTTACTAATTTTAACAAAAAGATTCTGACAGTAGCTTTTATCGTATAAAACTTCGTAAACATCCACTTCTTTTGACACTTCAAAGTCTGCATGTGCAACACAAAAAAAACCTTTTTCTTTTCCTGTTAAGAGCATCTGGGTCTGTACTTGTGCTAAATATTGCTTACCTAATGATCCATCTTTATAATATTTATTAACTGTTGCAGCTTTTGATGGACACTTTATTTCTATAACGTGAGTCTCAGTTACTCCGTCTGGTGATGCTCCGAAAAATGGATAACTTGCACTGAGATAAAGTCCAGAGGGTTTAATCGAAATATTTTTTTTAATTTCCACTTCTTTTCTCACAATTTCTTCCAAAACTTTCCCTCTTTTCATCGCATCAGTTTCAATCAAAAGCTTAGCCCCAAATATTTCCTCAACAAGAGTTCCATTTTGTGTGCGGCATTGAGCAGCTTCATGAGTTTTCGATGCAGTTACTCGTCCATACCGCATTTCAAACCAAAGGTCTGAACTGGCTTGCGCCTTGGTTGCTGATTCGACGAGTTGGCATCTTTCATCTGTCATTTCAGTTATGCAATAATTTAAAAATGATTCAAAACTTAAATTTTCATTGCCTTCTATAAAAGTACATATAAGGTTATGCATGGATAATTTTTGTACCTCTGATTTATCTTTAAAGTAGGCTGAAAGCTGACAATCAAGCCCAAGATCATTTATTTTTTGCACAATTTTGTCAATAAAGTCGTCGTTATTAGGTATTTCTGTGACCTTGTTATTTTGAGCAAAATCCTTGGCTTTGATGAACTTCAATGTAGTTCCAATACCTGTAAACATTACAACAATATAACAATATAATACGACATAACAATAATATAATGATAGGTGCTGTACTGGGTGTATAATAAACTACACCAGCTGTAACCTATTTTAAATCTCTATTAATCACCTGAAAGAGTTGCCTTCTTCCAGTAACATTTAACTGAAGTCGGCGACGGCTCCTCCGTTCTGCGGTGAAGCCACATTAAAAATGCCACAGAATGTTTACATCCACCTTTGCTAGCTGCGCAGTCTTCACAGGATATGCTTATTACCTCCTCTTCCTTCTCGTTGCATTGCAAAACACAGTGGTAAGGTTTTGAACGCACTTTGTGTTCAGGAGTTATTCGGCACTTGACGGTACATACGTCACCCTCTCTTTTTAACTGTATATACCCTATGGCGTCATCTCCGTAGCTCTCTCTTCCTGACCTAGAACCATATAACACTTCGAATTTTTTAAAAAACCTATACAAAACGTACGTTTTTAATGTACTATTAGAACGGCTTAACCGATTGTGATAAAACATGTCTATGAACCACTGTTAAAAAAACAACATTCAAATTTAAAAAAACGCATCGAAATCGGTTCACCCGTTCATGAGCTACGGTACTATCGACAGACATACAGACACACAGATAGACATACAGCCAGATACACATAGCGGTCAAACTTATAACACACCTCTTTTTGCGACAGGCGTTAATAAATAACCAATAAAAATGATAAGTAAAAATTTGCGGCCCGCAAGTTGATCAGCACTGATTTCTGAACTATTATTTATTTTTATTAAAAAAAGACTAGGTAATGCTTACTTAGAACATACATACCTTTTCATCTTTATTCCACGAATTTCGGCAGCTGTAAAATCCTGATTCTTCATGAAATATTGTGCCACCATTAAACTATCCACTCTTGGCAGATTGTCCGACTGACCTTTTAGAAAACCTTCTTCCATTCTACACACTACACGTTTCACTTTAGTGTAATCGGATATAAAGGATAATTTATATTATTTCTTTGAAATACAAGCACCACTATAGCTAATAGGAAACGAAGACGGTCGGATCAACGCACTGACTGAGCGCCGCGCCGTGTATGCAGCGCGGGCTAACAAGGCTGTGACGTCATAGTATGAGCGCGCGTAATCTTTCAAATTTAAAAAAGGGCCTAAACTTCTCGTCGTTATAACTTCGGAAATACTGCATGTATTGAAGTGAAATAAAAACTAATGTAATGTACATGATCTAGGCTTTGAATTTAGGTGTATTTGATAGTAATATTTTGACCCTTTTGTGTTCTCCATTCAAATGATTTTGTTATCATTCAAATCTGATGCTTTTATTTGAGTGACACATGCCTAAACATTTGCATGATACGAAGACTGTTTAAATAGTGCCGCGTATTACCTACAGGTAATTTTGAATAAGTAGGTACATATTAAATGAATACAGATTATTTAAACCGTTTAAGTGTCCGTTGATACATACTCAGAGTAGAGTATATATGTATGTAATTATTACGGAACATGCAATTTACTGATCGCCCACTCCATTCACAGAATTTAACCGCGTGAATACACTGCACGCGAGAATACAGGCATATGATAATAATTATTAAGAGATTTAAAAATATATTACATTTAAATAGATTCTAGTGTGTCGCTACCTGACTTTCGTATGCGCTAAGAAAATTTCAAAACGTTAGTACGACGTTTATGTTGGCCATCAACCTACCGTAATAGGAGACCGTACCATACTAAATCCA
Organism: Micropterix aruncella; assembly: GCA_944548615.1. Taxonomy (NCBI): domain Eukaryota; kingdom Metazoa; phylum Arthropoda; class Insecta; order Lepidoptera; family Micropterigidae; genus Micropterix; species Micropterix aruncella. The sequence goes on from OX155954.1 coordinate 37,449,520, forward strand.
CCATACCAGCTAAAAATTTTCATATACTCGTATGGTCAGTATGATTTCTAGAATAATGTCTGAAGAGTCCCCACCCTCTTCCCGAGTGCATCCCGAGATATAGCCCCTCCTCCCCTCGTATGTACGTTTTTAAAGTTTTTAAACGTTTTGCAGCATCTGTAAGAGATATAAGAACATTCTCTATGACGAAATACATCCCAACGAATTCTCTAGAAAAAAGGTTGCGCACATTTTTCTGATAGAGGGCAAAGATTCCGTATTATTAAAAAAATGACGATCAACAAAAATTGACACAAACTTAAAATTTTGGAACAACTAGATTCTAGCAAAATAAAGTAAAAGAATGAATGATTTTTAAGCTATTGCATAGCTTTTATCGCGGGCCTAGGCCAGCGCGGCGACCGAATGAAGAAATTTCTTAACGAAAATTAATGATTTTAAACTGATAATTACGTCTAAACGAGTACTGCTTACGATTCCAAAAAAATATATGTTAAACAAGAACATTTTCCTAATATTCCTATGTTGGAATATTTTAGATTTTGTTTATATTTCATAGTGTAATTAATTTGTGAAATTAGGTCTAACCGAACACAAAAACGACTACTACGCAAATAATATCTGGCGTATTATTATGAAACCTGCACCATTTTAAAGATAATTTAATTATCTATCTTTTTATCTACGAATTTTTTCGAATCATCCGTTTTTTTTTTGCTTTATAGAATAAAAAATTCGTGCGCGGCGCTCTATCGGAAGACATTTGCGGCTGCGGAAGCAAATGATTCGGAATAATTTCAACGTTTTCCGATAGAGCGCAGTTATCTGATATCAGAAAAAATAAAATAAATAAAATAACTAAATAATTATAATTGCATACCTAAGTTGTTAAAAATGCTATGCAATAGCTTTACCGCGGCAGTCCCCGAGTACCACACGTATTTTTGTATGTAAATTTGGTCTTGAAATTTCACGCGTGAACTATTACACGTCACATTTAGCATTACAATGATCGAATCTACTAGTATTTCTTTTAAGCTATTGCATAGCTTTTATCGCGGGCCTAGGCCAGCGCGGCGACCGAATGAAGAAATTTCCTAACGAAAATTAATGATTTTAAACTGATAATTACGTCTAAACGAGTACTGCTTACGATTCGAAAAAAATATATGTTAAACAAGAACATTTTCCTAATATTCTTAGCTTTGAATATTTTAGATTTTGTTTATATTACATAGTGTAATTAATTTGTGAAATTAGGTCTAACCGAACACAAAAACGACTACTACGCAAATACTATCTGGCGTATTATTATAAAACCTGCACCATTTTAAAGATAATTTAATTATCTGTCTTTTTATCTACGATTTTTTTCGAATAATTCGTTTTTTTTGCTTTATTGAATAAAAAATTCGTGCGCAGCGCTCTATCGAAAGACGTTTAAATTATTCCGAATCATTTGCTTCCGCAGCCGCAAATGATTCGGAATAATTTCAACGTTTTCCGATAGAGCGCAGTTATCTGATATCAGTAAAAATAAAATAAATGAATAATTATAATTGCATAAGTTGTTAAAAATGCTATGCAATAGCTTTACCGTGGCAGTCCCCGAGTGCCACACGTATTTTTTTTTAAGCTATTGCATAGCTTTTATCGCGGGCCTAGTAGGCCAGCGCGGCGACCGACTGAGGAAATTTCTTAACGAAAATTTATGATTTTAAACTGATAATTACGTCTAAACGAGTACTGCTTACGATTCAAAAAAAAATATATATTAAACAAGAACATTTTCCTAATATTCTTAGCTTTGAATATTTTAGATTTTGTTTATATCACATAGTGTAATTAATTTGGGAAATTAGGTCTAACCGAACACAAAAACGACTACTACGCAAATACTATCTGGCGTATTATTATGAAACCTGCACCATTTTAAAGATAATTTAATTATCAATCTTTTTATCTACGATTTTTTTTTAATAATCCGTTTTTTGCTTTATCGAATAAAAAATTCGTGCGCGGCGCTCTATCGGAAGACGTTTAAATTATTCCGTAGCCGCAGATGATTCGGAATAATTTCAACGTTTTCCGATAGAGCGCAATTATCTGATATCAGAAAAAATAAAAAAAATAAAATAAATAAATAATTATAATTGCATAAGTTGTTAAAAATGCTATGCAATAGCTTTACCGCGGCAGTCCCCGAGTGCCACACGTATTTTTTTATATCTTTTTGAGTAATGTGACACCTCATCTATTTTTACACGACTGCCCAAGAAAAAAAAGGAGTGTAATGTGTTCAGGGTTCATCTATGTATGTTTTCCGTTTCTTTATTCCACCATAACTAATAAACGCTCATAACGATTTAGAAGTATGTAATATTGTATAATCGTTATGTCATCCCTAATGTCATAGGGTACCTTAATTGTCCAAATATCAAGTAAATAGTTGTCTACATATCCAAAACTTCAAATGTCTACATATTCAAATCTTCAGCCGACCGACCGACCGAGCGACCAACTGACTGAACGTCCGACCGACCGACCGAAGAAAAACTTGCAAAACTTGAGGTTGACCGCTGTCGAGAATATCAATCGCGATTTTTAGTCATGATTACGACTGACGATTAATTAATCGTTAGTCACGATTGACGATTAAACGAATCAATCGACCGACCGTCCGACCGACCGGTGGAACCGGTGAGAATTGTACAGTCAAGCAATAGATATAATAGAAAAAAAATCGGTTGGCATCCAGAGCCAGTTAGTCATGATTGACGATTGGCGATTGAATGATTAACGACTAATTGATTTAGTCATGATTACTTCAATCGTGATTAACGTTAGTAACGACTAAATTAGTTATGACTAAATTTATCATGATTGATTAGTCGATTGAAAAATTTTACTCAATTGACCCAACACTGCTTTCTATATAGAACATGGATGATTTTGATTTTGCCAATTCCTTTAAATGTGATTAACAACTTTCGGATACCTCGTTATTTATTTTTTATTGATATATTTTTTCGTTAAAAAATAATATAAAATATGTAGGTTACAATGTTTGACATAACATACCTGACCATTTATCTACATACGTTGATTTTTTCATATTTGTTTGGATACTTTTATAGCATTCAAGCAAACTTGATTGTAATATTGGAGTCCTGTCCACCCTAGAACGGGCTAGTCCCAGTTGGGTGACAGAAACAAATAAGCAAAAGGTTAAGGTTTTGCCATTCGGTTCCTGTTATTTTTATAAGCTAATCAATGTTTCATAGTAATTAATTCTTAAATAAATAAATAAATAAATTATGTGATTGTTTTTGTATAAAGTACCAAATTGACTATTAATACTTTTTGATAATTATTTATTTTATATTATACTAGCAGACCCGGCCACGCGTTTCTGTGGCTAAGGTTTTTGTTATATTACATTGTAGTAAACTATTTAAGAGGACCGGTAGGAGAACATCATTCATGGAGACCTCCATGACAGATTTTAAGGGGCACTACCGTAACCCCTTAATACAATGAAATTATTATTTACAAACGAAGACGGAAACGTTAATGCTGGTATAAAAATCCTCTGGAATGGGATTTGAAGGGGAAGGACTTTGAACACGATTGATTAAAATTTTCCTACAGATACAAAAGTATTCATTTTAAAATTCATAATTATTTTTATTCAAGTTTGTAACAAATGAGTATATTACAAAGTTGTTATTAAATAACATGTGACACTTAAGCTTATGAATGAGGTAGGTAGGGCAGATAGTCTTAAATCTTTAACAATAATATTTATTATTTTGAATTATAAATACTTTTAATTTCAATTTGATTTAGCACTAATCGGTGCACAATATTTTTGGTTAACCTGTCTTTAGCTAACACAAATAGATTCGACGGTTTCCCTACACGTGAACATGCAACATATAGTTGCCCATGAGAAAAACTTTGTTTGGCCATTGCTTGGCCTTGAGACTTATTTATAGACATGGCAAAAGCTAAACGAATTTGAAACTGTAGCCTTCTTAAGGGTATGGTTGAATCTGACGGTATCATTGGAATACGTGGCAACAGGACCACATTTCCTTTCAACTTCCCAGTTAAAATGGTTGCTTCAAGAAGGTGATCTGATTTCCGATTTCCGGTGATCTTTTTGATGACCAAACGCGTACCGTTGCATAATTGAGGTTGATTCGATTGATTTAAAAGACATCAGATCACCTGGTAACAACTGTTGTATCTGGAAGTTAATTTCGTCAACATCAACATTTTTGGCTGCCAAAATCGCCCGATAACTGAGCCAGTTATGATTCAACTAATTGTTCTGTATATCCTGAAAAATACTCTGAATGAATTCATTTTTTTCCTGAAGAACAGCGCAGAAATTGTCTGGCAGTTTAATGCATTGCGTATTTGGTTGCAGTTCTATTTTGCCGTTCCCAATATCTAGTAATTGTTCGGAAAATATTTATGCTGATGGATCATTTTGCAATCGTACGCGCATGTTTATGGTCAATCTAAGTGTTTCAGCACTTCGATTGTTTGAATTGAAGTGTTGTTTGAAATGTGAATTGAATTGAATTCAATTGAAGTGTTTCAACACACGGTGTGCAAATTTGATTCAAATCGGTTAAGTAGTTTAGGAGTCCATCGCGGACAAACACGTTGACACGTAATTTATATATATATATATATATATATATATATATATATATATATATATATATATATATATATATATATATATATATATATATATATATATATATATATATATATATATATATATATATATATATATATATATATATATATATATATATATATATATATATATATATATATTAAGATATAGCTTATATGACACGTTTGTAGGTTTAACATAGCAGCGCCATCTATTGCTTATTTACTCAATCCAGTCAACAGATATCGCCATCTGTTAAAATGGTTTAGAGCTAACAGATAATTGTGAATGTCAAATATTAGACAAATAATTTGCAATAAAATAATATTGCGACTATAAATTAAGATGTAAGCTATCCTATCTTTCAAGTTGGATCAAACTGCACATGGTATGCAAATTTGATTCAAATCGGTTAAGTAGTTTAGGAGTCCATCGCGGCCAAACAACGTGACACGTAATTTATATATATTAAGATATAGCCATATACATGGAAATAGCTGTTTTTTTTCAATTTATCTACCAAATAAAACCGACTAGTCAACGCCACTGTCGCTTTGATATCACGGTAACTTAGTACCTTCTCCTGTTGTAGGTAGATGCATTATACTAGAAATTCTGATTTAATAATGTTTAATGTTAATATTGTTAAAATGAACATAGTATTCTATTTGATTCATTTTATTTCGATATATTTTCAATAACTGACGAATCTAATACACGATAACAAACTTTAAGTGAGTATTTTGATATGCTTTTATTGTATATTCTGCACGAATAAATTAATACTGAGACTGAATTGTCATAATTTAGCAATGCCAGAATTTTAAAAATAAACCATATCCTATTCCATTCTTTTCTGTTCTTGTTGTATTTATCTTAGCGTCTCAGGAGCACTTCTGGCTGGTGTGGCACAATTTATTCATTAATTCATTCATTCAGTTCCACGTTTGTCATCGAACGCATTCTTTTGTGCCACAAAGTGTACAGCAATCAAAACGAGAATTATTCAGCATACCTAGTACCTATATGCACGCTATGTGCCGCGGACTTGATGCGACACAAACTGAGCCCGCGCAATGAAAAGCATGCCGACAAAAACAACCGCATTGCACTCAACTCAATAACGGTGTCTCCGTCGAAATTAACCCATAAGTGTAAACTGTAGCAATTAACATATATAAAGAATGGCGATCAGGTGTGATAATCGTATTAGCGTGACTGGAAGGTCACTGCCAATAAAGTAACAATAAACAGCGAGGAAGGATAATAATAATAATAACAAACTCTTTATTTGCACTTATTGTTATACAAAAAGGCGAGTTTATTGCCACATGGCAATGTCTTACAACTAACCTAAACACAGTGGTACATGCGCGCATTGTGAAAATAAAGATTATTACATAATATACAGACCATCTGCATAACATACAGACAACTGGAAAAATTAAAAACTAATAATGTCCGAGGAGAGGAAATTTAGAGAGGAAGAGTCGAGAAAGGGAAGAACTGGTTAATTTTTAGAAAGGTAGTTATCCTTAAGGTGAGTCTTAAACGATGGTAGAGAAGGCGAGTTTCGTATGTTTGCAAGGATCATTATTTTTTTTAAATCGTAAAGAAATAGAGCATGTAGCGTGCTACCATTGGGTATATATAGCGTATTTGATTGTTCATTGCCGTACTACGTTTAGGCAGCTAGGATTTTACTAAAAAACGCACCTTGTGGATGGCTGGTAGTTCCAAACATTGATTAATCTTTCTTGTGTCCAGTAGCCCAATAAATAGCGTTATAAACACGCATATACGGTATCTCAAAATAAAATAAACACATATATATATATATATATAAAAACAGTCTTATTATTTTAATATTATTTATATAAATATGTCTAATTGGTTTTCAGGTTTCAGGTTTTCATAATTTGGTTTTCAGGTTTCAATACCTACATAATAATTACTCGCTTTAATGTTCAAATAGAGTAATATAGATCAGCAAATATGCAACCATTATAAACATGCGATAGATGGCACTAATATTAGATTAGATAGATAGATAATAGGTTAGAAAATAGGTTTTTATAATCAATCAGCCCTTTAAAAAAAACCATTCATTATCAATGTTATTACGGATTGCAAAGTAAACTGTTATTAGTTTCGATGGAAATACTATCAGAGCCACTTGCATGTCGCCGGTGCAGAAGAGCATTGTTTTTTTTTTATATGATAGGCTATCTGATTTTATGTTCAAAGATGGAATTTTAAGATAATTTTGACATGTACTATACCACTTTACATTTATGATTCTACGAAATTAAATGATTCTTTAGGTATTTTTATATTTTTCTGAGATGAAGAACGCCATAAACAATATATTTTCGTTGAAAAGGCATTTAATAAGTAATTACAACAGTTGTTCGAAATGTCTGCTACTAACCGCTATGCATCAATAAAATGTTTCGGAGTTTTCGAAATGCCTAACTGTTTCTCTTATTGTATTTTCAGCGACCCGTAATTTGTTTCATAGATCTCTTTTACTGTAACATTCCCTAGCGTACACAATTTCCTTGTAGTAATCCCAAACAAACAAGTCTATCGGGTTTAAATCTAGTGACCGTGGAGGTCAACTGATAGAACTTTGTCCAATCCACCTGCGCTGATGTAACCTCTCATTCGCGTGTTCCTTTAAAGCAGGGGTCTTAAACCTTTTTGAGGTCAAGGGCCGACAATACTTTGATTTTGGTTCGGCGGGCCGCAACACAAACAATATATTCCAATATAAATTTAAGTAATTGAAGAACAATAATCGTTGAAGTTATTCATTATACAATTTTACCGACAAAAAAATATTTTAATAAAATTCAATCAATGATATGTTTGACATTGTTTAGTCTTAACTATTTTATCAATATCTGCCCCTATAGTGGTCGTTGCAATTCTTAAACTGGTCTGAAGGTTGCAAGTTGCAACGGGTTTTCTATTCAACTCATTAAGCACTGAGCCAGCGAACGAAACGATTGTGTCCGTCGCAACCCGCCGTAGTAGTAAAACTGCGGACGGGCGCGGGCGCGAGCGGGCCGTCAAGAACGCCACCGCGGGCCGCATGTGGCCCGCGGGCCGCGGGTTGAACACCCATGCCTTAGAGCGTGTGCGCAGTGACGGGGGGCTCCACTCCATCATTTGGAAATAAAAAATGTAATAGTATATAATAATAACTTCAACTGCGAGATTTCCGAATATTTCCGATGGACCTTAGAAATGGGCAGATCTATATAAGTACCGTTTTTTTGTTTTCCAAATAGTAATTGTCAATTTACGTTAATAATATGGCCAACTATAATAAATAATAATAATATGCATCCACTAATCACGATTCACTTCAGATCAATATCAAAAAAGATTATTTTTTGCGGTTTTACGCACACTTCGAAACGCGCCATTAATCAGCCCCGAATTTTTATATTATGATGTCCCTAACCCACTTAGCGTACCTAAGCCTGGGAAAGTAATCGAAAAAGATAAGGAAATAGCAGTAAGTGCATGGATTAATGGGCTTATTTTCGTAACACAGATTCGCTTTCATTTCTTTAATCCAGTCTACCAAGAAAGAGTTCTACCAAGAAATATCGATATTGATAATGCTGCCCTGACCTGGATAAAAATGGCCAAGTTTGTTGGTCTGCAGAGTTATTTACTTTGTCTCATACTTCTTATATCTAAATGAGCATTCATTTCGAATTTTCCTTAAAAAAATTGTTATATATTTTAATATAAAATGGGATACAGAAGGAGCCTCCCCGAAGATTGTGCGCATTTTCGACTGTCTCGTCTGCGACTATGAACAATCGGGCGTCCCTGGAAACGGTGAGCCTAAACCCACCGGCTAATCATAAAACGAGAGAGAGATTTATAAAAAAACGAGAGACCTAGCAAAAGAAATGAGATTCAGATTTGTATGGTTAAAAAACTGCAGAATCTATGTCCGTCAGAAAGAGGGTACAAATATTATTCCGATTTTATGCGAGCAAGACTTAAAGCTAATTCACTAACAAACGATATAAATATGCCTCTCTTTAACCTAAAAACCAGCATTTTCCGTCATTTGCAATTAAGTCTATTTTCACATTTATTAGATATGATTTTAAATTGCATTTATTATAAAAAAGAATATATTATTATTTATATTAGAATTTATTATTTACATGTAAATTCTAACACTAATGCTATTCATTTATTACCTGTAAATATTGAAATGAAGTATTCTTATTTATCAAAAACAACGTATAATGGAATATGTTTATACCTCGAGAAAATCACCTGCCAAACAGTCGACATTGTGGCGATAAAATCCTTATTGGAGAATAATAACATCAACATCTGCAACCGTAATGAACTAATGCTTTCTCTGTTAGTAAACCCTATTCATATATTTATTTCTTTAGCAATAAAATTCGTATTTTATGAGTAGTTTATTAGATGATATTTCAGAGACCACATTTGTCTCTACTGTAAGGTTAGAATCGCCGCTTGATTGCAGGGACACTTTTGATAAACCTTATGTACTGAAAATGATAGCTATGAATATAAGAAGTATCCGAAGAAATTTTGATGAACTATGTATTTTATTACAAGATCTCTCATTAAATCTAGATATAATTGTTTTGTCCGAATGCTGGTTACTCAATAATGTGCAGATTCCGAATATCCCTGGGTACGAATGTTTCAAAACGGTAAATAACAAAAATAAATCGGATGGAATTGTTGTGTATGCCAGGTATCAAAAAAATGCAACTGCGCATGAATTTGACATCGCGGAAGCAACGGGCCTATGCATAAAATTTAGCAATTTCAGCATCTTTGCCCTTTACAGGTCGCCATCCAGACAAAATACGAGTGGCTTTTTGAATTCACTTTATACGACGATACATGACTATATAACTTCCAATATCCATACACAACACTACATCTTAGCAGGCGACATCAATATATCAACCATGGGACATAGGCACTTACAAGCAGATGACTATGAAACACTTTTAACTGAACTAGGTTTCTTGACAACAATAAATATTGCAACGAGAGAGTCTGATCAGGTACAAACATGCTTAGACCACATATACATTCGCTCATCGTACAGACCGACCTCAGCTGTAGTGACTACAACAATAACAGACCACTACTGTACATTATTGGGACTAGAAGGCAGACGTCAGGAAAAGCAGCAACAAGACACAGAAATTAAAGTCATAGACTATGAAAAATTAATTTTCGACTTGAACACTGAAGCTTGGACTAGCATATATCAAACAGATGATACAAACATTGCACTTGACAATTTCGTTCAGACGTTTACACTACACTTAAAAAATAATACTTACGTTAAGCAGATAAAGAAAAAATACAAGCGACTTAAACCTTGGATAACAGACGGACTGATTAACTGTATCAGGAGACGCGACAAACTTCACCGACAGACACGCAGATTTCCACAGAATGAGGCACTACTCGCATATTATAAAAAATACAGAAAATTATGTACCAACATCTTAAGAACGACCAAAGAAACATATTATCGACAGAAAATAGAAGACGACAATTACAACCCCAAAACGGTTTGGAGAGTAGTCAAAGAACTTAACAATGTAGAGCAAAACAGGACGTCAATTAGCGAAATAAATTTGGACGGTGTAAAGTACACTGACAAAAATGACTTAGCTAATACGATTAACAGTTACTTTGTGAACGTAGGAAAGAGATTAGCGATGAAGTTTACATCAGAGGATTTGACTAAATCAAATGCAAAGGTGCCTGAAACACTGCTGAAGACAACAAAAATATTTCGACTCTCGAAACTAACAGAGAGGGACGTTTTGACATTAATTAAGCAACTGAGGACTGACTCAGCAAGTGGTCCAGATAATATAAGTGCAAAGATGCTGAAAATTGCAGCTCAGTCAATCGCACTCCCACTTGTGCATATATATAATTGCAGCATCGAACAGGGTAGATTTCCAAAACATCTCAAAGAAGCCAATGTATTGCCGCTCTTCAAAGGGGGTAACAAAACTGAATTGACAAACTACAGACCAATATCTATACTCAACTCACTTAGCAAAATTATAGAACGTCACATAAAGAAACAACTAACTGATTATCTGGAAACGAATGCGCTACTATCGACAGGACAGTACGGCTTTAGGTCAAACATGGGCACCCAGGACGCTATATTAAAAGTTACAAAATTTATTTCACAAAATGTTGACGATAACCATAAGTGCCTTGGAGTGTTCCTTGATTTGGCCAAAGCATTTGACACAGTACATCACGTAAAACTATTGTACAAACTACGACAGATTGGTATACGAGACAAAGAACTGGACTGGTTCCGAAGTTATATGACAGGACGAACACAACGAGTGAAAATAAATTACACAACAAGTAACTGGATGAGTATTGACTACGGTGTTCCTCAAGGAAGTACATTAGGACCAATACTATTTCTGGTATATATAGACGATCTTTGCAGACAGGAGATACCAGGTGTTATTGCATCTTTTGCCGACGACACGGTGCTTTTATTTGAGAGTAACACCTGGGAGTCCGTATTTGAAAAGGCAACAAATGGACTAAAACAGATAACTGCCTGGTTAAATGATCATCTACTGACACTTAACATAGACAAGACGAAATACATCACCTTTAGCATAGATGGGCGAAACCAACCTGGAATAGATAAACAGCTACTATTACACGACTGTGACGGAAGAAACTGCATGTGCTTACCGCTGGAACGTACGTCATGTATCAAATATTTAGGTATTCTAATAGACGGGTTCCTGCGTTGGCACAATCAAGTTGACCAGACTGCGTCACGACTTAGAAAACTAATATACGTATTCAAAAATATTAGAAACGTGCTTAGTCCATCTATGCTAAAAACGACCTACTACGCACTCGCACAGTCATTAATTACATACGGGCAGATAGGATGGGGTGGAGCGGCTAAATCAATTCTTGACCCGGTAATAAAAGCCCAAAAAGCCCTCATTAGGGTTATTAATAAAAAACCGCTCCGTTTCCCATCCGACCAATTATTCACAGACTTTAACGTAATGGACATCCGACAGTTGTACCTAAAAGCGGTTCTAATGTACTTCCAGAGGAATGACAGGACTGCGATATCTAAACTTCGGGACCATGGACATGAGACTAGACATCGTTACAGACAACCTGAGGTGAAAATGAACACGACATATGGACAACGACATTATACTTTTCTAGCTCCGAGACTATACAATAAATTGAGAATGGACGTACCGACGACCGACTTACCATACCCTACTTTTCGAAGAGTGGTGATAAATTGGCTGCTAAATAAATCTAGGAAAGACTGCGAGGCGTTATTAAAATCTCTTGAATGAACATATTTCTATTTATATATATATTGTGCAAATTTACGGCTATATTGTATTGTATTGTACTAGGTACCTAAAATCTTAATTAACTTCTATATTATATAATAAAATTGGCATTGCAAATTGTCATTTTCTTTGATAAATAGTTATCAAGGCACTTTGCATATGTAAATATATACTCGTATTATCATAATAATATTTTTTCTATTTTTTATTTTTTAATTATCATATTATATGTATGTACTTCTTTATAATAATTTTTATTTATATATACTTTTAATATAAATTCATGTAAAGTTTACGCGATAATCGTATCTATGTATGTATTATATTAGATGTAAGAAAATACCTTCCGTTTAATTTGGTATCTTCAAAATTTTTCAATTTTAGAATAAAGTAACTACCCCCATCCTTGTAATTATTAATTGTAAATACCATTGCAATATAAAGTTTTAAAAAAAATATTAAAATAAAATGAAAACCTAAGAGCGGGTATATCATGCTCTTTCGGCAGGCAATATACGATTTCTGTTGGTACCACCTCGATACAGGTTATTCCTAGTGAGGTGGTAAACCACAAACTATTATTTCTGAATCTCTTTCCGAGTTAGGTAAATTAAAAAAAAACTGTTTAAATTATTATGAAATATTAGGCTAAGAGAATGTTTTTGTAACCAAATGTATTTTTTATGGACTTAAATAAATAAATAAATAAATAATCCTTCTACCACCGGGCCAACGGACACTGCGACAAAATGCCGAGCCAATCTCGTACGCTCGGACTACAAACGAATCCAACATGCTACTGTGGTGTGCTGCAGGATAAAGACCACACCCGATCCTGCCCGCAGCTGTCAACCCCCCCCCCTCCCACCCCCCTCTCACACCAGGACCTGCAAGAGACGAACGACAAGGCCATCCAGGACTTTTTTTGGGGAGACGTGTCCTAACCTGGCCCGGACACGTTAACTAACTAACTACATAACATCTAAATGAGTGACAGCCCCGCAAAATAACGTAGCTCCTCTTGAAAGAAGAGATATTTTTGAGTTATTGATAGAGATATCTAAAAGTAGACAATGGGCTTTTTAGTACCCCTAATAATAATAGCGGTGAGTTATATGTCGTTAAAAAGGTATTTCCACGCAAGTCAAGTATTACTATAGCGGCTGACACAAGAGGCTTTTCGATAGCATGGTACGTATCGATTGTCTTTCTATCGACTTTGTTAAATATCATAAAGAGGCTATTTTCATGTAAATCAATTATTACATTCGACTAACCTAAAACTCTGACCGTTATTCTCAACATTGAGGGGTGTCAATTACAACGAGCGTCACTCCAGGGAGTTATAACGACACTGTGCCATTCTGATTCCCATGGAGTGAACGTGAAAGACTTAGTGGACAGCACAATCCACAGTCAAACTTTGCTAACAGCCCGTAAGAGTGTAACGCCTTACCGGTAGACAAGCTTGCCAACCTCACGCCCTTACTACCAGGTTTATACGGATTTCTCCATCCTCAAGTCTGGTCACAGATTTAAGGTCGCTTTTGCCCATTCTCATTTAAGTCTAATGTATCAAATGGTTCGGACCGCGTTAAAAACTTGTCACTGATAATTTTAAAGCTCAAGTCATATTTTGAGAAGACCATACACAATTGGTGGTATTTTGTAACGCTCAACAGGCGAATTGCTTATTTTCGATTCTCGATGCTGCTCAAAATAGCGCGCTTATAGACGTAGTCTTTGCGTATTACACAGCAGCGAGATTCGGAAAAATTACACCAATTAGATTAGATTGGATTACAATTTAGATTAGATTGGATAACAATTAGACCAATTAGATTAGATAAAAAACAATTAGATTGTTTTACATAATAGCAGTAAATATCTACTTTCACATAATTCCGTAAGTACCTCCGTAAGGCGTTTGAAAAAAGTGATAATTATTTACAAACCCTTAGGAACCATATAGAATAACTACGGCAGGCATAGCAAACACAGCTGTTATTAAGTTTTCAAAAAACTGATTTTCTTTTGTTTTTTTTTTTAAAGAGTTATTTGTTTGCATCTTGTCCAAGCGTGTCGGCGGAAATGGAAACGAATTTCGCGCGGTCTATAAATACCTTTGCTTGATTTAAATTTCCCGGCCCAAGGGAAAGTGATGGGAACGCGCTAAACAAACCGAGATGAAGACGGAAATATCCATTTTGACCCCCCCCCCCCCTGAGAAGATTAAGACCGTTTCCAGATTAAAGTCTGTCCGTTCCAGATTAATTCGGAAATAATATCTAGCGAGGTGACCGCCCGCGGGCTGACATTGTAATCTGCCTGTTCGGTCCGTCCTTTGCTGAGGTGTGCTTAGAGCCGGCTTATTATATATTCGCTCCACTGTGTGTGTATTCCTGTGTGAGTCTCTGTGCATGTATTCCTCCACGATAGCGCCCAAACGCTTCATCCGATTGAGCTGAAATTTGGCATGCAGGCACTATTTGACCATGGCAAGAGTTGAAAAAAAATGTGGTTGAAATCGGCTAGACACACTTTAATCTCGAAAGATTGGACCGAAATCATGTTGTGAAATTTTGGTCGGAATATCTCGTGTACAAGCGGCACAAATAATATATTTATAGTCTGCCATATTAAAGAAAATACTACATATTTTTTGGGAAAATACCATTTTAATACCACGGAATATACTACAAATATATTACGAATTAGCGCGCGAGGGGAGGATTTCCCCTCCCCGGGGGAAAGGGGAAGTGTACTTGCCGGGAAAGTCTTGAGAGGACACAAGCGATTTTGATTGATGCTATTTTTATTAATTTTTTTTTATTTTAAACCAGTTGATAGGAGTTCCTACACTTGGTTATGTCAAAAGTAATAAAAATAACAAGTATAATATAAATATCAATTAGGTATAAGATATAAACGTCGGTATTGCAAGGTATGAACGTTGAACATCCAAGCGCAGATTTTCTAAGTTACTTATATATGTAGTAGAGGAAACAACATTTTCCAATATTTTCAATCAAAATTCTTAAGTAATTTCGTAAAATTTTCTATCTAATTTTCTATATAATCCTAAGTACTAAATAATCAAACAAATATTGGATAATTTCACAAATTATCATACGGGAAGATATTTTAAAGAAAAAACACAAATACAACGAAATCAGTAGGTAATAATAATTATAGTCAATGAATAGTTAGAAGACGAAAAAAAAACGCAATTGTAAAATAGTCAATAATAGAAAGAATAAGGAATAATAATAGTCAAGTAGGTCAATAGAGCTGCGAAAAATTGATATTGTCGAAATCCCCAATGATATAAATGGGGTTTTTAGCCAAAATACCCTGTACCTTTTTCTTAAAGTGAACCTCCCCAAGGCCCCTGATGTGTAATGGAAGTATAATGTAATGTATTGGTTGATGCTACCCCATATTCTACGGTCTTACGCTTCTGTTCTGAGTTTAGGCGTAGAAGAACTGGGGTCGTCCAGTCACTCAAGATACAGAGCTCAAGATATGCTTAATATAGTGGAATTATTGTTTTGGCGGATCGCCGTGTTCTGGTTAGTTTTATTGCTGAAGAAGTGAAGATTTCGGTAGATAGTGAGATAAGTATTTTACATGATCGCTTAGGGATGAATAAGGTATCCGCACGCTGGCTACTTAGAATGCTTACGGAAGCGCAGAGAAACTAGTCTGAAGATTTCACAACGCTCCTTGCGTTTGATGCAACGGGTATCCTGACCGTTTTTTGGCTCGATTCATAACTATGGACGAAACATGGCTTCACCAATACGATCCTGCGACAAAACAACAGTCCATGACCTGGAAACCACGATCATCTCCAATTCCTAAGAAATTCAATGCTATTCTATCCGCCGCGCCGGCAAGATCATGGGCTCTCTTTTCTGGGACAGTCAAGGTGTCGTGATGATTGAATAATTTGATCATGGAGCTACTATATAACGGGGACTGTATAAACCTAACAATTAAAAAATTGCTAAACGAAATACGTGAAAATGAAAGGGCAAACTTGCTAAATATGTTTTGTTTCACCAAGATAACATCCCGTCACACAAGTCAAGAGTTAAGAAGGCTAACATTGAAGAACTGGAACATCCTCCATACTCACCGAACCTTGCCCCTAGAAAATTTTATCTATTTCCAATATTAAAGGAACATCTGAGAGGTCGAGAATTGGAAGACGATGACGCGGTAGTAGCCGCAGAGCAGGATTTTTTAGGCGATTTTTTAGGGAGGACGTTTTTTGAAGAGGTAAAAAAAATATATCAAGTGTGTAAACCTAAAAGGTGACTGTCGAAAAATGAAGGAACATTATCACTTTTTATTGAACACCGTAGTATATGGGAAAGATAAAGTATCTGCATGACATTTGGCGCGATAATTCGACAAACGTGAAAGTTCAAAGCGTGACGTTAAGTTTTTGCTTCAGGCGTCGGAAGTAATTGAGAGTGTTATTATGTGATTTATCTACTCTGTCTCTATATCTCTGTATCGCCTGCGTGATCATTTTCTTCACTTCTTAGAAATCGCGATCCCAAACCAAGTTAAACCCTGTAGCGCACCATATCCCTTTCAAACCCGATAGTCAACTTGACGAAGCGTTAAGGTGAGCTTAAATTCCTCCGTCGCTGATACTTTGGAATAAGGTAGAATGACGCGCTTACATACCGAATATATCAGGGTCCACCGAAAAATATCGGGAAATGAAATATTTTCAGGAACAAAAGTGAAAATTACGCGAAACTTTCGAAAGAAAAATCATCCGCTCGTAAACTCTATACAATATGTTAGATACTGTCATATTTTTTTATTTCAGACCAGTTGATAGGAATTCCTACACTTGGTTATGTCAAAAACTAACAAAAATAACAAGTATAATATTGATTATAATAGGGCAGTGTTTTTCAATTAGTGGGTCGCAGGCCTTCTAAAAATAAAAATGGAAAATATTACAAAATCTTTATTACAGCTTCGGAAGAGACACTTACTTATTATGTGTTTATTGCTATTTATTTTACAAAACTTTATGTTGATCTAAGATGGAGACAGATAAGTACAGCTTCAAACGCGAAAAACAGTTAAAATTAATGTGGTTTTCGCCATTGTTTCTACAAAAAAAATATTGAATGCTTACGGTTACAGCTGCGGAAGAGACTAAGGGGGGTCGAGAGAACTAAGTTACAGTCTAAGATGGGTCGCGTAGGTAAGTTTTATTACTTTTTTACCAAAAAGGGGGTCACGATCTAAAAAGGTTGAAAAACACTGATATATGGTGTTATATTGCTAAATTTTATAGTACCTACGTTTTGGTAACCCTGTTGCGCCGGCAACTTGCAGGTGGCGCTGATAGCATTGTCAGGTCAAACTAATAGCTATTTGGTTATTTATAATAACACTGATGATGAATGTTTTTTTTATAAAGGACTAATTGATTATAAACATCCAATAATTCAAGCAGTCCTAAAATAATAACATTCAATTATCAGTGTCATCTATAGTTTTTATATATAGGCTGATTATATTACAGAAATAATACAGAGAGATAGATTGTCATCTATTACTCTATTTGAACGTTAAAGTGCTTAATTATTACGTAATAAAACTTGTATACCAAATAAAAAAATTACATGTTTATGTAAATAATATTAATTCCCACCAGTCGTGCGTGACATTGTAGCCTCCTACTACAACTGTCTGACTTTCCATGTTAAAACGCAAGAATGGACTACCCGCTCTATACCATATTCAATTGGACTATTTCAGGGCTGTTGCCTCTCCCCGACGATTTTTAATATAGTTTTTAATATACTTCTGGAAAGCCTGACCCAGTTTGACAGGAAGTGGGGCTACCGTTTTAAAACAGACGGCCAATACACCTCGTCGTGCCTCGCTTTTGCCGACGACCTAACTTTCATCACCAGAAGCCCCAAGCAGCTTTCCCTGCTATTACAGAAAGTGGAGCTTTTCTGCGACTGGTCAGGCTGTATAAAAGTGAAGCCCTCCAAATGTTTTTGCCTTGGACTCGCCCGCATGGGCACAAAATTTACATCCTATGACCCCAAATTGGTCTATAAGGGCTCTAATATCTCCCTTATAGACCCAAACAATCATTTCAAATTCCTCGGCAGAAAAATCACCCATCAGGGAAAAGACGTCTCGGGCGATCATGTTATAGAGCATTTCAAAAGTTGCCTGGCGAAAATAGATGCCTTGCTAATTTCTGGCCCTCGTAAGGCCTGGATCTATGACAATTATCTAACGTCACATTTGTCATGGCCCTTTCTTATTTACGATTTTACCAAAACCCAACTGTCCCGTCTAGATGCGCTGGTGACAGCTAGTTTAAAATCCTGGCTGTCCTTAGCCAAACCAGCTGACCCCTCGACTCTCTTCAGGTCCAAACAAAATTTTGGGCTAGCGCTTAAACTGCCCTCTCTGCTCTACGCCAACTCCAGAATAACCAAAAATTCGATTCTGTGCAATTCCAAAGATCCGGCAATATCGAAGCACGTAATAAGTGGCCGTAGTGATTCAAATGATCTACAAGCCCGCGTAGACTTCCACAAAAAGTTCCTTACTGGAATCAGCCAGAATGGCACTGGTCTGGGGTATGGCAGTACAACCACGAGCGACGTGGACTTGAAGAAGTCTCTTTTGCGGGGAGATTACGACAGCAAGAGTATGGCTCATGCTATTGGCCTTCAATGCCAGAATGATTGGACAACAATTGGGGACTTTTGCATTCCGCCTCCAATGCACTGGAAGGTAATGCTCTATGACTGGACGCCAGAGATGCTGAAATTTTATTTGAATGCCTTTCAGCATACACTTCCAGACCCCAGTAACCTCGCTCGTTGGAGCTTTGCCGAGGATAGTTCTTGTCCCCTCTGTAGCAATACCCCTTGCACAGCTAGACACATTCTAGCTGGCTGCAAGGTGGCCTTAGATCAAGGACGGTACACTTACCGCCATGACAAAGTTCTCGCTGTTATTCGCGAGGTAATTAGTCTCTCAGTGGCTCGTGCCAACAAGGGTTTGACAGTATCCTCCAAACCCCCAATACAGTTTGTGCGGGATGGCTCTAAAGGCAAAAAACATTTAACTACAAAACCTTTCTCAATAATCGAGAAAGCTACAGATTGGATTCTGGAGGTTGATTCGGTCTCTAAGCAGTATAAATTCCCTGAAAGTCTCGGATGCACAGCCCTCCGTCCAGATATAACTCTTTACTCTCTATCTCGGAAGGTGGCTCTTATTGTAGAATTAACTGTTCCATGGGAATCAAATATCCCAAAAGACCACGAGTACAAATTAAATAAATACCATGATCTTGCAAATGCCGTAACCCGGAACGGCGTCACTGTTCACCTTCACGCGGTGGAAGTTGGCGCTCGTGGCCTGCCAGCTAAATCTCTATTTCACCTCTTTAAAGATCTTGGCCTTTCCAGAAAAATAATCAACTCTTTCTTAGAAAAATTATCTAAAACTGCGATTTGCGCATCTCAAATTCTATGGCTTCGAAGGGGGAGTGAATGGGTGGCAAGGTGAACGCTCACATGTGGCAAGACAGCTGTCCTAAACCTACCACAGCCGGTTCGTAAGTCCGGAATCCACTGCTCACCCCCCAGAAGTGTAAAAAATAGTATTATGATGGGCCCGACTCCGGTCGGTGAATTCCATGGCAGCTCCGTTTGTATTTATTATTTATATAATAAGAGCTATGATTTAAAAATTCGATTGTATTATTATTTTATTTCGTGATAGTATTCCGTATAGAGACGTGTTTAGTGCGTCATCTATAGTGGGCTGCCTTGCCGCCATCAAACGAACGCCGCCTTATTAATCATAAGAGAAGATTAATGATTGTTGGGACTATGAATGCCATCTATACGTTGCGTTTCGTAGTCAAATCCTCGCTGCCAAATCGTAGTACAGCGTTGAGCAATCTAATACGCTATATAATCAATGATATTGTCAATATTACGAAAGAATCTACCAAAATTTTGATCGGGAACACAGTTTTTACTTTTACAAAATAATACATCGTTTTACCTACTCAAAGTACGTAAATAGGGAGTCTAGTTTCGAGTAAAATTTAGAATTTGAGTTTTCACGGAACTCCTTGTTTTGAGATCCGGAGAATCTAAAAAAGGGATATATGGAAAATATCTGCGTGTGTGTCTGCACCCACATATCTCAGAAAACCACACGACCATTTAAAAAGTTGATAATATGTAGCTATCCGTCATTTTGTTTTAAAATTTCAATATTTAAAAAAAACATAAATCCTTTAATATTGGTCGTAAGAAAATAAATAAATGTGACTAAATGTTATAATCTGAAAATTTAATACTCCATAACTGCATTATTATTGTTGCTATAACGAAAAACAAACGTATCTCAGAATCCTGAGAATAATGCTTTAATACGCTGTAATCTAAGAAAACCTAACAGGTGGCATAGTGATTAGGTCGCCTGATCTTACATTGTAAGGTCCCGGGTTCGATTCCCGGCTGGGTCACCATTTTTCGTTAAGACTTACACATATGTTACACGCTCATATACATACCTTTGATAGTAGGGTTGGTTGTAAGATATTGTCTTATGATAATAAACCCGTCCATTGTGAAATTTCACAATAAAAAGTAGAAAGCAAATAATTTCTTAATATCTAGTGGTTTACTAATTAATAAAATGATGGATAGAAAACAGTCGCACACTTATTGTCCCCTGAAGACGGCAAATAAAACTTTGTCGAGACGTCGGGAAAACTATTGTATAGCTCCATGCAGTAAGAATCCGTTTTTCTTTTAATTCATGCTAACACGTTCAATCATGTACCATATTGATCGACTACAGTGAATGCAAACATTAGCGATCTGCTCGAGTGTGGGCGAACCGACTCACGGCCAGGCCTTATGTCATGGTTTCCAACAAAGACGTACTCCTAATTTGCAAGTGATGTACCTACTTCGCGCGGGCATTTTAAGGAGTGATCAAATAAATCAAAGTGTTTTTTTAGCTTAGCCTATACTCAAAAGGTTATGAGGCTATTTTAAACACCTTTCGAAGTGCCAATAATACGTTCATACTTATGTTATTGACGTTTTGTGTTTGTAGTATATGTGTAAGTATGTGTAGTCGTTTTGATTACATTAGGCACTTTGAACATGGATAGCTTCGGTTTAAGTTGGAATTCAACATTCAAATAAAATTTAATTCAAAGCAGTGTTATTTCTCTTAGAAATTAATCATTTGCATGTCTATCGTTTGCTATTGCTCGGATATTTTCGTATGCGCAATCATGGAAAAATGTAAAATTCGCGTTATTTTCGACTAAAAAGTCCTGTACCGGTGTTACAGCTTCATACGGTCTGGCACAACTGGTAACGTAAATATATACTATCAAGAATTGCAAACGAGACAGGTCCAATCGACCCTCGTTACTGCTTCTGCAGGACAATTCTTGCAGATCCAATCGCCCTTCGTTACTGCTTCTGCGAGACAATTCTTGTGTGCAGGCACGTATCTAGACTTCAGTTTCGGGGAGCCGGAGGGGGAAGGACGTTCATTGAAACAACGAGCGCGGCACACACCGAACTTGAATCCGCCTGTACGACGAAACAAAAATACGCCGGATTTCGGGGGGTTAAATCTCAACTATCCCCCCCCCCCCACCGCCCTGAATACGTGCCTGACAAGGTACATAAGTCGCGGATTCTCCCTGATTTATTTTTTTTTCTCGACCTAATTTTGTGCTCAAAAAAAAATGGGGGGGAGGGACGCGTCCCCTGCGTGTCCTCGATAATACCAAAATTCTTCTTTTTTTAAAAGCGGCGAATTTGAATTTCGAATGCGGCCGCGAAGACAGGAGTGAGTTCTTTTTTTATAGTCGAATGAATTTTAAAGCGTCGAATTTGAATTTCGAATGCGACCGATTTGGCGTAGCAACGCGCGCAGGATACAGCTAGTTTGCTTATATACTTAATTGTATTATCTAATGCAGTGTTTCCCAATAAGTGGTATGCGTACCCCCAGGGGTACGCGGGGTCCCTTGAGGGGGTGCGCGCGGCAAGCTATTGACTAAAGCAATTATTAGGAATTGGCTTGTTAGCACCAAATTAAATGAGTTGAATTTGAGACAAGTGCAGGATAAAAGCTATGTAATACCTAGGATAACGTTGAATTACCTATAACAACATTCTCTCTGGACATCGTTGCTTGGTATATGCAAATATAACGAGTTTGCAAATCTAAAACTACCTACATTTGGATACGAGTTATGTCATTATTGAAGGAATATATAGAATCGGCCATAAGATGCTACTTGAAAATCTATAGAAAGAATTATGTTTTTATTATAAAGATTCAATTATTTAATAAGGTGTTCAATATCTGCATTTGTACAATTTAAGAGGAAGGCACTCAAACTATTTTTAAATTTATATGAAATTTTAATGTCTTTTATGTTTGGTGGTAGGCAATTATAAAATTTGGGGGCAAAATAAGAGAAACTGGATTGGCCAAAAGCGGATCTCCTGAGTGGTATTGCAAAATTTGTTTCTTTCGATCTTCTTGTTACACGAGATTGCTGGCTTTTTTTTGTTCTCGTAACTCACTCTGGAATTTAGTGAGAGTTACCAGTATAAACATTTTTCTCACACTCAACACTCTATACTCTCGGAAAAGGTCATCGGAAGATTTATTATTGAAAATAATAATAAATATTGGAAAAATAATAATTTCATTATTTGAGATTAAGTTTTTAAGGTTAATAAATAACGAGAAACTATTTTTTATCTATCATTTTGACTTCAAGGGGTACTCGTGATTGGGTTCTATTTCAAAGGGGTACTCGGGAAAAACTAACCGGGAACCACTGATCTAGTGCATAGCTATATCTATTCTATATCATCTGGAATAGTCTGACTATCAAATAATTATCCTATCTATATTTGCTTACATATGATAGCCTAACATACTGCCAATTTGATTAAGCATTTCTCATATTTTTCTCTCTATTCCTAATATAGTCTAACCCACCTCCGCTCTCCTATCATATTATCCTAACTAGCCCTGTTTAAAATAGCTTAACTTCTGTAGCTAGTATTAGTACTGAACTCTACATAGGCAATTCAATGATACTGAATCATCGTAATGTTAGATCAGCATTTTAAATTAGTCGATCAACTACGATAAATATAATCGTCTGAGAGCAATTTACGGTCAATTTACCGACGATAGACACTCTAGAAGAGCATAGAATTCCGCACTGCATTATGAGAAGTGGCGCATTATGGCATTGGGAATGGCATAAATGGCTTTAAGAAAAGTAACCACATTTTGCTATTTAACAAAGTTAACAAGTAAATGTATTAAAAAGAATAAAAAAACACGACTGCCGTTACAGAAAGTGAACTATTGTATTTATAAATATTTTCATTGCAGATTTTTATAAAATATTTGTGCAGGAAATATTTTAGAGCTAACCTATACTATTGTAACAACATTATTTGCGAGTAGACTACATAATTTAACCTATATAAAGAGTATGACAAATAAAATAGAGGAGGATAGAATGAAGCACGGATAGCTGCTCCGTGGAAAGAAGTATATACTTTACTCTTTGTGGGCACAGATTTGCCACATCAAAATAATCTAACACCTATAAGGACGCCAAAGTTGTAAAAGGAGGGGAATGGGAGGGGAAAGGGAATTTATCCGGAGGATTTCAAATGCTCTCTGAGTCTGTTTTTAAAAGTTGTTATGCTTGGCGCGGTTCTCACATTTTTCGGCAAAGCATTCCAAAGACGGGCTCCATGCACGGTGAAAGAGAATGAGAAGAAGTCACTGCTGTGACTAGGGATAGAGAGTAGCAGGTTGTTTTTTGATCTCAGAGGGCGTTCATGAGCCGATAGTGCAGTAAATCTGCCGGTAAGATAATTGGGAGCGACGCCATCCGAGATCTTGAAAAGCATACAGAGAACTCGCAAGTCTCTTTTCTCCCGGGTCGACAGCCAGTGAAGCTTCTCTCTGTACTCTGGGATGTGGTCAAATTTTCTTGAGGCCATGGATATACCGAATGCAAACATTTTGGAGACGCTCAACTTTGGTGGATAACTCCTCTGTGAAACACCTACTGTGTTTATGTATTTATCCATTAGAAAGACGTTTATGTCAGGAATGTACTCAATCAGTCCTTTCATTTAACACTAAACACGATATATTTATGTTAATTTATTGATATTTAGACAACTACTTACTTGATATTTGGACAATTAAGGTACCATATGACACTCGGGACGGCATAACGGTTATAACAATATCACACACTTCTAAATTGGTTCAAGCGTTTAGAAGTTATGGTGGAATAAAGAAAAGGAAAACATACATTCATTAACCATTCATATTCATATTAAAAATAAAATATAAATAAGATTAACTGCAGTACATTAACACTATTAGAGGCTTTATTGCCTACAGTAGCAAGATAGAAAGCACCGCAGCAGAGCATTTCTTCAACTCAAAACAGCCTCACTAGGCCCAGGCCTGTACTTGTGCATAGGTCAACTTACATAATTTAACAAATATTTCATGTATTTAAAAGTAAACGGGAAAGGTTCATCAGGCTCGGCGACAAGAGAAACGATCACAAAATTATTATTGATTGATGACAATTTAAACCATTTTTCTTCAAATCAAATAATATCAAAAATTACTAATAATAATAAAAACAATCTAAAAACTATCACTTATATGTCAATACCTCTTTCAGTCTAAGCCAGTATGCGAATAGTATTTTGAAATATTCGTCATGAAAAAACATAGGAAAATAAATAGTTAAAGGAATTTCAGTGAGACGTGATAAAGATTATTGATGTTATTCGCCATCGCGATATCAGACTCGACTGCAGAAACAGCTCTAAAATTCCGAATAATTAAACTGGAGTAGTAATGGAGAATGTTCACTAATTTTTATTTTTAGCTCTCCGTATTGTCTTCTAAATATAAAAAAATCGTGTAAAAAAAATATTTCCATACGTCCATTAGTTTTCGAGATATGGAATTTTAAATAGTTCGTGTATTTACTCCTGTGGCCCGAACGCCGGATTCAATATTTACGGGGTTTTAAATGTGTGCAAAACAAAAACTACTTGGTATTTTTGAATGAAACATAAACTAATGTATTTGTATACATATAAGCTCTAATATGACGAAGTTTCAAGCGAATTTGCAGACCCAGTAACATTCTCCATTCACTAAATTACAGTTACAGTAAGGAAAAGTAGCGGCAAAGATTTCGTCCAGGAATAATATAATCCAGAAACTGGCTGGCTCGACACATAGGGAACAAACGCTACATCCTCGTCCGCTGCACGGGTGTATTCGTCTGCCGAGTATGTATCGCCCGTTTGGCGCTCATACTCACAAAGTTGAAGCTCGGCTTCACCGGACGATGCGCATTATCTCAGACACACTCAAAATCACACCAACTGAATGGTCCCCAATGCTATGCAATAATGACCCTCCACATTTTCCACGCCGGACTTCTCTGTGCAGAGATTGGACAAAGAACAGTCGAAAACCGAATTTACCACTCCACTCCGACTTGAAATTCCATGGCAAAACACGCCTGAGCTCCCTAAATCCTCCCTGGGAATTATATTAGCCGAATTACCTACTTCTCGCCAATAGGTTCGATTCTGAAGCTGCCTGGCAGACAGATGGAAAAACTGCGGCGTGGATAAACATGGCCTCATCTCATCCGTGCACGGCCGCCCGCCTATATTCTGCTTGTGGCGGTGCGAATGGGTAGGTACTAAACCGCATCTGAACGTTAGATGCGCCGGAATGCTATTACATTCTTGAAGTCCGCGCTTTACGGTGGAATGTTCGGACTTATTAGTCATTCGTTGTCTATGCAAATCTCTGTAGCCGATCTGCGTGATAATTTTCGCATTGCGCGAGTTTCTATATGTATAAATCTATTATGTTGAAAAATCCATCCGGTCACGCAGCAATCTACAGAGTTTAAATCCGGACCGATTTTTTCCCGTAGTGCGCGCTCTTTCATGTGATTCAATAGGTCACAGATTTTTCGAAAATAAAACGCACGGAAGTTTACCGGAGTGCGCGATTAGCCCTATGGTGCTTCTAAACGGGCTATACTTTTACGGCAATATGTGGCTGCAATATTAGCACCTATAGCCCGGCCATCACTGCAAACTTTTATTGCAGCATATGACTGGAAAATGTATAGCCCGGCCATTCTCGGCAATATATCTGCAAAAGTATGGCCCATTGTTTTGACTCGTAAACGGGCTACACAATCGGGCAGCAATAGCCGAAGAAATCGTACGTGTCGCAGCGGTTTATATTGTTTTAAATGAAAGTTTAAAACGACGTATTAAACACGTACGATTCAATCGATTACGCGAATATACCTACTAACCGACGACAATTCAATGTGATTTCGGCACAACAAGGCATCTCTGTGTACCGAATTTCAAGTCTATAATACGTCCAATATTTCGATATTGAATATGACTAGTGCGCCCCTGGTGGACCGATTTCAACCACAGTCTTTTCAACTCTTACCATGACCAAATGATACCTGCATACCAGATTTCAGCTCAATCGGATTAAGCGTTTGTGTGCTATCATGGAAAAATAAACACAGAAAGACTTCGGTCCTCAAAATAGATATTTCCATCTTCATATCGAAAAAAATGCACGGTCACAATACTTTCCCTCCTTGTTGGTTGGTGGGCCAGGAATAGTTTAATAAAAGTTATTTTGTCATCGTTCAAGTCGAAAATGAGATCTGCAAGAGCGAGATTGAATTTGGCAATCCCGAAAATCCTGGGATTGGAAAAATGGAATGCGATTCTTTCCCTAAACTGAGGGTTGGGGGGAGGTAATATTAGAAAAAAATAGCGTGCCAACTTTATCTATGGTAAATTTAATTTACTTGGGTCATAGACAAATTTGGCATGGTATTTTTTTCAAGAATATGCCTCATGGACGAATAGTAGAGTTTCTCGGCGTTTCAAGCGAAAAACATATCAAGCCTTGCATTAACAATATAAAAAATCCATCGAAATCATAAGAAATCGGCCTGCCTAATACCGGTGAAGGTTTTCTTTTTCGTTTTTTGACTGTACCGTTTTAGACGATTGACGACGTCGAGTTTCGTCGACTTCGCCGCTCCACTAAGTTCAAAACCCGCCTCGCGACTGTGTTTTGACCTAGAACTTGGGCCGTGGTCAACATAACAGTAACTGAGTGCTGCATTCGTGAGCAATGCTCCCAGCTGATACAAAAGACGTGTACACTCGGGATATCTATTTACAAAATAATGGACGATGAGCGGTGATTGGCGAAAGAAGCTTGAAATGCTAACACCAAAAAAAGCGTGTATATGTGCAAAAATCAATGTTAGTTTTTAGGAAAATACCACCGAATAAATGAAACGGGCGCTTTATTTTAGTTTAATACAATAAACGCTTTTCGAAATACAAAAAAAAAGCTTTTTTCTAAAAAATATTTCAAACTATTCTTTTGTTTTATAAAATGATAGGCCAAAAAACTGTTGCCAGACAGCCTATTGCATTGTCACATAACTAGGCTATAGCCCGTTTTAATGAGGATTTTTAAAAATAAATATGTGTATAACGTATGTAAGGAAACTATAAAAACTAAGAAGAGAAAAGAATAAAATAAATTTGAATTAATGTACACTTACACCATTTTTTTTCGTTTTGTTTTTATAAATATGCCAGAAACTGTTACCAATGACCAATATTTTAATGTCACCTAATTAGGCTGTAGGCTGTTCTAAGGCAGCCATTTTTTTTGTAAATTTGTAATAGGTAACCTATGTAAAGAAACTATAAAAGCCAAGAAAAGAAAAGAACATAATAAATTTTAAAGAATGTATACACTAACAGTTATTATTCCTTATTGTCTGGACAATACGTAAAATAAAGTAAAAGTAAAATTGCAATCTTCAGTTTAATCAAATTGCAGTCAATGCTCAATCAAAGAGCTTCTGATTATATATATATATAAATACCTAATATGCGTCAATAATATTATTATGACACTACTCGTACTATTTTCCCCAAATCTATAATGAACTTTTCACAGAGAAACCAGGATTAGTCAAAAATCCCCTCTAACCCGTTTAAAAGAACACTTCGATAAGTACTGTCGTTATGACGATAATAATATATTAAAAAAGCGGTAGTCTATTACTTGCTTTATTTTTTTAAAGATCACAATTATTATTGTTTTTATTGACAGCACTCTTAACCTATTTGAATTTCGAACAGTTGAAAGTGGCGGGAAAATTGTCGTGATTTGAATGTCACTGACAGGACATTTCCGCCTCTGGCAAACCAAAACCATGAATACATCTTTGTGTTTTTTCAGTTTTTGAGTGTTTCGAAAATCGTTTTTTTTTTATTTATTTTGTTGAACTTACCGACTCTTGGCGAGGCAGGAACAGCTGGTTTCGGCGTCGCTGACGAGCAGAGTCTTCCGATCTTGGAGGGCGGTTTGATCCCCGAAGGTCTCGACGATGGCGGAACCACGATCGATGCCGACGCAGGCGCATCCTCCGGGGACTCCGCAACCACACCCTCCGCTGACTGCTCAGCATCACTCATTATTATTCAACACTTTTCCACACTTCACTCACGACATCCTCGGAAAAAAAAAACGCGAAGACGATCGCCGTGCGCGCGCCCAGCGTGTCGAATCGTTGCACGCTTTTAACAATCTTACGATTTCTCTATAAAATATCAAAGAATCGCCGTTCTAGATAAAACAAACGACGGGAATACACACGAGTGGCCCCCGTTTGGAAATGGGCCAAGACTAGGTCAATATAATTATTAGGCGCGGATCTCTGGAGTAACAGTGACACACAACGATAAATTTAGCCAGTCGCACAGGAGAAATGCTCTAATAAATACTTACGGTGCGGCGCCATTCAATATCGCAATTCAAGACTCAAACCTTTGCGGGAAGCCTTTTCAACGCGCACAAAACACTTCACAAATAAATGATTAATCAAATAAACACGCTCGGAATAATCTAATAATAGAAAAAAGCCGCGGAAAGAGCGATTTCCCGTCGCTCAACCACCTGACGAACGAAACATCCGAACTGACATTCACGTTGACGTATATAAAAAAAACACGACTGCATGTTTCAAAACCGTGCCAAATACGGGAGAAATACATTCATCAACAAAATCAACAATAATACTAATTAAATTTCAAATATTAAAATGTGTATATTTTATTTGCATTCCCTCAAAATTAACTTTCTGAATTTCATTTTGGGTTCTCTCGCGCTGGCAACAATTTCCCTCTTTCACGTGGGCAACGATGGCGTGTGTCAAGTAGAGTTGTCACTTTCGCTTGCAATATTTATAAAAATAAGACGCGTACAAATGTTTCCCAAAATGATATCAGGTTTGCGCGATTATAATAAATAACAATGAAACTTGTGTTTAGAAACCTCGAGAAGGATGGCTGCGGGTTAGTATCGCTCTTTTCATAACCTCAATATGCCTGTGTTGTGTCATTTGACCGATTCTTATAGTGTTTTAATAATATTTCTCACCTTCAGGGTTAATTTAGGTATTTATGCAGTTTAGCAAACTCTTCTACATTCAAAGATATTTTAATGTCGCCCCACAAAGTTCATCACACTGATTCCAAATGTGTAAAAATCTTTGCTCTATCTCTATTAATGAGCGAGATACAGGCGATTAAAGAAGCGCCTAATTTCTATATGGTAGTGGGTTGTTAGTTTAAAAAACAAAAAGATTCATAAACACCTGTAGGCTTCTTGTCCACACGTTTTTTTGCTGTGAAAATCTACAGTTAACCCTTTAACTGCCAAGCCCGAGTTATCTCGGGCTACCACTATTGCCAATCATGAGTATTCTCGGGCGACTTGAAGGAGTTTTCATATGGAAGCCTATTACTTTGGCAGTTATTACCTTGCAGTCTTTTATAGGGTTAATAATTGAAATAAAACAAAAAGTTACTATAATTTTTGTAATACGGCCAAAAAAAAAAAAAAAAATACAATCTCGGCAGGCAAAGGGTTAATTTGCCGTGTCTATGCGCGATCGTCAGTGTTGTATCACTATGGAAGCTTGTCCACAGACACGGCGGCGGCGCCGTCCGTTTTTCCGCAGTGCGTCTACAAGCTTCCATATTGATCCATACAACACTGACGACCGTAGCTAGACATAGCGAATTAACCGTAGATTTTCATGGCAAAAAACGTGTCTGGACAAGAGGCCATATAGTGATAGTATAGTATACAGGTTTTTAGTTTTTTTTAAAAGCTTCATATTTGGCAGTGGGGTTGGTTAGTTTTAAAATATATATATATATATATATATATATATATATATATATATATATATATATATATATATATATATATATATATATATATATATATATATATATATATATATATATATATATATATATATATATATATATATATATATATATATATATTCAAATTGAAATTATGTTTAGTACTAAATAAATGAAATGATAAAATAAATGAAAGGGCACTTATCTGGTCTGTGGCGACCAGGAGCGACTCCACGCCTTTTTCGTTTTCTCTTCTTTCAGTATTTGTGGTTTGCTACTGTGGTATTGGAACCTTTCTACATACTTTATCCTACAGCGGCAACACAACAATTCGAAAGATGAGAGCAATGCTGGAAAATAATAGGCGATTAGATATTTTAAAAACTAATGATTATTAAAAATGTCTATCAAGATTTCGGCCAAGCCGTCGTCAAGAAAAATGACATTTCTGAAATCGAACAATTCGTTGAAAATTTAAATTCAAGGTATCGAACAAAAAGAAATGGATAATAATATTTTACATGATTAAGTTAAAGTATATCATAACCAACCGTGTGAAACGTTATTTTTAAATGAATGATAATTAAAAATAAAAAGCATTTGATGATTATGATGATATGATAAACCTTATTAATTTTGCCTATTGAGACCGGAACCTTTGCAAGCGCCTAAAATATAAATAAAAGCCAATTCCGAAGATTTGACATCCATATATTTGATGACATATATATATGTATATATACATATATATATATATATATATATATATATATATATATATATATATATATATATATATATATATATATATATATATATATATATATATATATATATATATATATATATATATATATATATATATATATATATATATATATATATATATTTGATAAGGTTTGTAAAGAAATCCGTTTATAGGATGATGTTTTTATTTAAAATAAAATTAATGAAAGCTACTTAAAAAGTAGCGAAGGAAATCTACTAATCTAAATATATATATATATATATATATATATATATATATATATATATATATATATATATATATATATATATATATATATATATATATATATATATATATATATATATATATATATATATATATATATATATATATATATATATATATATATATATATATATATATATATATATATATATATATCTGGCAGAGTTCGCTAAACTGCATAAATTCCTTCATTTAATTCAGTTGGTTATTTAAATTATTTAGGAGCATCGGGCTGGTACCCGATGAGCCCGAGGACATGTGGCACGCTTACAACCTGATCACCGAGGGAGACGCTGTCACTAGCTCTACCATTCGGAAAGTCCAGAGCGAATCGGCCACCGGCTCTTCGACGAGCAGCCGCGTTCGCACCACCCTGACCATCACCGTTGAGACCATCGATTTCGACACTCAAGCCTGCGTTCTCCGACTTAAAGGACGGAATATCGTCGAGAATCAATACGTCAAGGTATCTTTGTTTTCGTAACAGCGAGCTAAAGTGAGGAGACTGCATCCGTCAATCGTCCCATACAATTCTCAAGTTCTAGGGCTGGCCATTTTTCAGCAGAGGGACAGGGCATTCGCCCGAGGGCCGTGCGAATCCAATTTATTGTGGTCGTACGGCACGAGGATGAAAATCGAAATATTTGCGTTTTTTAAGTAAGCTGTATCAGCGCTGTAGGAAAGATAATTTGCTATATATATGACTAATTTTGAAAGCCATCGCAAAAATATTATTTTATAGCTCGGTGTTTTTTTTTTAATTCTCACTTCAGATGGGCGCATATCACACTCTAGACCTTGAAGTGAACCGCAAATTTGTCCTGAAAAAGGCGCTGTGGGACTCGGTAGCTTTGGACCGCGTGGAGATGGCCTGCGACCCGACGCAGAACGCGGATATCGCCGCTGTGGTCATGCAGGACGGCCTGGCGCACATCTGTCTCATCACCGCCTCCATGACTCTGGTGCGGTCCAAAATCGATATGACCATTCCGAGGAAACGAAAAGGAAACGTACAGCAACACGAAAAGGTAAAAGTGACACATGGCACAATTTGTTGTGCTTCATTCGAACGTGTTTTCTCGTTTGTATAATCTCTTCCCTCAGATTTCATCTCGTGGACCTCCATTTCGCTCTCGGAAAAATCTATTAATGGTTATACCTCAGCATTCATCAACTTTCAAGTTCGAGTCATTTGCAGTGCAGGCGGCCCGAATATGGAGCTCTGTGCCTTTGCCCCTGAGAGGACTCGAAAACCTGATTGGGTTTAAAAATATATTAAGAGACACTTCATTTATAAATACCGCCCCCCCCCCCCCCTTTCCCCCATCTCCTCGCTTGTTCTTATACTCCATTCCTCACTTCAATATGGAGTTGACATAGGTTATTCATTTCTGTCCTATTTTCATTATTAGATTATTATGTAACTACTCAATTATTATGACCACTGCTTTACAAAATCCCATTTGTTGTATATCAATTTTCCTTCGTAAACAGTTAGTCACCCTGATGATAACGTGGTAAGAAATTTCCACTTGGCAATATGCCCACCATGTTGTGTGCAATATTCTTCAAATAAACAAACAGGTCCTATACCCGTGTAGTGGGGATCTTAACTGCCACTTTTTCTCCCGCTAGATGGCGGCGGCGGGCAATTGACCCATTGGAGTTGTGAGGCGAGCATGCACCGCACGAGGGAGCATTCGTAGGAAGCTTGGGTTGTAGGATTCAATACTATTAGCCTCTCAATGGCTCGTGGCTACAAGGGTCTGTTTGTAGCCTCCAAGCTACCAATACAGTTTGTGCATGATTTCTCTAAAGGCGGAACACATTTTACTAGCAAACCTTTCTCAATAAGCGAGAAAGCTTAAGATTGAATTCTGAAGGTCGATTCGGTCTCTAATCAGTATCAATTCCCTGAAAGTCTCGGATGCACCTTGCTCCGAGATTGATTATTGTTTTAGGGAAACACTTCGATATTTCAGGACTGACACAGGTGGTTCATAAAAAATGCCTCATAAAGGAAACACGGAAACTGATTGTATCATGACATATAATAAATACAAACGGAGCTGCCATGGAATTCACCGACCGGAGTCGGGCCCATCATAATACTATTTTTTACACTTCTGGGGGGTGAGCAGTGGATTCCGGACTTACGAACCGGCTGTGGTAGGTTTAGGACAGCTGTCTTGCCACATGTGAGCGTTCACCTTGCCACCCATTCACTCCCCCTTCGAAGCCATAGAATTTGAGATGCGCAAATCGCAGTTTTAGATAATTTTTCTAAGATCTTTAAAGAGGTGAAATAGAGATTTAGCTGGCAGGCCACGAGCGCCAACTTCCACCGCGTGAAGGTGAACAGTGAAGCCGTTCCGGGTTACGGCATTTGCAAGATCATGGTATTTATTTAATTTGTACTCGTGGTCTTTTGGGATATTTGATTCCCATGGAACAGTTAATTCTACAATAAGAGCCACCTTCCGAGATAGAAAGTAAAGAGTTATATCTGGACGGAGGGCTGTGCATCCGAGACTTTCAGGGAATTTATACTGCTTAGAGACCGAATCAACCTCCAGAGTCCAATCTGTAGCTTTCTCGATTATTGAGAAAGGTTTTGTAGTTAAATGTTTTTTGCCTTTAGAGCCATCCCGCACAAACTGTATTGGGGGTTTGGAGGATACTGTCAAACCCTTGTTGGCACGAGCCACTGAGAGACTAATTACCTCGCGAATAACAGCGAGAACTTTGTCATGGCGGTAAGTGTACCGTCCTTGATCTAAGGCCACCTTGCAGCCAGCTAGAATGTGTCTAGCTGTGCAAGGGGTATTGCTACAGAGGGGACAAGAACTATCCTCGGCAAAGCTCCAACGAGCGAGGTTACTGGGGTCTGGAAGTGTATGCTGAAAGGCATTCAAATAAAATTTCAGCATCTCTGGCGTCCAGTCATAGAGCATTACCTTCCAGTGCATTGGAGGCGGAATGCAAAAGTCACCAATTGTTGTCCAGTCATTCTGGCATTGAAGGCCAATAGCATGAGCCATACTCTTGCTGTCGTAATCTCCCCGCAAAAGAGACTTCTTCAAGTCCACGTCGCTCGTGGTTGTACTGCCATACCCCAGACCAGTGCCATTCTGGCTGATTCCAGTAAGGAACCTTTTGTGGAAGTCTACGCGGGCTTGTAGTTCATTTGAATCACTACAGCCACTTATTACGTGCTTCGATATTGCCGGATCTTTGGAATTGCACAGAATCGAATTTTTGGTTATTCTGGAGTTGGCGTAGAGCAGAGAGGGCAGTTTAAGCGCTAGCCCAAAATTTTGTTTGGACCTGAAGAGAGTCGAGGGGTCAGCTGGTTTGGCTAAGGACAGCCAGGATTTTAAACTAGCTGTCACCAGTGCATCTAGACGGGACAGTTGGGTTTTGGTAAAATCGTAAATAAGAAAGGGCCATGACAAATGTGACATTAGATAATTGTCATAGATCCAGGCCTTACGAGGGCAAGATTTTTATTTTTATTACGTAATATTTTATATTTGGATTTATTTGATAATTTTTACTACGACTTTATTATTTAATGATTATTTTTTATTTTTTAATTACTATTTTACTTTTTTTTTTATTTCACTATAATCATTTTGTAACCATTTTGATCTTAGCTTAACCTTTTGGAAGCCAGTCATACCATGCAAAATTTTCGAAGCCCTTGAAAATTTGTTTGTAGAAGGTGTGTGCAAACGTACTAATATATAATGGTGGCTTATTCAATGGCAGGCTTCAATGACAGGCTTGCACCGCAGTGGAGGGAGAAATAGAGCCGATAATTTAATAAATACGGATAGTACGAAAACTGCCGATCGGCGTGCATGGTCTTAACCCAGGGTTAAGAAACCAATAGACTAGAAAACAACTTTTTCATAAAATTACATTTAATATTGCAATCATATACAATTGGTGTCTTCCTTGGAACAGGCGCTGTCTAGTTAGGAGTGATGCAAAATCAAATAATTCATGTATATTTTTTTGACTAAATGAAATGAAATTGCTTCCAGGGCCTGGCTCGATTCTACGATGCAGTAATGCAAGCGATATTGAGGCACGCCAACTTCAACGTCGTTAAGTGTATCATAATCGCATCACCTGGTTTCGTCAAGGACCAGTTCTTCGAATACATGTTCCAGCAGGCGGTAAAGACTGACAACAAAGTGCTATTGGAAAACAAATCTAAGTTCTTACTGGTGCATTCAACGTCCGGATTTAAGCATTCCCTGAAAGGTGAGTAGCATCAAAGAAGATTGATATTTTCATGCTGATTTTTGCAGTGAATCCTCGGTAGTCACTCCAGACGAACAAAAGAGACCTTGAACGCTTGCACGTAATTTGCGGCTGATCATTTTAACAACTTCACCTTCAAAACACAATTTGCTAGAGTTATTATAGTAGACTTCCTTACTTCTACAATTGATTATATAGGTTAGTAGATTGTTAAAAGCTTTATTTACTACAATGCAACATGTAGATGGCATATACTTCCAAACACTGACTAATCTTCTCGTGCAGTAGCCTATTAGATGGAGTTTTAAACATGCATTTACAGTATCCTATCTCAAAATAAAATAATATAATCACAAACTAATTATTAAATCATACTCTTAATATTTTAATATTATTTACATAAAGATGTCGATTTTTAATTTAGTATAGAGATTTCAATATATAATCATTACGCACCTTAATCTTCAGATAAACTAATAGGTGGCATTCTATCTCTCCGTATTACTTCTGTGATGTTATCAGGCTATATAAAAAATATGCTGGACTGTACTAATAATTGAATGCTATTGTTGCCATTGATTAAATTATTGCTTTTTTTTATAATCAATCAGTCCTTTTTAAAACAAACCCATTCATTATCAATGTATTATAGATGACTAAATAAATTTCTATTTGGCCATCAATGCTATACCTGCATTTCAGCGGCACAGAAGGGTTGCCAAATCGTTGCATGGAAATGCTCAATATTATACCATATACAGGGTTTTCCAATAAGAGGTGTTATTTTGATATTCAAAGAAAAATGCCATTTTTTAATATAAATGATCGGATTTTTATTTCATTATAAAGAGGAAGATATGCCGTTAATAGTGGAAAATAACATCAGGCAAATGACCACCATGACCACGCTTACAGGACCATATCCTTTTCATGAAATTTTCCATAACCAAATCGCAAAGTGGCTGCCCTATGTCCTCGAAAGCCTCACGAATTCCATCTTTGAGGTCTTGAATCGACGCTGGGCTGTTGGCGTAGACCTCTTTCACGTGGCCCCAAAGGAAGAAGTCGCTAGGTGTCAAATCACAAGATCTCGGTGGCCAATTGTGATCACCTTTTCGAGAGATAACACAGTCCGGACCCAATCAGCAAAGACACAACTTTTTGATGATCATCCGGCTTGAGTTCTTATGTTAACTGAACTTTATAAGCCTTAAGACCCAAATCTTTATGTAAAATACAGTGTAATGACGTTTGTGGAATGCCTAATTCCAAAGAAGAGGAATGGACAAACCTGGGTTTTCTTCCACACTTTCGGCTACAGCAACAATATTCTCGGCTGTTCTTGAGCGACGTGCACGGGTTTTATTCTTCACATCACTAACTTGTCCCAACAGCTCAAATTTTTCCACCAATTTCTGTATTGCGTTCCGACAAAGTGCTTCATGGCGACCCAAAAATGTTCGAGTTTTACGAACCGTCTCTGCCAAATTTTCACCATTTTTATTGTGAATTTTAATAATTTCGATGTGTTGGAGCGTGTATCGTTACATTTTTATTAATGGCGTAGTTTCTACTTGTCAAATGTCAAAAAATGACAGCTTCAAAAGTGACAACTACCGAAATAGCGGGCTATTCAAAATAACACCTCTTATTGGAAAACCCTTTATAATCAATGGTATAATGAAGTTATTGTAATGAAGCTGAATAAACGAAAAAATATGCTTTAACTTTTATTATTTGTTCCCGAATGAACCAAATAGTCACATAACACTGGCAGTTTGGCTAGTAGATATTACAACCATCCACCTATTTGTATAGTTAACCCTTGGAGTAAATGGGTATTTTCATGGATGCATCTGTCTCTTTTGCAGGATTTTCGGCGACATCGACCTTAAAGTACTATAACTACGAAACTACTACACCAATCATAAAAAGAACAACTGCACAATGATTGCATTGAAATTTCGAATATAGAATATTGAAATATCATTTTGTAAAACAATTAGATAATTATGAATAAATATGAGAACGTCAAAGAAGTGAAAAAAACGCGCGACCAGATTTGGTCGACTCGTACTCAACGGATAATTGTTTCGCGACCAGATTTGGTTGACTCATACTCAACGGGTTAATGGCGTAGTTTCTACTTGTCAAATGTCAAAAAATGACAGCTTCAAAAGTGACAACTGCCGAAATAGCGGGCTATTCAAAATAACACCTTATTGAAAAACCCTTTATAATCAATGGTATAATGAAGTTATTGTAATGAAGCAGAATAAACGAAAAATTATGCTTTAACTTTTATTATTTGTTCTCGAATGAACCAAATAGTCACATAACACTGGCAGTTTGGCTAGTAGATATTACAACCATCCACCTATTTGTATAGTTAATACAATAAAATAAAAAAAAACAAAAAGTTATGCCCAACATGATTTTTTCTATTGTTTCTATATTTTTTATGATCCTAACTGTACTCTCTTATTTAGTACTCTAGTTTTATAATATTGTCAATTTCAGAGGTTCTGCAGGAGCCGGCTGTTGTCAATAAAATATCAGACACTAAAGCCCTGGGAGAAGTCAGAACACTCGAAAACTTTTACACCTTTCTGCAGACAGAGCCATCGAAGGCTTTTTATGGGAAGAAACACGTCGAAAAGGCTAATGAGGCGCAAGCGATCGAAACACTACTGATCTCTGATAAATTATTCAGGTATTTAAGATTCATTATTTCATTTCATATTTTTATGTCGATAAACTGTTTCAGTTTTCCCACTGAAAATTTTGCCCAGAATATTACGGCTGTTCTGTAACAGCCATTAGTCGAGGACTCTCCTATTTAAAAAACTTTTATCACCAAGCATGCGAGAAAAATCTGTCCAGCTCATTCGCCAACTTGATATCCGATATCAATGTCCGGAAGTTGGCCTATGACCTATCCAGCGAGCAAAAAAGAATATATTTTGATGGAAATAAATAATTGACTTTATGCCATAGAATCAAAATAAAATTATTCTATTTTGTGCATGGTTTGGTTAATTATAAGAACTTCGCTTATTTTTACGCATAGTTTTACAAGCGTCGAGTGCGATGCGCCATCTAGCGGTAGGTAAAATATCGCTAACAAACAATATGAGCGATATTTTACCTACCACTAGATGGTGCATTGCGCTTAATGCTTTTTATGCTATTTTTCAGAAAATTAAATTTTTCAAACTATCAAGAAAAAAAAAAAAACTATTACATTTTTTTATTAAAAGTTGCCTATTTGCTCGTACTGATTCACCCACTTTAAGGAAGCCGGTAAATTTAAACTGACCTGTATAATCTATGCTAATACATATACAATAATTATATATTGCAGGTGTCAAGATATTGCTCTGAGAAAAGAATACGTTGCCCTGGTTGATTCGGTACGAGATGCCGGTGGGGATGTCCGATTGTTTTCCAGCATGCACGTTTCTGGAGAACGTGAGTTTTATAATAATTTTTTTAAATACGGGAAATCTAGAGCCAATAGCAAACCACTGTAATATCAATTGTCTAATCTCCTATCCATCCGGTGGATAACCAGGATTGCAAGAGCTTAGTGCTCCATGTTCATCTCTGGGCTCACTAACACCTCTTAGCACACCATGATACCGGAGTGCTGTCTTAACAACATTCTGCCCTATAATATTTATTTATTTATTTATTTTATT
Organism: Micropterix aruncella; assembly: GCA_944548615.1. Taxonomy (NCBI): domain Eukaryota; kingdom Metazoa; phylum Arthropoda; class Insecta; order Lepidoptera; family Micropterigidae; genus Micropterix; species Micropterix aruncella. Next base: position 37,489,062 of record OX155954.1, read on the forward strand.
TTCGGGAAACATACAGCGCTACATTAATTATTACTAATTATTCTAATATGTAGTGTTTCGCTGGCCGATTAATTGTTTCCTACATTATTTTCTTATACAGTAAATCAAAAGTTGCATTGCACTAAATTAAATTAAATTACAATCGAACTATTGGAAGGATAGGAAAGGAGAGAGATGGGATATATGTAGGATAGGATATAGGCATTCAAATTATACTCTTTGCTATTTTGAAACAATTTGTATACTCACTATATATTCACTTCTTAGACGCCTAGTGAGCTAAGGATGCCCTCGCTGAATTTAGGTTGATTCAAGTAAAAAATGTCGATATCTTCAAATCGACTGTTATATGTGGTCATCAAGCTGTGCATAACAGAGTTTTGAGTGCGAGGAGAGCGAACCCTTCGTGGCGGATCCAACAAAGACAGTTTCTTTACCAAATGCTGGCTATCAATTTTGTTATGCATTATTTTATGCAATAATATCATATCAGCCACTGTGCGGCGGTCTTCCAGTGAACACATACTGAAATAGTTCAGCCTGCTCTCGTAAGTTCCAAGTCCCAAGTGCTCACGATAGTCCAGTTATCTAATAAAACGTCTTTGGACGCCCTCCACCCTATTTTTATACAAGCCATATTGCGGATTCCAAATCTGCGATGCGAACTCTAAGGTGCTACGAACATATATACTAAACATTCAATATAGCTAATGTCTTTATCGCTATGACCAAAATGGTATGATGCATCTCAAATTCGTTATAATTCTTCTGGGATTTTCAACGAAGCGATAAAGAGACGATGCTCTACTCACTTGTCTGTTTTTTATCCCCCTCATTTATTGTGGAACGTATTAAATGAGTTGAAAACTTTTTAGTGTGCATGTTTTTCAAAGAAATTCAACAAAATTTCATTACTTTTAGTTTTTTTTTTACATAATATTACTGAAAAACTAATGAAATCTGTAAGATTTTTAACTCTTTTAGAGGATTCATTAACTTACTGACTTAGAAATTCACACAAGGATATCATTGCTCTATATGTGAGAACTTGTACGTGCCAACAAGCAAACTTTTTAGGGCATGGAAAAACTGAATAACTTGAGATGTTTTATTTTTAGTTGTGTAAATGGGACAAGATTTATAAAAAAATAGTTTACTGTGCTAGCAATTACAACTGTCATTATTCCCCGCTGGGTCACCATTTTCCTTTGGGATTGTAACAGAAATTCCTTTTTTTTTTTTCGCACTTGTGTCACGAATTATAAAAAAGGGTTAGTTTTCAGGGTTTTCTATAGCCTTTTCATGTCCCGAAACGTTGTTTATTGTTGCTTTTGCGAAATTCTCAAAATTTTCATTGACAGCTGTCAGACGTCAATAACATTAGTGTTGCCATTATTGAAATAACCTTAAAAAAAAAAAAACCGACCCAAGAGAAAAATTGGGGGAGGAAAACCAACGATTTTGATTGAATCGTCCCGATTCACCAGCTACTACGAGCTTTACGACACTAGAACAACAACAACTAACTTAACAGACCTTCACATTAACTAAAAGCAATTAATCCATTCAGTAACGAAAAGGCAAACTTTAACCCCTCGAGGCCCGCGGTTTGAATTTCAATGTGTGCCTTACGGCCCGTAAGAAATTCGCGAGTCTCAAAAAAAAGATGGCGTTTCAGAAAAAAAACGATTACTCCGAAACTGTCACACCGATCGTCTAAAAAAGACCTGTTTTATGTTCCTATTGAAATTTGCTATTAGATATTTGTAAAGTCGTTATGTAAAGCAATAAAGATTATTCATAATTATTAGTCAAAGTTGTACTAACGATAAAAATTAGCCACTGGCGATAAAAAAAATGTTTTTTTAGTCCATAAATCACTATTTCCGGAGATTGTGAAAAGTTTTATAATAATTATAATATGCTGCATTAAAACTATGACTTCGTTTTACTTATTCCCATACAAAAATAAAAAAATAATCGGTATTTAAAATGTTGTTTTTTTTTGATATTTTAGGTTATGAAAAATTTTGTTTGTCAATTATTTTGTAGTACTTACGGTTGTAACTGATAACATCTTCTGCGTTTATCCGATAAGAAATACATCCAGCTTCATATTTGTATACATAAACTTTCACTTTGGTCTTTGTCGAATTGTATATTCATAAAAATAGAACACAAGTCCTCAAAAAACAGCACTCAACTTTAAAAAATAACCGAGTAATAACCGTGCCCACTATTACATACTTTTCGATCGATCGGCGATAAAGAAAACTTGAATTTCTATTTGTCATTCTATATAATACAACTGTTGGTACTAATAAAATAAGCTTTATATTATCCAAAACACACGACACGGGAACACTTTTGGCGTAATGGCGTATCGGCAGCATCGCCCGAGGTCACGACTAGGGAGGTGCGGTCCAGACACACCCCGTTCATTGATGTTAATCGAATAGTAAAATTTCTATTGTATCTCTAAGACACGATCGAAAAACTTTTTTGAATATTATAAGACTTTTTGTGTGGGATATTGTTCATCGAGAGAAACCCAGTCGAAAGTTCTCTAAGACTTTTTTTGATTTAGGCTATCGCCTTTGAGAAAAAAAGCTCAAAAGATCGAACAGTGAAATATAAATCCAGCTTGTTGACCGACATCCAGGCGTAAAACGATAAAAAGTTGTACGTAACTTTCGACTCAATATGCCTTATTGAACGATATTTAGTGCTCTACATAATTGAAAGTTAAAAAAAAAAATGATTTTTGTTAGTCGATAAAATGACAATTGAAATTAAAACCTGCTTTTTGACCGCGATCCCCAAGCGTCAAACGATAAATAGTCATACGTAACCTTCGACTTAATTTTCTCGAAGTATTGAACAATATTCAGTGCGCGAAATAAAAAAAAATAGATTTTTTTAAAACTCACTTCCAAAGTTTTTAAAATTTCAATGGTTCTGAGCACTGATTGTAGTTGTATAAGGCAAACGGAGACGAAAGTCAAGTACGATTTTTTTCCGTACGAGGCCTAGAAAATGACCAAAAACGACCTACAAGATTTAAATTCACGAATTCATCTTTTGAAAAATAGTATAGTTTTTTTTAAATTTCAATGGTTCTGCGCTCTGAATATCGTACAGTAAGCAAAATTGAGTGAAATTGAGTCGAAATTGTGGCCTAGAAACTAATTTGAGGCCTGCAAAAGGACCAAAACGTCGTTGCATAAGACGCTCGCAGAAAGCAGTGATGACGTTTAGAAAAATTCTAGGTTTTTTTTAAATTTCAATGGTTCTGAGCACTGATTGTAGTTCTATAAGGCAAACGGAGACGAAAGTCAAGTACGACTTTTTTCCGTACGAGGCCTAGAAAATGACCAAAAACGACCTACAAGATTTAAATTCACGAATTCATCTTTTGAAAAATAGTATAGTTTTTTTTAAATTTCAATGGTTCTGCGCTCTGAATATCGTACAGTAAGCAAAATTGAGTGAAATTGAGTCGAAATTGTGGCCTAGAAACTAATTTGAGGCCTGCAAAAGGACCAAAACGTCGTTGCATAAGACGCTCGCAGAAAGCAGTGATGACGTTTTGAAAAATTCTAGGTTTTTTTTAAATTTCAATGGTTCTGAGCACTGATTGTAGTTCTATAAGGCAAACGGAGACGAAAGTCAAGTACGACTTTTTTCCGTACGAGGCCTAGAAAATGACCAAAAACGACCTACAAGATTTAAATTCACGAATTCATCTTTTGAAAAATAGTAGTTTTTTTTAAATTTCAATGGTTCTGCGCTCTGAATATCGTACAGTAAGCAAAATTGAGTGAAATTGAGTCGAAATTGTGGCCTAGAAACTAATTTGAGGCCTGCAAAAGGACCAAAACGTCGTTGCATAAGACGCTCGCAGAAAGCAGTGATGACGTTTAGAAAAATTCTAGGTTTTTTTTAAATTTCAATGGTTCTGAGCACTGATTGTAGTTCTATAAGGCAAACGGAGACGAAAGTCAAGTACGACTTTTTTCCGTACGAGGCCTAGAAAATGACCAAAAACGACCTACAAGATTTAAATTCACGAATTCATCTTTTGAAAAATAGTATAGTTTTTTTTAAATTTCAATGGTTCTGCGCTCTGAATATCGTACAGTAAGCAAAATTGAGTGAAATTGAGTCGAAATTGTGGCCTAGAAACTAATTTGAGGCCTGCAAAAGGACCAAAACGTCGTTGCATAAGACGCTTGCAGAAAGCAGTGATGACTTTTTGAAAAATTCTAGGTTTTTTTTAAATTTCAATGGTTCTGAGCACTGATTGTAGTTCTATAAGGCAAACGGAGACGAAAGTCAAGTACGACTTTTTTCCGTACGAGGCCTAGAAAATGACCAAAAACGACCTACAAGATTTAAATTCACGAATTCATCTTTTGAACAATAGTAGTTTTTTTTAAATTTCAATGGTTCTGCGCTCTGAATATCGTACAGTAAGCAAAATTGAGTGAAATTGAGTCGAAATTGTGGCCTAGAAACTAATTTGAGGCCTGCAAAAGGACCAAAACGTCGTTGCATAAGACGCTCGCAGAAAGCAGTGATGACGTTTAGAAAAATTCTAGGTTTTTTTTAAATTTCAATGGTTCTGAGCACTGATTGTAGTTCTATAAGGCAAACGGAGACGAAAGTCAAGTACGACTTTTTTCCGTACGAGGCCTAGAAAATGACCAAAAACGACCTACAAGATTTAAATTCACGAATTCATCTTTTGAAAAATAGTATAGTTTTTTATATAGTAATATTATAGTATATCCTCTAAAAATTGATAAAACGACTTCACGCTAATGTTGGTTATGATCTATGATTATGAAAAAGTATGATAATGAAGATATTTTAAAATCAATTAATACGTTACCAAGGCGTTCCAGCAGAACAAGGCGTTCCACCACTCGACGTTTCGAACATGGATTTGGAATTAGGACAGAGTGGAATTAGGCCAAAAAATGAAAATAAACATTATTCACGTAAAATTTAGAAATTCTTTATTCATATGTAATGGTCTATTTTTTTCCTACCACTGGTTCAGGACTAAGCTACTCCCAAAGAAGAACCAGCAAGAAACCACAGAGCAGTGCCTTTATTTTATTTTATTGATTATTTAGATAACATAACATAATTATAAATAAGATAAAAAAGCGACAACGGCGGCTGCAACGTCGCCGAACCGACGGATGTTACAAACTTTACGCGGTAAATTCGTTTTTTATCTTATTTATCATGTCAAAGAACCGCGATAGTCTTCCATTTTATATTGCATTTATAGTGACATGTTTTAGGACATTATTTCACAAAGTATGATTTTACATACATATCACATAACATTTTACAGCAAATGTTGCTATGACACAGAATATTTTCAGTTACAGTTTATAAATTACAGGTTCAAAATGTATGTAACCTTTTCACTAATGACAAGGAAAGTACAGTTTACAATAGATAATAGCAAAAATAAGACTTTGTTTTCTTCTTTCGCTCTTGTTTCGCACAAAGTTTCGCTCTTCTTTCGCACCATTCTAACAAACTTCATTCCTAACAAAGTCTTATCGCCAAGGAAGCTACGTTTTTCAGACAATAGAAAAAATAAGAAACTCTGCAGGCGGCGGTGTCTTCGACTGGGGACTCATAGAACAACTAAGGACGGCAGCGGCAAGGCATTTACCCCAGAAACAGTTGTAATAACAGTTTTTCAATAGGAATATTATACATTATATTGAAACAGTATACTTTGTAAATACAGTTTTTACAACGTAGTAATTACAGTAGTAATGACAGTTTATCAATAGGAATATTATACATTATATTCAAACAGTATACTTTGTAAATTTAACAACGTAACAGTGACAAGTTATCATAAGAATATAAACCCCAGATTATACAGATTCATTCAATCACTTCATTCATCGCCAACTATCGCAGTTGAAATGAGGACACTACATAAACGGATAGTAACAAAAGGATAGTACTGTAAACGAAACTACGATTATATCTACACGGCCAAAAATTGAAACAAAACCGAGAAAGCAAAATCACAAACGTTAAATCGAAGAAGCTATCGCGATCTAACTGTGGAAATGAAATCAGTGTAAATTTAACAAAGGGAATGAAAAAAAAATAATTTACTAACGAACGAAGAAAGAAGGCAAGTGGTATATCAAACTTAGGACCGTGTGTGAAACCTTTCAAAGCAACCTTCCAGGCACAGTGGAACGTCACAAGTTTTACATTTATATACGGTCCTCGATCGGGTATCTTCGCGGACAGTGCACCACAAGCAATTTGACCGGACCACTATTCCAGCGTTGACGGATCTAACAATAAAATGTTGATTTCCGTCAAACCGCTCGTATGGAAATGTTTGGTCATGGCGTGTATGGTGTTTACGCAGACGAGGCACATTAGGCAAATGATTCTCTAATATTGAGTTTATCAAGTCCAGGCGTAAGGCCTGCTGCTTTATTGGTGTTGCAGTAGACTTATGGTAAATAATGCAACTATTTAAAATGGACACGTTAAGTAGCCTTTTGAACAGCTTCCTATACCACTTGCGATTCCTTTTTCGTTCGATAAGGAAAGGTTCCAACATTTGGTCTTTCCTGTCTACTCCTCCCATGAAACGGTTATATTCGCAAATAACCGCCGGTTTGTAGTTCAACGGCTTACCAGGTCTGCCATCCACACGGACCACTTCTGTGCCGTGGCATGTGGATGTAGTGTAGACGGTGTTTTTGTCTTGGTAAACCATCAAGACTACATCTCCGGCATGTCGAGCTACGAATGTACCTTCCGAGGGAGTCGCAAACTGAATGGCAGGGGACACATTCTTGCGCGATTTGCGCATGGTGCCAACACAATCGGTGTGGTTCCGTTTAAGGAACCTAGATAAAATAGGGGAATTAAACCAATTGTCCATAAAAAGTTTATGGCCCTTATTGAGAAGAGGTCTCATGAGATTAGTTACAATTTGAGTAGTCTTAGGGATATCAAGTAGGTCGTTTAAATCTTTGCCCGTGTAGATTACGAATGACCACATGTAACCCGTAGTCGATTCGCAGATTTCGAAGGATTTTATTCCGAATCTAGCGGCCTTCGTCTTGATAAACTGCCTGAAGGACAGATTACCCTTCCACAATGTCAGAGACTCATCGATCGCTATGTTTCGCTCCATTACGTAAGCCCCCTGAAACTTTGCATTCAGGTGCTCGAGTATTGGGCCGATGCAGAACAGTTTTGATGATTCTGCTGTGCGGGTTGTATTGTCTACAAAGTGTAGAGCTCGTGTTAGGTTTTCAAAACGAGAACGTGTGAATAAAGTGCTAAACGAGCCTGCTTTTAGCAGCGGATGATTCGCGAAACAAGATTTAATAGTAGGCATTGGAAGGATGCCAAGCATCATCCAAAATGCAAATAGTACCATTATTTCATCGGCGTTAGTGTCGTACCAACTTCTCGCAAACGGCTCCGAAGTCGCCTTCACTTCTATCGCATATCGATTGGTCTCACAAACGATATGCGCCAGAATGTCGTCGTCCCAGAAAATGCGAAAAGCTTCATACATACTTGCAGCTGGATTGACAGGGCCGGGGTTCGGCAGGAATTTCTCCGCCCGGCCTTCGAATGTGGCCATTGGCCTCCATTCGAATTCCGTCGCCCCCACGTCCCCACCAAACAGTTGCCTCGCTAGTTCCGCTTGTGCATCTATATTCGCTCTTTTACTTTCTCGCAATACCCTATTATGCTCATAATTATTCATCTTATCTTTCACACTTTCCGGAAAATCTTCATCAATCAAAAATGCTTCCATAACCATATCTCCAAGCCGCCATTCTCTCTCGGCATGCACAACCCGTGCAGCGCGGCTACCTCTGCTCCTACTACCTGGCCTGCTTGCCGCTGCCGCCCCTCTACCTCGGCCTGCTCCTCTTCTTGGGCCTGCTCCTCCACGGCTCCTCCGTCCCGCGTCCAAATCAACCGACCTAAACATAAAACAATATTCTTATTTCTAAATTGGTAGTACCACCTGCAGTACTTTTCTGCCTTTTCTGCCTAATGTACTTTTTGTAGCAACTATAGTAATAGTAGTATATTTATAAATAAATAAAGATAAAAACGAATTTGAATCGTTATTATCTTTATTTATTTATAATGTCAAAAAACCGCGATAGCCTTCGATTTCACAGTAGTATATTTAAAAAGTTCTCTAGCATTTTAATTTTGTGTAGTATTGTAAAATAATAGTGGTAAAAAATACTACCTTTGAGCGAGTACACTCGGCCTGGTCGGTGACGTGGATGCGGGCGAAGGAGACGCGGACGAGGACGAGGCACCAAAAGATGCAGCCGCAGAGGTAGGCCGCAACGGAGGCCGCAACGGAGACCTCTGAAAATTACAAGAATTTCGTTAGTTATAATAAAACCTCCAAGAATCTTCTAACCATATTTTTGTAATCTTTCTTACCTCTCTCACCACCTCCGACTGATGAAAGCTGCTCGGGCCACTGATTCCGGCGCTAGTAGACGGCTGGGGGGACACGGAACGAAGTGGCGAGGGCCTGTAGAAAAAAACGCAATAATTTTACTTGACATCCTCAAATATAATTGTAATATTCCTAATTATACTTACAAAAGTCGCTCAGTCATTGGAAAATACGCCTCGTCGTCCGAGCCCAGCAGCTCATCCGCCTCCAATAGATGGCGTGGAAGCGGCTCTACTACATCTTCGTCGCCGGAAGAGTGACCCGAAAGGTTCTCCTCCTCCTCCTCCTCGTCGTCCGACTCGAACAACATTTTTAAAATATGAGGCGGAGGAGAAGAACCCGCACGCCATGGCTTGGACATATTCTACAACAATAAAGAAAACAAAAAATGTAAATAAAATAAAAAAATGAATTTACCGCGTGAAGTTTGTAACACCCGACGTTCAACGATGTTGCAACCGAACGTTTTTATTTAAAAATCGCATGTGTTAGTTCGAAAAATAATGTTTATTTTCAAAAAGCATGCATGCATGTACCGTGTACGTACGTATATATATTTATATATATATATATATTTATATATATATATATATATATATATATATATATATATATATATATATATATATATATATATATATATATATTCGAACTAATACATGCGATTTTGAAATAAAAACGTTCGGTTGCAACATCGTTGAAACGTCGGGTGTTACAAACTTCACGCGGTAAATTCGTTTTTTATCTTATATATATATATATATATATATATATATATATATATATATATATATATATATATATATATATATATATATATATATATATATATATATATATATATATATATATATATATATATATATATATATATATATATATATATATATATATATATATATATATATATATATATATATATATATATATATATATATATATATATATATATACATATATATATATATATATATATATACGTACGTACGTACGTACCTACACGGTACATGCAGGCATGCTTTTTGAAAATAAATATTATTTTTCGAACTATAAATACGTTCGGTTGCAACATCGTTGAAACGTCGGGTGTTACAAACTTCACGCGGTAAATTCGTTCGATTTCACAACCCATTACACCGAGAAAAATATATTTCGATGTTTTCAATATGTAATTGCAATTTCAACAACAATCGATTATAGTATTCGACATGGCTTCCTTACTAAATCTGGATTTATCCAGAATGTTTAGCGCGCTTTTGAACCGGCCGTTACGGCGTATTGCGAATATAGGGTATCAACATCGAAAAACGAAACAAATAAGCAAGAAATCATTAGAATTTCACATGAAAATCGTTGAATATTACATTTAGCACTTGTATAAATACAATTTCTCACAGAATCTACTTTGTAACATTGAAAAAACACGTCACAAAAATGGCCGACGCCCGTAATTTGCGCAGGTGCAATTCGCACTTGAAATATTTTTGTTCAAAATACTCATTTCGGTAAGCCCTCGGTATGAAATTTCTACTCGAATAAATAATAGTATCATTATAATATATAAAGAACTTACGATTATGACGATATAATCACTTTTAATACACAAACGAACGTTTTTTCTCTTGACGTCTCGAACGTCTTGTTCACCGGCCGAGCGATCGCGGCACTATGGTCTTCAAAAATTTGTAGTGGCTAGTCAACGTGACGAAAAATACTTATCTGGCTACCAAACGGTAGAGAATTTTCTCCGCTCCTCGCACATACTACTGGCTAAGTGGTTGGTGCGAGACATCTTGCGGTGTCAACTACAACGGGCGAGCCCGTCACCACAGGACGTTTTAACGATTAATCGTTCTATCGCCCTGCAGTGAACGTAGAGACTTTGGACAGTACATTCTACGTCCAGCTACGTCAACAACCCGTGAGAGTCCAACGCCTTACCGCGAGTTAGCCAGGAGTAAACCCGGCGGGCTCGAGATACTCGCGCCCTCACTTCCAATTGTGACCAGATTTCTCCGGTCTCTCGATTGGTACCGAGTTCGAGGTCGCTTGCGCGGTCCTCTCCCTTATGAAGCGGTGAAACGGAGAGCACAACCGATTGGAGCAAACCCCGCACGGTGCGCAGACCGTACAATCTTCGCGGACCAAGGCGTCCTTTGCCCGCCTCTTACCCGGGATCGGATGGCCAATGGTCAATTCCAGAGCAGTCGCCATAAGGTACGCAACCACCCCCGCTCTATAGGAAACAGTACAGTTCCCAGACTCCCCCGACTGTTAGTCGGAGAGCACAACCGATTGGAGCAAACCCCGCACGGTGCGCAGACCGTCCAGGGGCGCCAGAGGTTTGATTCCCAGGGGAGACCGGTTGACCCAGTGTCCTACCCAGGACTCGCACCCCATGCGAGGAGGCCGTCGGATGGGTGTTGACCCGTGAGTGTGACCGACCCTGGACACATGGGTCATCGTGGCCAACTCATCATGGGCCCGTTAGCCCCCGGTTGGTGCGAGACAGTAAGATCAAATAATTCATTATTGGCGGTCGGCCTCGCGTGGCCATTTCGGGCCGTCTGGGGTTCTACGGTAATTATCAATTCTGGCCATTTCGGGCCGTCTGGTACGCGAGGGGTTAAACTTACACCCATTAATTACTCTATCACCAGAGCAAGAAAAGAAAATCAAAATGAAACCCAATACCAACATAACTACTAACCGAAAAAAAAGAGGAATTTCTGTTACAGGATAAAATTGACAGGATTGCATTTCAATACTATTGATCGAATGCAATAACAAGACACACACTTACACACGTGATACTTGCACATATTCGGCTCTTTTAAGAGCCATCTGCAGTTAAGGGGTTAAAGACTATAGTGTTTATTCATAATTATTTCAGAGCTGGATAACCTAACCGGTGTGGCGGCAATCTTACGGTTTCCGATGCCAGAGCTTGAAGACAGCGATGAAGAGAGCGAATCTGAAGATTGATGAAATCATTGATCGGTACCAAAAGGACGAACAAACACATAGTCCCCTCGACTGATCACTCAAACCTGTTGTTTTTGTTTTTATTACCGTTGTTATTATGGATAAATAATAATTGCAAATGGGAGATGGCCGTTTTAATACTGCCTTGCGCTCACAATGACATTTACTAAAGACCTGATTATTTCGGAATGTCTCACGATTCTTGTAAATAAAGATTTTTATACGCATCTATACACTTTTATTAACAGTATACAACAATATGAGATATCAATTATTCACTTGCGTACATCTATACTGCTCTTTTGCTTCGTTTGTTTGTTTTCTTCTTGTTTTTCTGACTTTTTCTTATTTTTTGTCTTTTTGTCCTGTGGGCCGGAGCTCTCGTCGAGCAGTCGGCGCTTCTTCCTCAGCAGCCAGATTTCCTTCTGCCGCTCCTTGCGTCCCGTCACCATGCTCTTGTAGAGTTTCTGATACTTCCGCTTAACCATCATCTCTTTGAGCCGGTACGCTTGTTTGTCTTCGATCTCTTTCTTGTAGGGGTGTTCTTTGAATAGCTCGCCTTCGCTTACTTTCATGGCTTTTTTCTGGAATTTATTAAAATATACAATTAGAGAAATATTTCGAAATTTGTATTGTCCAGTTTAAGAGGCCGTACACGAAATTTTGCGCATTTTGTAAATTTACGTAATTTTTCAGACGTTAAATTAAGGTTAAAATACTGTATTTCTATAAGTTTTATTGCACAACATAAAACATCATTTATATTATTGTCTCATGAGTGAGCTACTTTTTTGAAAATTATTATAGAATTTTGATTAATTGACCTTAAACTGGCGACTGTTTGTGAATTTTTGCTGTAAGAGGTTTAGAATATAACATATTTACGAATCGTTTTGACATCTAAACGGTATAAAAAAATTACAATGTATTGTGAAAGTCCTCTATATAATAAGTGAATCACTTTTTACTACTTTCATATAAAATTGTTGATAAAAAAAATATTTAACTTTGTAAATTTTTTTAGAAAATGGGCGAAGAAATGCTTTTGATTTTGGCCTTTTAGAACTCTCGTTCATAAAATAAAAACAATAGAAATAAACTTTAGTTCAATATCAATCCATTTCCTCAAAAAAAATGCTAAACATTATTTTAAATTGGCAATAAAGTCTTTTAAAACAATCTAATTCTCGCGTTATGATACTCGCCTATGATACGATTCACGCCTCAAGTCACCTAGTCCCCGCCGAGCGCTTCCAAAGGGTGGACGTATCTCTATGGCTCCGAAAATCCTACCTACCTATAGTTATATTATACCATTGATTATAGAGGTATCAATGCCCACATCGATTTCGTACTCGGCCTCTTAACACTGAGAACCTGGAATACTCATAAATAAAAAACAACCGGAGCTGCCATGGAATTCAACACCCGGAGTCGGGGCTTATCATAATATTATTATTATTGGTATAATATAACTATAATGGTATAATATAACTAAAGGCAAAAAACATTTAACTACAAAACCTTTCTCAATAATCGAGAAAGCTACAGATTGGACTCTGGAGGTTGATTCGGTCTCTAAGCAGTATAAATTCCCTGAAAGTCTCGGATGCACAGCCCTCCGTCCAGATATAACTCTTTACTCTCTATCTCGGAAGGTGGCTCTTATTGTAGAATTAACTGTTCCATGGGAATCAAATATCCCAAAAGACCACGAGTACAAATTAAATAAATACCATGATCTTGCAAATGCCGTAACCCGGAACGGCTTCACTGTTCACCTTCACGCGGTGGAAGTTGGCGCTCGTGGCCTGCCAGCTAAATCTCTATTTCACCTCTTTAAAGATCTTGGCCTTTCCAGAAAAATAATCAACTCTTTCTTAGAAAAATTATCTAAAACTGCGATTTGCGCATCTCAAATTCTATGGCTTCGAAGGGGGAGTGAATGGGTGGCAAGGTGAACGCTCACATGTGGCAAGACAGCTGTCCTAAACCTACCACAGCCGGTTCGTAAGTCCGGAATCCACTGCTCACCCCCCAGAAGTGTAAAAAATAGTATTATGATGGGCCCGACTCCGGTCGGTGAATTCCATGGCAGCTCCGTTTGTATTTATTTATTGGGGTTGAGCGGTGGACTCTGAGCTAACAACCGGCTATGGTAGGTTTAGAACAGTTGCCTTGCCACATGTGAGCGGTCATCATACCACCCATTCACTACCTCTTCGAAGCTATAGAATTTGAGATGCGGAAATTGCAATCTTAGATATTTTTTCTAGGAAGGAGTTAATTATTTTTCCGGAGAGACCAAGATCTATAAAGAGATTTAACTGGCAGGCTATGAGTACTAACTTCCACAGCGTAAAGTGAACAGTGAAACCGTTTTGGGTGACGGCGGCATTTGTGAGATCATAGTATTTATTTCATTTGTACTCATGGTCTTTTGGAATATTTAGTCCCATGGAACAATAAGGGCTAACTTCCAAGATAGGGAGAGTAGAGTTATGTCTGGACTGAGGGCTGTGCATAAGAGACTTTCAGGGAGTTTACGCTGCTTAGGGATCGAATTTAATCCTTCTCAATCGAAGCCTTCTCGATTAGAAGTTACTTTAGAAGGATGATTTTTTTTACGGAACTGGTGACGGTAAGAATATTCTGAGTACCACAATCCAGGCTGAGTTTCAAATGTTTCATGAGGGTTTGTTTTTTTAGTGGAAGGAGAGGGGGGGGGGGAATAAAGAAATTAAATATAATAATGGAAAATTGATTTGTATGTAACACATTATCCAACCTATGGTGTTCAGCAGTTACTTACATGGACTACAGTGATCCATGAAGGGAGTAAAATTCCTGAGATCAGCTTTACGAAGATGTAGGTTATGATTAAAATTTTGAGCCGATGCCAATACATTATTGACATCAGAAACAATCAAAATATCTTGCAAATAATTATTTCAGAATTTCCGTTTTTTTTCTTAGAAGAATTACGATGTCAGCGTCAATCATTTATCATCATCACTACAAGAATTTTCAATCCAATCAAATGAAAAATACACACCTGCTTTAATCTCTTAAGTTTCTCTTCACTCGTCTCGTCCTTGTCGCTTTCTTCATCAGAATCCGATTCGTCTTCCATCTCCCTTCGATAAATCTGTTCTATATCCACTTCACCTTCGTCGTTCTTCTTTTCCGGAACTTCCTTCTCTTCATCGGACGCTTCTTCGATATCATCATCGGATTCGGCTTCATCTACCCTTTCTGCTTCGGGTGCATTTATAGCTTTTGCCTCCGGCGGTATATAGACTTGCGTTCTAATTTTATCGGTAAACGGCGATAAATGCGGCGGGAGAGTTTCGCCGATCAGGTATTTACTCACCGGCAGCAAGGCTCTCGCGTTCACGCTGTCGAACACCCACTGCGGCTGGACGTAGTACCGGGAAATGTAGTGCTTGTCGACGCTCGGCCGGTCGACGACCTGATGCGTAATCGACTCGTCCTCCTCCGAGAACGTCGCCCCGACGAACTGCATCTTATCCCACGACACCTCAGCGCCGAAGCAACGGAGAATAAACACGAGCGACTCCCGAGGCACCTCGCGATTCAGGAAAAACTTTAAACCCTTAAAGAGCGTCTTTAGCTTTTTCACTTTCTCCGCCTCGCGCTTCGCCTCTTCGAGTTTCTGCGAATCCTCCTCGTCGGGGAAGACGTCCAGCGCCGTCTCGTCCTCTGCTTCGCTGGACGTGGAGGCTCTCACGAGGGGGGTGTTCATCGCTGCGATTTTCTCCGATACGAACGCCGCCTCGTCCACGAGGCTCTTTTCCACTTTGCTAACGGTTTCCAGTTGTAACATTGGCGGGTAGGGGATGTTCAGCGAGTTGAACAATTTGAAATTGACAAATCCGAGCATCATTGAGTAAAATTCGACAAACGTAGACATGATTCTGAAGTCGACTTCGTCCTTGGTTTGAGGCTGGAAGAATTAAAACACAATTATTTCTATATTCGTTAATACAGACGCATCCAATAAAAAACTATATACATACACTGATGGTTTCGAGAGAAACAAAACGACTACTCGTAATCCCTGGGAATAAAGATCCCTGGATTAACCCCATGACTTGGGGTGCGATGGAGGTCTACCTCCCCGTGTGCACGTTTTATCTCACTCTGGCCCAGACTATTCCTAAACGTCTAGGATGGGAAAGTAGTGAGTGGGCATGCCGGTGTACCCTGGAAACTCCGGTCAGCTACAACAGGGAGAGATCCCTGAAGTTGATGACTTGGAGGCCAAAAGACCTCCACCCCAAGCTAAGGTGTTACCCGTACCGTGCCGACGGCTGCGTGGCTGAGGGAGAGCTCAGTCTCTAACGGTGGCTTTCCGAAACCGGGGCGAATCGGGAAGTAGAAATGCCCTTTGACCTATAACAGGCTCTGTCGGTTTTTGACGACCCTTTCCTGACTACTCGTGGGAACAAATATGGACTCTAAAGAAAATAAAAATTCCCCTCTAAACTTCGACCAGGACGGTACCGTCCGGGAAGGAAACAGTTCGGAGCCAAGGAGCACGACTCAAGCCGACTCTTTGCCCGAAAAAATCTCAGCTGTCGCAGGGACAAGCAAAGGTGCAGACAGAATAGGAAACGACTCTGCTATGCCCAAAGAAAAGGACCAAGACACTGAGACACACGAGAAGCACAGGACAAAGTTGTCCGGTGCTGCTCGAAAACGTTTCAGGATGCTGAGGGCAGCAAACGTGAGTGCTAGAGAAGCCTCGGTAGCATGCCTCAGGCCCTGGAAAGATATTAAGAGCCTGACCCATCAGAGCACTCCCATATCTGATGACCAAAGGGCGTCCAAACGCACACGGTCGGAGGAGGAGTCGCCAAGGGAAAACTCAAAAAAGGCTCCTAAGATATACCCAGAAGAAGGCATCAAGCCAAACTTCAGGGAGGTGGTGGGTTCTTCACGAGTGGGAATAAAAAATGAAAGCCCGATGGAAGAAAACCAAATGCATTTGGTGCACCGCTCGCTACTGACCCTGATTAAAAACATCACTGTCAGAGGCTCGGGCCCAAAATTTCTGGGTTTCACTCACAGGCCTGGCTGGGTCCTGATCACATGTGAAAATCAGAAGAGCCAGGATTGGCTTGTGGGAGTAATCCCAAACCTCAAACCATGGCCCGAGGCAAAGCTGTCTATCATGACGGAAAGCGAAATGCCCAAGCCACTAGTTTGCACAACGTTCTTCCCCAGCAGCGAGGCGGCGAACATAAAGGACGCCCTAAGTCTGCTGACAAACCAGAACGAAGGCATATTTCCAGAATACTGGAAAATACTTAACAGCAGGGAGGAAAAGAATGGACACCACGTGACCTTCTCAATTGACGAGCCCTCTTTGGAGACCCAAAGAGCCCCACTCAACAAATAATAACCCCATGACTTTTCAAGTGAAAACTTTTGGCATAATAACAGCTGTAGGGCAAGAGATACCACATGGAAACAATATATTACACATGGCTAATGAAGAAGCAGTAGGGCGGAGTCGACTACAACAGGCAAACTTGTCACCCCAGAGACGAGACAATCTATTCTCTAGCGCAACCTGTTCGAGACTGACGCCTTTCGGCAAGGCACCAGGAAAGGTAAGTGCTGGCAGCCTCGCCCCCTAACTACCAGTTTTGGTAGGATATCTCCGTCTGAAATTAACCTTCAGGATACCTCTGTCCTCCCGACTGGTTACGGGTCCGAAGTCGCTTACCGCTCTACCTGTTGTATTACAGCGGTAATTAAATTAGAATTTATCGCAGAGCTGGGCGTTCTTTGTCCATAGTGCCACACGGGATCGAGTGGCCCAAGGTCATTTCAAGAGTGGCATGACAACAGGTAAACATCCACCCCCGCTGCTTAAGAGACAGTGTATTTCCATAGTCTCCAGACTCCTTCAGCAATTGGTCAGAAAGCACAACCGATTGGCTACGCCGAACGGTGCGCAAACCGTCCAGTAGCGCCGGGATGCAATCCCGCCGGGGGAAATTGGTCCACCAGTTTTGAGGCCTGAGACGCGAGAGTCTTACCCGGGGTAGCCTTCCACACGAGGAGGCTTCTAAATAGGAGCTGAATTGTGAGTTGAGCCGATCCGAGGACAAAATGGATCTAGTGGCCCAAGCTGCACTAAACCGTTCGCTACCTGGTTCGCTAACGAAGAAGCAGATAGGCTTGCAAAGCAGTGATCGTCGCATCCACCAATCTGGAGCCCACTTTACCACTCGGCAGAGGGATACACGAAGACTGCCTGCCAAGTCATTTATTTGATTTTCTAAGGCCAGCATTAATGGATTTAACTTTTAAATTTTAAGTCTGTCATTTTGAAACTAAATCGTGGATATCTCTCATCAGCTTTTCAAATCTCAGCATTAGGATGACTCATTTTGGTAAGTAAAGGCTAGGTTCAGATGGTTTTTTCTAGGAAGGAGTTTGATTATTTCCCTGGCGAGACCAAGATCTTTAAACAGGTGAAACAGAGATCTGGCTGGCAGGCCACGAGCGCCAACTTCCACCGTGTGAAGATGGACAGTGAAGCCGTTCCAGGTGACGGCATTTGCGAGATCATATTTATTTAATTTGTACTCGTGGTCTTTTGGGATATTTGATTCCCATGGAACAGTTAATTCTGCAATAAGGGCCATCTTCCGAGATAGAGAGTAAAGAGTTATATCTGGTCGGAGGGCTGTGCATCCAAGACGTTCAGGGAATTTATACTGCTTAGAGACCGAATCATCGACCTCCATAATCCAATCTGAAGCTTTCTCGAGAAAGCTTCAGAAAGGTTTATTAAGAATTTTATTAAGAAAGGTTTTGCAGTCAAATGTTTTTTTACATCGGAGCCATCCCGCACAAACTGTATTGGGGGTTTGGGAGGTACTGTCGGACACTTATTGGCACGAGCCACCGAGAGGCTAATTACCTTGCGAATAACAGCAAGGACTTTGTCATGGCGGTAAGTGTACCATCCTTGATCTAAGGCCACCTTGCAGCCAGCTAGAATATGTGTAGCTGTGCAAGGGGTATTAATTATACATGAGCAAAAGCAACGTACGTCCGTACAAGGCGCTATAGTGGTTACGTTGCCTGATCTTACATTGTAAGGTTCCAGGTTTGAATCCCGGCTGGGTCACCATTTTCCGTTGGGATAAAATTAACAGAATTGCATTTTCAATTCTGCGGACAGAATGTAATAAGACACACACACATACATATTAAACACTTCATAGTAGGGTTGGTTGTAAGAGATTTATGATAATAAACCTGCCAATTGTGAAATTTTACAATAAAGAATAGAAACAAACAAGCATGATACACGAGCGAAGACATATGCAAAAAATATCATTGGTTGCAGATTGCATGCAATGATTTTTGTCAAAGAGGATCGCCTACCTGAAATCCAAAGTTATGTGGCACAATCCAATTGACGGTCTGTCCTTCAATTTCCGCCTGGTAGTAATAACCCTTGATTGACACGAATACGTATCTCAACGCTTTTGCCGCTATGACAGCGTGCATGAATTCAATCGTGAGCCGTCGACACAGAATCGTGCGCTCTCGAGGCACTTTGTTCAGTGAGGGAAACGTACTGAAGAGGAAGCATAGCGTGAGGCAATCATCGAGGTCGCGCACAGC
This sequence comes from Micropterix aruncella, assembly GCA_944548615.1. Classification (NCBI taxonomy): domain Eukaryota; kingdom Metazoa; phylum Arthropoda; class Insecta; order Lepidoptera; family Micropterigidae; genus Micropterix; species Micropterix aruncella. The sequence goes on from OX155954.1 coordinate 37,508,233, forward strand.
ATCAATGAATGTTGGATATCGCTCTTTGACGATGTGATCGATTTTGATTTCGGGATGGTTGCGCAAGTATCTGTTCATCGTCCCCTTTTCTCTCATGCCCTTTGCGCGGCGGATCCTCCTGTTGTAAACCTAAAAAAAGACGTAGAGATTATCAGACTGACGGAGTTACAAGACCAGCGGTGCAAACTCGGTGCCTGCACACTTGGCAGGGTGTGAACTCAGGGAAAGAAGGGCCATCTTCCGAGAGTTATATTTGGCTGGAGAGCTGTTCATTCCAGACTACAAAATCAATGACAAACCTTGAGGTCGCGTATTTTCCAAACGATTGGTTCGTGCAGCAGAAAACGTATATCCTTGGCGTGGTAGAGCGTTTTGATCCCGCCCGCGCCCTTCTGGGCCTTCTTGCGATTGCGCGGCTCGCGTGGATATATCCCCTTCAGAATGCATAGCCTTCGAAAGTCCTTCAAGCTCAACTGTAGTTTCTTGAGCGACGCCTTCCGCGTCATAAACTGAGCTCCTTCGCCGGTCGCATACTACACAAAAAAATATTTCATTACAGCGTGAAAACATGTATGGTACATAACCTCAAATAGGGGAAAGAGCTGTAATAAGCCACCTTTTTCTGTCTTTCTGCCACCATTTTAAGTTTATCTCGTTATATAATCGACGACTTATTAGATCTAGTTATTATACTGATCCTATCCGTCCTTTTCTGAGACACTACACGAAAATTTACACCTCCGCCGCCACGCGTATGCGTATGCGAGGAAACGGGAAAAGAAAGAAACGTCAAACTGAAACGTCAATAAATAATGATACCATAAATGAATATTATTGGTAAAGTGATCAATATAATAAAATTAAATAAAAATCTTTATTAGTACGCTTTATACTATTAGGTATGCAAATTAACCGCATAAATTAGGGCCAAAGTTACGAATATTGAACAATATTTATTACGTTGATACAGCTAACCAAAGATTATGTATCAATAGGAATCAAAACAAGACTAATTTCAGCAATAATAACAAATGAGCAGCTTGGGTATTCGAAAGTCAGCGCGAGCCTATAAATCCGTTATCGCATTGGAGAAAACGCTTGGTTCATTTGTTTTAAAATCAGGACATGCCACAATTCCATTACAAGAACGGAAACGGTTACCGCAGCTCAGTAGATATACAACGTATGTGTTTGCTAGAAATTATAACTAAACTCCATTGGCGTAATTTGAAGCGTCACACAACCACCATCACCATTATGTGAGTTCTCCCACTGCTCGAAAAATAAATGAATTTGGATCATCCTGACTTGAGTTCCTGTGAGTATTTACATTCTCGGGACAAAAAGAGTTGCGGAATCGGGTCGATTTCAAGACCCTGAAAAATCAATCAAAACTACCATTTTAAAAACCCTAAGTGCGAATGCAAAAATGCATTAATTTAAATGGAGGGTAGTTCGAAAAAAATATATATTTTTACTTATTTTCTTTCTGTTGTATTTCTGATTCCTGATCATTTCGATACCATTCACGTAGTGACGTAGCGCTAGTGAAAACTAATTGAATGTACAGTGTAGACGCGTCCATCTCCTTCAGTTTCATCTGCGGGCAGCCAAGAGGTCTCTCATCGATCTTCAAATTAAAGTGCATGAAAGATAAATTGGATCAATGAAACGGATTTAACTATAAAAATTCATGTACGGTAAAAAGAAAGCGATTCGCGGAGCAAAGCGAAGCCTACAACCCCAAACAGGAGGGCGGGGGGTGGGGGGATGTGGTTGCGCGTGTGATTATGTTTTTGTCTGTTACGCGTAGCCCAACTTCAAAAAATCTTTCCCTTTTAATTTTCATTCAATAATGGAAATAATTGGTTAGATTGGGGTTCTGCGCCAACGATATAAATATGAGCTGCCATGCAAACGAAACTCTTTGGTGTGTGGGTGTGCCCGTGCTCACTATAACTCAATAAAGCGTTCTCCGATTACAAAAATCCTCTGGCGAATAAATAAATATTTGAATTTAGAGTTCCGTACGTACGATAGAAATTGGAGCTGTTATACTATTCGATTTTCCAATGTCGATTAATAAAGTGCGAACAAAGTAAAAATTAATATGTACCTTGTTAAGAATCGGAAAGAAAAAATCATTTTTCTTATACGGTCCATAATGGCATAGTGGTTAGGTCGCCTGATCTTACTTTGTAAGGCCACTGGTTCGATTCCCGGCTGGGTTACCATTTTCCGCTGGGATATAATTAACGGAATTGCATTTTAATTCTGTCGATCGAATGCAACAACAAGAGACACACTAACGTGTTACATGTTACACGCACACATCCATATGAACACTTCATAGTAGGGTTGGCTGGAAGAGATTGTCGTATGGCATTAAACCCGCCCATTGTGAAAGTTCACAGTAAAGAGTATAACAAAAAACATTTTTTATTGTATGGGATTTATTCTTATACATTCATTGCCTCAAGGTTTTTCAATGCTCTTCCTGGCGACATAAAATCAGCACAAAATAAGACCTACTTTATAAGGCTGCTTAGAAACTGGCTTGTAAAAGAGGGAAGACAAGGAATTTTAAAAATACTGGACATTATAATCTAACCCGGACATTTAAATATTTAAAATCCTATATTGTTTTATGTTATATTATTATTATTATTTTATTTATTATTATTTTATTTATATTATTATTATTATTATTTTGTTTTAACGTATATTAGGAGATAATTTGTTTTAGTTTTAACACTATTTTATCTTAGTTATAAGTAAAATGCAGGACTATTTTGTTTAAATTCTTATTCTAATTTTTACTATTTTAAATTGTTTTGTTTTTTTTCTGATTTGAATTTATTTGCTGTCATTTTAATTGTCCACTTCTAACTTTAATTTAATTATTTAATTTAAGTATTTAGTCATTTTTAATATTGTTTTGCAATTCCATTATTTTATGCATACATGGAATATATGCCATTTTTATAAACACGGTATTTGTTAGGTGACGTTGCCACTAGACTATGCAATGTATTCTTTTTTCTGCTTCTGACTCAATTTTGAAAGTATTTCTATGCATAATTCCTACGCTGAAATTGTTTACTGTTATTTTTAATATTTGCATTACTTATATAAATAATAAAATAATATTCGCATTTGATAAAAAAAATGTGTCTCTTTATCACATGTTAAAGCATTTACCTATGATTTTGATAATAAATTGTTATCTCATGTTGTCCGTAATACTAAAAATTAACCTAAAACGGGAAAACAATTATTTTACTCGAGGGTGGACTTTACCAGTTTGGTTCTGCGGTTCCTCATTTATTGGAAGTCACTGGTTAGTTGTCACTTGCAACAGGCGAACCCGTTACCCCAGGTAGGTATAACGATATATATTGTTTTTCAGTCTGGAGTGAACGTAGAGACGAAACTTTCCACCGTATGGCTACGCCAAAATGCACGTCAGATATCAACGCCTTACCGCGAGGCACTGGGAAGAGAATCCATCCGGCAGATCGAGTGCCGGATGAACCCATGTAGTAAGGGCCCCGTCGAAATCTCAGCTCCTTTGCACTTTTCGGGTGCCCATTTAGGCTGTCAAACATTCTGACGACGATATAGTATAAAATATACGTGTATATATACGAAATACGATCGCACCGGAAAAGTGGGTCGCTAAACATTTCTGACAACGCTTATGTCGCGTAGCAAAGACGCGCATACTGTAAACAAAATATGATTACACAAGGTGGTAGCGGCCAACTGTCGACAATTTATAATAATTATACTATTAGTCTGATCAAACAGTGTATGAAACATTTTTACCTTCGAATTTCAATTCAATTTTTTTTTCTATCTATTAGAAACCATTTAAGAAATTATTATTGTCGCGAGGCCCCTAAAAAGCGTGGGGCACATAAGCCAGTGCACTGGGCCGACCTCGCGCTCTGATCACCAGATTCAGTCGGATGTCTTCGTACTCCCGTCTAACTACAGACTCGAAGGCACTGGGCGACCTCTCTGTTTTTGGGCAGTAAAATGTCAATCGCTTCTAAAATATTTCTATTTTTACTAAATCTTTCATTAAGTCCTTGGATCAAAGTGTCTATGCAGGGTAGAAATATCGATCGTCGATAATATCCTTCAGGGGTGTTGCGGTGTGCTTCATCTCTTTTGGTTTTATTAGCTGTTTGACTATGGACTTTAACTAAACTGAAAATCTCTTGCATGGCTTTTTCAACTTTTTCAAACCAACTAGAAAATTGATAAAAAATGTACATTCCAGTTTCATCTTTTTTTTTGTTCTGGTTCGCGCATTTGTTTAAGAGGGTAAACAATGTTATCTGTATACTTAACAGCTAAAGATAACTCAAAATCTCGCTTTTGAAGATACTTAGCTAGTGGGAGGGTAATATTGAACACAAACTCAGAAACAGATAGTCCCACGACAAATCTTCCCTTTTCTATAGAAGAAAGGAGAGTCGAAGCAGTAGTAGATACAGCTAAAGCGTGGCGTCTGTCTACAGACCGGCGGTACTGTCTCGTAGTAGTAGTGGTAGTGGTAGTATACCGACCTAATTTTATAATGTTCCAATCAATTGTAAAAGAGGGAAAGTTGGTTTGTGAATCATTTCGATAAATAGTCAATCTAAAAGTATATACTACATATTTAATAATTATATAGATTTCATTTAAAAAAAAAAACATTTTTTTATAATTTAGCGGGGGCTCTGGACTCCCAGGACCCCCCTTGTGGCTACGCCACTGCGGAGGGCCCCAACTGCGCGAGAACCATTAGTAGCTAAACCATTTTTTTGGTGACAGTCAAAAAATTCTAATAATTTAAATCCATGGATAAACACCGTTGCCGAAATGTTTATCTGTCAAAACCGTATGACGTCTCAGCCCGCCATTAAGGCAGGCCGTTATTATCAATGATTGTGATTGTTTTTCGCAGATAGACAGCTCAGATTCTAAGCGATTACAGCGCTCACTGGAATGTGTCTGTCGCGCGAGAAAACACACGTAAGCTTTTGAGATTCACGGATGGCCGGAAGGCCGTCACATTTCACGATGTAAACATTGCGGAGGATGATCAAATTTTGGAAGAATACGGGTGTGTCTCGCACCGATAAGCGCTCCATTATTGCTAATTATGAGGGTTGGTAATGGATTGGTCGTTTTTTGCAGCCCGAGGTAAATCTCGCTATCAAATCAGGCCGCCGGAGTCCGAAGAAAACGCTTCGACTTCCAGTGAAATTAATGAACCCTCGGATCGCGCGACGGCGGTGACGTGCCGATTGGAAGATTGGCCTGAAGGTAATTTGTCAATTATTGACTCACCGCTCAGAGATGAGCTTGTTAACTTTGATTGATATGGAAACGAGTCCAGAACATCTCATTCCAGATTCTATGACCTTGATATCTATCTACCTACCTACCTATACCCTGCTATTAAGAGCAGTTATTCTAAATTTACCTACATTTCCAGGCGTCTCCAATTTTTTAGATTAATCTCCGACAATCACAACTAAGCGATGAGATGTCTTCGATTCAGATGTATCAGATATAGAGTAATTCTGCGACATTTTGGTTTTGTCTTACTCCTGTCTTGTTTTTGTGAACTTTTTTTACTTTTATTTCTTAGTCTAAATATTTCCATCAAATTTTAAGTAGAAAATGTAGACATCTTTTTTTCTATTCAATAGGTTGCAACGATTATTCCAACTCTGATTCGCCGAATCAGCTGATTCTTTGATTAAGGAATCACCGTTTAATTTATCTATTAATTTATAAGTTCTTCGTCACCTTTCATACTTTTTATAAGTAGGTATGTACATAATATTAATTGATATTGTTTTCTTATTTCTTAATATTTTACTAAGTTTACTAGGCTTTCAGTTAAATTAGGTTAAGAATATTTTTCTAACAATCTTTTTGCAAAAAAAAAAATCTGGTCTCTGAATTAATTATGGTAGAATTAACTGTTCCATGGGAATCAAACATCCCAAAGACCATGAGTACAAATTAAATAAATACTATGATCTCACAAATGCCATCACCCGGAACGGCTTCACTGTTCACCTTCACGTGGTGGAAGTTAGCACTCGGGGCCTGCCAACCGAATCTCTGTTAAGAGGTTAACCTCTTTAAAGATCTTGGTCTCTCCATGAAAATATCAACTCCCTGCTAGAAGAAATATCTAAAACCGCAATTTTCGCATCTCAAATTGTATGGGTTTGAAGGGGGAGCATTCGCCTTACCACTCAGGCGAACGCTCATATGTGGCAACACAGCTGTCCTAAACCTACCACAGCCGGTCGTTAGTCCGGAGTCCTCCGCTCGCCCCCAGAAGTGTAATAATAGTATTATGATGGGCTCGACTCCAGTCGGGCAATTAAATGGCAGCTGTTTGTATTTTATTTTATTTACTTTAAGTCGTAACTTTCAAAGCAAAATTATCAAAATCCAACATTTCTCATATTTACTTTTTGTTTTCTAAGGTGTTTCAGCCATTTTAAGATGTTATCTCCATATTTTTACTTGAACATTCTACTGGTGAATGCATACAATCCCTCCATTAAAAAGTGTCCGGATTCCAAGAATTTTTCTATTCAGTTATTTTTAAGGTTTCGGTTTGTTAAACAGACATAGCTGCAATGTATTGGTTGATATTCTGCCCTCTACAAGTATCCGAAACTTTGGAGGAAACACAGTTTGTTAAATAATATCAAATAAAAGTCTCAATAAAACTGCCTTTTTTGACATTCATTTCATTCCAGCATAGGCAATAAACATTATGAGGCAATAATGTGTTATCACTGATAGTGGCTCAATATTTTGTTCACATGAGTGCTAAAATATGTAGCAGTTATCAGGTTTTCGCTCTGAAGGGAATGCCAAAAATCTTTGTAATTAGCTTCAGTTATCGGGTTTTAGTATTGACATTATTTTAAAACAGAATATTGTTTCATTCGAAAAACTGATAATCAAACTGATCAGTTTGTTCCGATCAGTTATTCCTGGAGCTGATGTAAGTAATGATATTTGACTGGCTTTCGCTGTATATGTTTTTTCATAAAACAATAAAAAAATCTTTTAAAACCTAAAGTTTTACAAATCGTATGACTCAAAATCTATCTGACTCATATATAACTACTTGTCTTAAAGAAACAATAGGTTGTAATGTAATGATATCCTCCCACTAAAGCAGTATTTGCAAATGAAGAAGTATACGGTTCCTAAACCTCTGCTCCAATGAGATAAAGCCCGACATGCCCATCGCGAAAGCGGAGGGATGAGTCTGAGGATAGTAACTGTGGTTGTGCATATTCAAGTATTTCAGAGACTTACGTAATATTTTCTCCAGTAATGCAGGCTCGAAACGGCTGAGCGGTACTCGAGGACGCTCCTAACGTAGGTAGGTAAGTTTTGTTCGCACACATACACAGATGCCTCTTATATCTTATTGAAAGAAATCGTGATACTGCGAATTCCAAAATATTAATTGTTACAAGAATCATCAGGGTGCTATATAAAAATATGATTGATAAAGATGGCAAGTAATAATGTAGTAACAGAAGGATGTCCTGGCTAAAACCTGCATCAGCAGTTCAGTCTGCATCAGTACGTCTGTCGCCAAGTCGAGCTAATTTAGATTTCAACTTCTCATATCGAGTGTCTCCTCAATAAGAGTTTGAAATATGCACTAATTTCCATTTTTAATCTGCAGATCCTGTCGATGAGGAGGATTTGAAGCAGTCTCGCCTCTCTAAATCACTAGAGGACATCCTAACGGACCCGTCTTGCACCGGCTACTTCATACAGTATTTAGAAGTAAATTCATCACCGGCCCCGGCGCTGTTTTGGATAGAAGTTGAGAAATTTCGCAACGCCGCTTCGAAATTATCGAGCGGCGTCAAACGGTCGGCGTCTTTCATGGTCGACAAGCGCAAGCAGGTCACCCGGAGCGCCAGCTGCGATACCAAATTTCAAACGTCCGAAACGAACGCCGAGTTAAAAAAAAATACTCTCGACGACGCCGTCAAAATATTCAAGAGATACGTGGCGCTCGAAGCGGCCCACCGCTTAGATCTAACGGACGCAATCCGCAACTCGATCATCTCGAGCATTTGCCACCCGGAAGGTTTGATCGATATGGATTGTTTCCAAGAAGCGCAGGACCGCGTTTTCAATAAGTTAAAATCGGACCATTACGAACATTTTGTACAGAGCTGTTTCTATTGTAAATACCAAATCGACATCCTCACGAGCGGCACCCTGTCGCTCGAAGATGTCATCAATAATGAGATGTCGTTATTTTATTTTATGGAGTTTTTAGAGCAGGAGCGTGCGAGCGCGCTCGTGGAGTTTTTTATGTCGGTTATGAATTTTAAAGAGAATTTAGCTTTAGACCCTAAGATTGTCGAGAAGGACGCTATTGTGATATACGATAAGTATTTTTCGATGCAGGCGCTCAGTTCGCTCGGTTTTACGAATGCGATACGCCTGCACGTCGAAGAGGGAATTTGCTCCGAGAGCGGCACGCTCCCCGACTGTTTCGATAAGCCGTTCCACATCACGATATCGGCGCTGAGATCGTTCCTAAAAGCGTTCTTATCTTCCGAGATATATTTTAAGTATCTGTCCGAGATGATAAACGCGACGCGCGTTCGGAACCGGACGGCGTCGGAGTGCGGCAGCGATAAAAGCGTCGGTTCGCAGAACGTTTTGCTCGCGAGCGAAGACGTGAACTTTAGGAGGGCTCGGTCGGGCAGTCAGGCGAACATGGTGATGAGTTCGCACCAGGTCTACAATCCGGATTCGCTGTGGCGGCGGCGGCAGGACGGGCTGAGCCTGGGCCGGGTCGACAGCTTGGGGCGGTTCGAGTCGCGGCTCGAGCCGGACCCGGACAAGAAGTGGGCCGGCCGGAAGCGCTGGGGCGCCGTCATGGGCAGCCTCTTGCCCCACTCCGGTGCGCAGATGGACGAGGAAATGGCGTGGCAGGTCGCTCACATGATCGTTAAAGACGTGACGGATACGACATTGGCGACGGAAGAAGAGGAACATTAAACTTACGCAGCTCGGTCACAAAAAACTTTAATACTCCATTATTTATGTTGTAGATTTTTTCATACGTACAAATCGGTGTTAAAATATTGTACTAGCCATTATGCGTAAAGCCATAATTATATCTGTTCAAATACTCCTTTATCTGAATAAATGGTGCTACTTAGATTCTGATTGCGGTCACGACGAATTATCCAATCGGAATTATTCCATTTATTATACGAAAATAAAAGTTTTTTTAAAAGAATAATCTTTTTATTCATTTTCATTATCGCATCATTTCGAAATCCATAAAAAAGTATAAAAATCTTAGCCTCATAAGCGCATAAAAGTAAAATTATTAGTAAAATCTCAGCCTCATTAGTGCATAAAAATTGGTTCAGAAGCAAGTTTACACGACCTCTGAATAGGGATGTGCGCCCAAATTTTTGTGGGTGGTGACTGTTCCTGAATGGTGTTACGTTTCACAAAGGACGCACCGCTTCATCGACCTTCCCTACGAAGGTCGGTGTATGTGCTCTAAGGAAAAACATTGACAAAATATTTTAATATACCTGAAAAAGACAGTGGTTTGACAGACGGGCAGCATTGCCAGAAGGCTGAAACGTTTTCCAGTCATAAATACTGTTAAAAAAAACTGAAAAATGTCCCAGTTCTTAGAAATCTTTTTGAGAATTATCACATATTAGGTGTTAGATATTTTATTACGGATATTGTTTTCAAGGGTAATTTTTTTATTTTATTTATTGTATTTTTTATTTTATTTATCAGCATTATGACTGGAAAATATTAGCCGTTTAGCAACGCTGACCGTCAGTCTAACCATCGTGTTTTCTTTCTTCTCCCTCAGGTATATATACTAATTTATCTATCGTATGTTCTCCTTTGCTCGCTTGTGCGAGTCATTCGTCGTTTACTTCACAGCTTTCAGGAACAGTCACCTAGCCGCAGAGAAAATGGCATTGCACATTCCCACACTTGCAAGTTTAAAATCTGTCCAATTTACGCTGACTGATTATAGTCGTTGAGGCTTTAAATAAATTCACGAGAATAACATTAAATATTCTGCTATACACATAAAATAGTAATCAATCTTAAATCGATAATAAAAATATTTCCAGTCTTATTTTCGATAAATACTTAGATGAACACACCCTGTATCTTTATATAATTTACTCTCGAATAAAAAATCACAACATTGAAACGCATAGTGTCGGATCATAGTATCGTACGGGGCGAAGAATGATAGTATTTTTTAAAAATTCATTCAATAACATTCGTATTAAAGTTTTTTTTTTTAAAAATAACTCAATTGGTATCGAGCAACGAAACGGCCCCCGCTCGTCGCCCGATGGCCCCGGTGAACCCTTCCTCCGCGGCCCCGTCTAACACTTCTAATACTGCGATCTAACACTTGTACTTTTCGAGACACTGCGATTCGTATTCGAGAGTAATTTGCATCAGCGTTCTCATCGAAGAACTACCCATGGAATGCTCGGTTGATAATTATAAAGTGTCGAGGCCGTTGATACTGTTGGTCGGATGCGGATGGAGCTGCAGCCGCGGCGGAGGGTCGGAGGAGAGCAGCGGAGTGGTTTCGCGCACCGAAGACGGCGAAAACTTGGAAGAGACGCTGGAGCGTTTGCGCAAAAGGGACGGCAAGGCCAAACGCTGCTCGCCGCGCACCCCGTAGCCCACCCAGCGGCGGTACACCAACGAGTTGAAGAGCGCTTGCAGCGGATTCATCACAGCCTATCCATTTCAAAAATAAGCATTCATTGACCGATCCAAAAGATTACAATTCGGTCCTTACCATGTATGGGGTTTAAAAAAACGGACAATGCTCACATTGAGCAGGGGCGGGGGGGGGGGGGGGGGGTTGACAATGAAGAAAAACATACACATATACATAGCTCGCATCTGCCAGTCTCTACATTTTAAAGTTTGCTATGGATACGGTGCGACTGCTAGAATCAGTCATTTCATATTTCATTTATTTTATTTTTCATAATTGAAGATTAACCAGTCGGCCGCCAACAGTGCCTATAGGCATTTTGCATTGTTTTGACAGATCCGCGCGTAGGCCTTTCGGCTGGCCTCCATATATAATATATAAATATATAATATCCATGACTAACAAGATTAATTATTAGGTAACAAAAGGGAATTCATTAAAAAACAATATCATATATATAACAATGAATCGCCGTGCGTTAGTCTCGCAGGATCTGGGAAATGACTCGACCGATTTGAATTATTTTTCTTTTATTTTGTTTGGCTTGATTCAGGAAAAGCTCAAAGAAACAACTGAAAATCGAAAAAATCGAAATTGGTCATTTTGGGAACATTGGCCACTTTCTAGATGGCTATCGCGGCGATCGTATTGTTTGACAGCGCTATCCATAACTGTTATTCATTCTGTACAATGTGTAAAATTTGAAAAAGTCGAAAAGTCAAAAAATGCGAAAGTCAAAAAAAAACGAAAAAGTCAAAAAAGTCACAAAAGTCAAAAAGGTCGAAAAAGTCGATAAAGTCGAAAAAGTCGTAAATTCGGAAAAGTCGGAAAAGTCAAAATAGTCAAAAGGGTCAAAAAAGCTAAAAATTCAAAAAAGTTGAAAAGCTAAAAATTAAAAAAAGAAGTCTTAACAAAAAAAGTCGAAAAAGTAAAAAAATGTCTATAAAGTCAAAAAAGTCGATAAAAGTAAAAAAAGTCGGAAAGTCAAAAATGTCAAAAAAGTTAAAAAAAAATATAAAAAAGTCGAAAATGTCGGAAAAGTCGCAAAAGATAAAAAAGTCAAGAAAGTCGAAATTGTCAAAAAAAGTCGATAAAGTCAAAAAAGTCGGCAAACTCGATAAAAGTCGAAAGTCAAAAAAAGTCGAAAAAGTCGGCCAAGTCGAAAAAAGTCGTAAAAGTCGGAAAAATCGGAAAATCGAAAAAGTCCAACAAGGCAAAAAGTCAAAAAAGTCGAAAAAGTAAAAAAAGGTTGGAAAGTCGAAAAGTCGAAGAAGTCGGAAAAGTAAAAAAAGTCGGCAGTCGAAAAAAGTCGAAAAAGTAGGAAAATCGAAGGAGGAACACTGTTGGCGTGTTTTTCCGAACGTAGCGCAGAAGTTCAAAAACCATAATTAGCTAACCGAACGAGCCAACTAGCGGTGAAAAACAAAATATGTCAATGATCTCAACGCGACCATTCAAAATGTAATACAGGGACAGTTGCTTGCCTTCAAATCGATAGATACAATCATCAATCAGGATGAGGTAGTCAACTCTCTAACAGGATTTTTGAATTCGCTGGGATTGCCTGGATGGCCACCTCACATTTGTAATAGAAATTAGGCTCAGTCATCATCATGCTGCGTAACATCAATCAACCTGGACAATCAACATCAATCAACGGATTTGCCATTCGATTTTAAACGGATGCAATGCCCCGTGCGTCCGGCCTTCGCGATGACAAATCACGCATGTTGGAAGTTTGCGGAAACAACTTGGAATTTCCGTATTTCGCGCATGGAAAACTGTATGTCCCGAGTTTGCCAAGCCATCGGTCGAAAAAGCCATCAGTTTTGTTTATTTACGCGCCGGAAAACAAAACGAAAAACATAGTTTACCAGAATGTTTTGTGTTGAATGTGAAGTGTATTTATATTTCATCATGTAAATTAAATACATTGAATTTATATTAATTACAAACGACTTTCATTCAATCACCAAACAAAACTCAAACCGTACATGATTTGGCCATATTATAGATTTCAATGAATTGGATTTGGAAGGTTGATTAGGATTAATAAACGCGTATGAAGAGTTACACTCAAATCAATTTTAGGTGGTACGAAGTTCACCGGGTCATCTAGTCTTTAATATTTATCTACAAAATTGACCAAAAAGTTGCTGCGCAGTTTCTTGCGCGCTAGGGCTGGCTTCCGACCGGTTAATAGTTGAAGGAATAATGCTTTGTTATTGTATAAAATTGAGATTAAATCAACAGGAATAAAATATCTATAAAATGTCCATTTCTTGCCATATTTGTGTGCTGCTAATTACATATTATCAATTGATGACAGACAAAGACTAATTCGAAGCCAAATTTGATTGTCATGTTTCCATCAGATAAGCCTCTTTTACAGCTGATATCTCGTCTATTGAAGCCTTTGTTTCTAAATTAAGGCAGGTAATTGTTTTGTACTGTTTGCTATAGAAATTATACAAGTATCACCCTCTTGTATGCGCTCAAAGCATCTGGTGTCAATTTTTCCTTGGATTCATGAGTAAAAATACTCCTTTCGTGTTAAATACAGTCATGCCAAAAAAAGATTTAATTCTTTTAATTATAGATTCTGGAAATGTTATCAAGATCCCATGAATATCATTAAAATGTATTTTCTTTTAGAAACTCAAATACTGGTATTATCAAATTATTATTACATTAAAGTTTTCACTTCTTTTACGAGGTGTAATTTAAAAAAAATTTTTTTTTTTAGAAAGTCAAATATATTTTGTATACAGTCAAAATATATATTTTTGTCACTCAAACCCTTCCCTAAAACGCCATTGTTTAAGTTACTAAATTTAAAAAATGTTATTAACCAAAAACTTTGAAAAGTTGATATTGATTGTTATTCCCCGTAGCCCTGCAATTATATTTTAGTATTTTCCACAAAGAATTTTCTTTGTAGGAAGGCTAAAATTAACGATTATTTGCTTACCATAATATACCACACTGAAATGATTGCGTTCGCCGGTAGTTTGAACCATAGAATCCATATCAACACTCCGTTGATTAAATTGGGCAGCCAGCATATATAAAATACGGCGTTTATCAGTCCGAATTTCAGCTTCAGAGCGTCGACAAGCCTCCGTTCTTTACTCGTAAACTGCGCAAGCGGCAAGGATACCGCTGTTTCAATGCCGACTGTCGCCGTTTTATAAATGATTGGATTTAAAATCATGACTAGAGCAATCGGGATGTAAGTGACGCAGTAATTCGGCAAAACACGAACGAATGCATGTTGAAGAGAACCCAAACTGTGGCAACTGCAACAGTAAAAAAATAATTAATTTTACTATTTAGTACGGATAGAATAAATCGTCGATCTATATGTGAGACCTCATACGCACCAAAAATTCAAATTTGAGTATTCTATTGTTATTAGTGTAAAATCACTCTTCGTATCGTTCTGTACTTGTTCCAAGGGCTGAAATTGCTTAGTTTTTTTTTGAATTATTATTGTAGTGGCATCTCATATGCATGAGTTGATGATTTTATCCGTTCATACCTCTTAGGCGCTTAGTAGTACTACAGTATAGACAGTAGCTTCTCTTAAAACGAAATTGAAATCGAAGTGAGTGACGTCTTGAGTCCTAAGGGCTAACACAAATCGTAATACGATTACTGGACCATTATACCGCAAGCGAAGAGCTAATGGGCCTAGTACAATTGAGTCATTATGACCCATGTGTTAGGGTCGACCGAACTCACAGGTCAACGCGTATCCGGCAGCCTTCAAGCAGAAGTCCTGGTAGGACTCTGCGCCTGCGGGCCAGTTCCCCTGGGAATTATACTTTGGATGCTCCTGGACGGTTTGCGCACCGTGCGGCTTCAGCCAATCTACTGTGCACTCCGACTGATAGCGAGGGAACTCTGAAAACGGCTTTGTTTCCTATAGAGCAGGGGTGATTGTTAACCTTATGGCAACTGCTCTTGAAATGACGAATCGGTTACCCGATACCGGGTGAAGGATCGGACAAAGAATGCTGTGGTCCGTGATAAATTTGGTGGACACCGAATCACCGCTACTTAAGGGAGAGGACCGCGCAAGCGACCTCGAACCTGAAACCAGTTGGGAGTTTGGAGAAATCTGGCCATAACTGGTAGCGAATCTGACACACTTCCCTTGCACCCTATCTTCGCAACGCCTCGCCTTTCGAGAGTGTGCCTACTGTTCTAACTCGGTATACTGTGGTAGTACATCCTTGCAAACAACTTAACTTTGACAGTCTTTGTAGTTAGTACAGTAAACTAATAATTGTTAAAAAAAACACATTAAAAAAAAACCCATTTACACAACTAAAAAAAACAGCTCAAGAACGAAGTTGTTCAGTTTTTTCCATGTCCTGAAACTTTGCTTATTGGCGAGTACGAGGTCTCACATATAAATAAAACAGTTTGATACTGACTCGGCGTTTGGGATGTACAAGATTGAAAGACCGACGCTAGTGAGCACTGCGGGTACTCCCCACGCAATGGAGTGGTACATCCGAGATGGGCATACGCGCCCAGCTAGCATTAAACGTGTGTCGAAAGCGTAGCATAACGTCCACACCCAAGTCACCGTGTAGAAATATTGTATCCAAGCCTGCGATTAATGATAAAATATTGCTATTTGACAAAGGTCTGAGAAATTCTGGTTAATCACAGACAAACAAATCTATGAGATGACTAAAACATCTAAAGCAGCGCTGAAGTAAATAAATAGTTGTATTAATAGGTTATTAATACAATTTCGTTGGCTACATATAGGAACAAAAATATGGCATATTTATGTAGCCAGTCGTAGATTCCACCAGGAAATTATGTTTATTCTTATTTCTATGGATTCTTATTTCTATGGATATGGATCAATATTTTTTTTATTGATTGTTTGACAAGCGTTGAGCGCGCTGCGCCATGTAGCAATAGGTAAAATATCGCGAATAAACAATATTCGAGATATTTTACCTACCGTTAGATGGTGCAATGCGATTATCTCTTTTTATACTATTTTTCAAAACATTAAATTTATAAAATAAAAATAAAAAATACCTATTTGCTTATACTGATTCACCCACTTCAAAAATGTCACTAATTAAAAACTGCATACGCCCGGCGTTTGCAGTGGTATTACGTCCTTTACAGATCCATTCTTTGAGTTTCGTTTACATTCTTGGGTTTGAAGATTGTTTTTATATCAAATTTATTGACTATCTCAATTATTCAATCTGTCCCGCCCTTGTTGTATGGTAAGAATGCTTGCGTGATCATCATTGACGGACATCAATGATGAGATTGCTGGGGCACCATTGGCGTGTTTCATTTTCTGCAAATATGCTCCGAGTCTCGCATAAGTCGCAAGCTCGATTCACGAGCTAGAACTGACAAGGTTATTAATGGAATTTATAACTACCTATGCCCTCAATTTATAACTACCTTTTTCGTGTTATTGAAATTAATTTTATTGTGTTTTATGATAGGTATTTTACAAATATAATTTACAGACTGACAGACGCATTGACATATCAATGACCTAGTTTTTAGAGTAATTATTAATTTCTACATACATTGTTTATTGCCTTAAGTTAAGTCCTAATATTATTAGATACTATTATTTTTTTTTTCTCTTTTAACATATGTAGTTTGAGACATTAAAAATGCTTAAAAGCCTTCAAGGTAACTACCTGAGAACTGCAACTGGCGTCATGAAGAGCACCCCAACAGCGGGATTAGAGGTGGCACTCTGCTGCCCGCCTCTGGACAAGCTCATCATCCACTCCGCCAGACTTACAGCATACAGACTGAAGTGTTTGGGCGAGTGGAAGCGAGGAGGGCACAATCATCCTGAGCTAAACCTCCTCCACAAAAGCCCATTCACTCTGACCCAGGATCGACTACGGAAAAAAATTTCGGTAGAGAAATCCTATAAAATCCTAATCCCCACCAGGGAAGAATGGAAAAATCCGCAGTGGCTTCAAAGCCACAACGCAGACTCCTGGTTCACCGACGGCTCAGGAACAAATGGACGTTTTGAGGCAGGCGTGTATGGACCCAAAACCAACCACAGAATCAGCATCCCCTTGGACAATACGCCACGGTTTTCCAAACCGAGGTATTTGCCATATTGGAATGCATAAAACTACAAAGTCGACTTGAGGTGAAAAACAGACAAATCCTCATCTGCTCTGACAGCAGAGCAGCACTGGACGCTCTGGCTAAAGCCACCACAGAATCTTCTGTGGTCTGGGACTGCATGCAAGAGCTCAACAAATTGGGAAAATCCAACAAAATCACCCTAATATGGATACCGGGTCGCCAAGGCATACCCGGAAACGAAGAGGCCGACAGACTGGCAAAACTGGGCACACTGGAATGCCCAGTGGAGCCAGCTGTAGGGGTCCCCTTCGCTACAGGTAAGAAAATCATCAGGGACTGCTTGGAGCAGGAACATCGGGCTTCCTGGAAACAGAGTCAGGGATGTCGCCAGGCAAAAGCCATGATGGATCAACCACTACAGAAGAAAACCAAGGCCCTACTTGACATGAGCAAGAAGAACCTTAGAACCACTATCGGTCTCCTCACCGGACACACGACCCTTAGAGCTCATCTATTCAACCTTGGCTTGACTGAGAGCAAGGATTGCCGAATATGTGGCGAGGAACCTGAAGATAGCATACACATTGTTGGTCGCTGTCCAGGGCTCGCCGCCAAAAGACACAGTTTACTGGGACGAGCCTTTCTCGAACGCAGCGATCTGCCCAACTTGAAGGTCAGTGACCTACTTGGACTGGTAAGAAGTACCGGGCTACTAGCTGACCACTGACCTAACCACACAGTGGGTAGTTACAAAAGACCTTACAGATCTAGGTGACATCAAGGGCTGGAAACAAGCCCCCCACTCAATCTACTACTACTACTACTACTACTACATATGTACTTTAAAGTATGCACAAGCCACTATTTTATTGGTACGCTTGCCTTAGTACGTGCCTAGGCCTAGTTAGGCAGCGTTGATCTAAAGAAGGACTGGGCTGCGGTACTCTCTTTTTTGCTACTATTTACAAAGGAACCTCTAATGATAATATGTAATGTACTGTAGTTTTAAAAAGAACGCATTTCTTTAAATAAAATAAAATAAATAAATCTTTTCATACTTAAAACCTAAACTTACGGATGTGATAGCGCAAAACAAGACACTAGTTGTATCATCTTGCGTCGGCATGATATTCCGATATGCGAGCCACAATGCAGAGCGCACCAAGACACCTGTAAATCACATGGAATGATTAGCTTTTTTTGTATTAATAAAAGACGCTTCAAAGTGATCAAACAGAGTACTGCGTTATCACATAATTATTACAAAATACGAAGACGCAAAAAAGATAACATTTTATCTCGGGAGAGATGACCCACACAATAGTTCATTAGATAATATGTATATTATTATATTTTTTTTCTAGACGAGTGAAATTTAATTACCGAGGGATGCAAGCAAATCCGCAACGGCCAGCCAAATCACGATCTGCCTTCCCCGGGTCGGCGACAGTGGGTGCCATTTATTTTCAATCGATTCTTCACGAGGCAAAATCTAAAACATCGAAAATGCCATTATATCAATGACGAGTTAAATTAAAAGGTAAATGAGGGTAGTTCAATACCTGATACAACGCTCCCAAAATCCCAATTGCCGAAGAACTCAAACACACTGTATTATAAGATCCGGTATTAAATTCGGACATCACCTTAACGGCTGTATCGGTGTCGTTGCCGGTGTAATGGCAGCAGAAAGTTTGAATCGTAGGGTCTGCCATTGTGCCGCGGTACTTACAAAACGACAAACCGATCACGAGGACTTGTAAGGCCTCACAATCAAAATAAACTTCTGTCCGCTATTTGCATTGATACCGCACTTTATCCCAGCATTTTAGAACTATTTTAGTGCCTATTAAGATAACGAACCGAGGCGATGAATAAATATTAAAATTATTTTATCAATTCGGGCGCAAACTACCGATCAAACGTACTCATGGCCCGCCAGTCTTGTTGATTTTTTTTACTTTGATTTGTGACGTTTAATCTGTCATTTTAAACTGATAGATTGCGGCTTAGGGACTGCGCGGCGAGCACTTGAAAATGTGACATACTTCAAAATATCATTAGTATTATTAATACTACACGCTACGCTAAAGAAATCCTATCCGTATTTCGCCCCTTTCGAAACATAGCAGGTTTTCTTTACCTTTGTCCACTTGTATGTAGGTGAGTATGACGACTACGAAATAGTAGGTAGCACAAGACTCGCCTGGAGAATATTTTGATTGAAGTAACACTTATTAAAATAGCCATGGTGCTTCTAAACGGGCTATACTTTTACGGCAATACGTGGCCTCAAATTATCAAGTATAGCCCGGCCATAACTGCGACATTTTATTGCGGCATATGGCTGGAAAATATATGGCCCGGCCATTCTTGGCAACGTTTCTGCAAAACTATGGCACATAGTTTTGACTCGTAAACGGGCTATACAATCGGGCAATACTGGCCGACGAAATGATACGTTTCGCAGAGGCTTATATTGTTTCAAATGAAAATTTAAAACGACAAAAAAAGACGAGAATGTGGATTCGACCTGACTTCATTAGGCGTGTTACTTTATATATCTAAGCCTGAATGTTTTTTGATATAAATACCAATTGAAGGATCTTCTCCATATGAATTATTACTTACTATTAATAATAAATTCACAACACAATTATCTATTAATGATGTATATAAAAAATTAAATACACTAATATTTAATATAAATTACTTCACGCAATTGTACATGTAACAAATCAGAATAGATAATCATATTGTATAGATCAAAAAATTAATCATCAGATGATATGATTACAAATTGAAGAAGTCGTGTGTCGTGTCTCGTATCAGAAAGGGACGCACTTATGGCGCAAAACGAAACAGCAATAAAGCTGGCCGGCCAATATTGTAGTATTTTCGATTGAGAAACGATCGTCCAGCAACACGCCGGCCACACATAAAAATGCTTCGGCCTGGAATATTTCCGTATGGCTGGTATCACTAGCGATGTTGCCGGGCAACTGTTTTGCAGCCACATATTGCAGCGAAAATGTGGCCCGTTTAGCAGCATCATTAAGGAAATGTCATTTTTTCGTAGACATTTTTTCTGATGTTAAGCGTGCGGTCCCATATTTTTTTTAAATAGGGCGCTAACAGATTTTTGTTCATGGCAACTATATTTCATTCATTGTTCACGACTTTTTGTTCATGTATGCGCAACTTTTAGTTGTAGGTGGCGCTTCCGGCGATTGTCAGATGTCGGTGTGAAGTGAGCGATGCAGCGAGCGATGATAGTGCCATCGTCACGAAGTCAGGCGGTTGACATCGCAGTGCTGCCCAACTGACACAATATGATCAGTCCAGCTAACTGGCGCAATTTGCCGTCATTTATTTACATTTTTCTGTCAAAAACCAAAAAAATTACAATTTCTTGGAAATCTAACAAAAATCACCAAATTCTTACATTTCGAAACAAGAAATGCCCAAAACTATCGCCAAACTATAAACAAACAGCTAATTTGGCAGGGAAGGTAAATGAGATCTGGTAACGATATCGATTGCTTTAAGATTGGAGAGATGGGCCCGATTACGTTTCTTCGTGAACTTAAATTGGAAGTTAGTTCAACTGAACGAGACAGAGCAATACGTTAGGGCGGAATATGAAATGAACGATCGTCGTTTCCCCGCACCAAAACTATCTGACTTTATCTGACTATCTGACTTTAAATATTATTTGTATTACTTGTATACAAGATATTCTTACCAAAATTTCACAACGTGATTTCGGTCCAACAAGCCATATGTGTACGGAATTTCAAGTCTCTAAGTGCAATATTTTGAAATTGAGGTTACGACCCACGGCGCGGTTTTCATCTGCGCTCGTCGCGGTTGCGGGTCAACTGTTTCGTTTCAAAACTCACGACACCGCAGGTTTGCGCGGTCAGGCTTAGAACTCACGGAGCGGTTTTCACCCGCGCCTGCCACGGTTAAGGGCCCGCGGTATAGATGTGTATGCGCGCGGGTGTGTAAACCGCTCCGGAATCCTAAGGCTGACCGCGGCCCGCGCGGTTCCACTAGTTGCCCACAAACGCTGCGACCGCCGCGATCCGCGCCCGCCGCGGGCGAAAATTGCGACTCAATTTTAAACACACATCTGCATCGGAGGCCGTGCGAACGCAACCGCGGCGGACTCGGGTGAAACAGCGCCGAAAGTTTTAAGCCTAAAGCATGACTAGCGCGCTTTCTGGTGGAAGGAAATCTTTTACCTGACAATCTTATCGCTCTTGCCATGATCCACTCTTGCCACGACCAAATGAGGCCTGCATGCTAATTTTCAGCACAATCGGATGAAGCGTTTGGGTGCTATCGTGTAAATACACACACGCACACACACACACAGACTGGCATACAGACAGACAAACAGAGACACACAGAAACACATACAGACTTCAGTCTGGAAATGGTCCTAATCGTCTCGAGGGGGGGGGGGGGGGGGTTATAAATTAAATTAATAAATATAAATTTATATTATATTAGATACGTATTAGATAAGACTTGCCCTCTCGTCTCAAAATAATATACCGATGTTAGTACCACCTCAACACAGGTTCATACCTAGTGAGATGGTAAACCGATATGTCAAAAAGATGAATTTCCTTTCTAAGCTAGGTATAATATGTACACTTATTATTAAATGTTTTTGTGTTAGGATAAGGATTTTCTTTGTGTAAATTGTAAATTGAAAAATAAATATATCCGTCTTCATCTCGATTTTTTAAGCGCGTTCATAATACTTTACCTCTTCGGGGGTTGGTTGGCCGGTAAATTTTTCAACATATTTTGAATGAAATAAAACTTCAATCACATGAAACTATACACCTCTATCTCTTAATGTGTATTAAATAGGAATATAATGCAGTACAAAAGCAATGTTCTCAAATAAATTGACAGTTAAGCGCGGTACTTTTTCTTTTACAGTATAGGTAAAAATAAAGAGAAAATATTATTTTGGACTGTGATCTATATCAGAGTTATTCATTGTTGCATAACACTGAATACGTGCCTTCAAACGGACCTACCTCGTGCCTCGAGAGTAGCATACATATTGAAGTCTGCCTCAGGGTGAATAGCCCTGAGACTCCATACTCATTAAAGCCGGGCCAATGGGCCCGATTCAAGAGAAGCCCCACGAAAGACGAAAAATGCCTAGTGGTAGACGTCACAGGCGTTGCATAACAAAAATTACAATCTTGGAATATTTAATTTTGAAGCTGTGGCGCACTCAAAAAACTAATGTACATAACCTTTTGATTATTTCGAAATTCTTAAAAAACCGTTATCTAAAAACTAACGATTTTTTTATTAATGTCACATTTTGATTTTCGGGTCAGTTATGAGTTTGATAAATTAACACTATTGTTTTTTTTTAAACCCACGAACCGGGTTTAGTACGAATACGCTCCTCTCGCGGTGCGTGCTCACTTTACATAGTTGGAGAGCGACAAAAAAGTGCAAGTTTTGGAAAAGCTGATACTTTCAGAACAGACAGTAGTTTGGCCATAGAATGCCGGAAGTACAATCAGCAGGTCAGATCTCGGGACACCCGGCGCTGGCGTACTAGAAAAAATGAAATTTTAGTCAGTACCCCCAAAGTGTTTTAAAAAGCTGAAAATTGATCAGTAGAGAGTGGATGCAATAAATAAGTCGAAATATATGGTCTGACCATATAGCAGTCTGACCATATGTTTCAAGTTCTTTATTGCATACACTGTCTACTGATGAATTTTCAGGTTTTCCAAAACACTTTGGGGGTAGGTACTTATTAAAATTACACCTTTTCTAGTACGCCAGCGCTAGGTGTCCCGGAATCTGGCCTGCTAACTGTACCCCGGCGTTCTATGGCCAAAACACTGTCTGATCTGAAAGTATCAGCTTTTCCAAAACTCTTGCACGTTTTTGTCGCTGGCTCTTGAACTAACACCTCATTGCGTCCATCTTCCGCTTCGCTAGTGGAAGAAATCATAGCAGTAAACATCCTGGGATGGAGGGATTTTTATTTGAATGAATTTTTCGCTTTCTGGCAACATTCATTATTCAAATTTTGAGATGGCGCGAAGTGACGTCAATTATGATGTTGCCATATTAATGAGGTGATACGATTGCGGAAAACAATAATATTGTTTTTGCAGTTTTATCAACTGGAATGCAACGCAATTAGTAAATCCATAAACCTACTTTAATTTCATAACTTTTGCGCGCATTTTCAAATGACAATGCTAATAGGTATGAATACGCCTTTCGTAGTTTGGTGCCAGAACAATAAAACCGCATATTTGATAGTTAATTATAATTTATTGTTTTTCTAGGAGTTATATATATAGAGAGCGTTATCGTTATCATAAATAAATACGCGCAACGTGATCGATACGTTCATTATCAATTCGATGTTATGTTAATAAATTGAACTTTGAACGGATCACCAGACCTCTCGACATCTTCCGCGAGGATCACGAAGAAATCCTTCAGGACAAGGTTCAGTTATATCGTACTCATTCACGGTTTCCAAGGGGTTTTCTGCTCCATCATCTTCGTAAAGAATGGCCACTTTTCCATCGCCCATATCGTCGTATACTTCCAAGAAGGACTTCTCTTTCCTGTTGTCTTCGACGTCCACCTCCTCGCTTTCGCGCCAGGCCGGTCGCCGAGCCCTCGAGATGACCCTGGCCTCCAGCACCGCCACCAGTACCAGGACTGCAACAAGCGCACACTTCATCGCAGCGAATAATTAAAACAGAATGACAATTTGCAGCAATAGATTCGCTTATAAATACGGGAATTTACCAGAACCACAATATCCTGAGTCGATAAGAGAAGTTGTGGTTATTCCCGTGATTCAGCTGTGCAACCAAGAAATCATAAAAAAACTCATGTAAGTTACTAGAGTAATTTTAGGTCAATGTAAAGTTGAAGTCGATGAGTCGGTGAAGTCGCTGTTCTATAAAACACAACTTAAAACAAAACTAAAAACGTCAGAAAGACAATTAATAACTAAATAGATTTGAATTAAATCTTATTTGAATTGGGAATTCCAACTCATACCGAAGTTATCTGAGTTCAAAGTGGCCAGAGTGAAAAAATGACAATTACATAGATAAAGACTTAAATATCTTTGAAGATGGATGTTTCAGCTTGAACAAATTCTCAACCAGTAGCTACAACCAATTAGGTACGTCCAAACTATCATGCAGGAAGACCATAAAATAAATCCATCAATACTGACAAACCTGGAAGCAATATTATTTTTTAACGTTCGGTGACGCCAATCGGCTGTGCACTCTGACTAATAATTGCTGAAGGAGTCTGGAGACTATGGAAATATACTGTCTCCTAAACAGCGGGATAGGATGTTGACATGTCGTCAACCAATGAAATGACCATTAGGCTACCTGATCCTGAATTCAGAGCCGGGCAAAAGATGCCTTTGTTCCGCGATAGGTTCAAACCGAATCACCGCTGAACTTACGGCAGGTAGAGGTCGCGCAAGTGACTTCGAACCTGTGACCAGTCGGGAGGACGGAGGTATCCAGAAGGTTAATTCCATACGGAGATATCCTTCCAAAACTGGTAGTTAGGGGCGAGGCTGCCCGCTCGTACCTTTCCCGGTGCATTGTCGTAAGGGGTCGCATCTAACAGGCTTGTTGGCGGAGATAGACAAGAGATTGTCTTGTCTCCAAGTCTTCTACGCTCATCCCACCTCTGAAAGAATGATTACATATCGTTATACCAGCCTGGGGTGACGGTTTCGCCCGTTGTAGTTGACACCGGCCTACTGCAGACTAAATGTTCAATTGCCTTAGCCAGTACAGGGAGAATGGAAATTGGCCTGTAGTCGACTTTAAAAAAAAAAAAAAGATTTTTCCCATCTCATCTCAGAACCCAGTCACACCAAGGAACTATGCAATCCGGAATTTACCAGTACTGAATTATCAAAAGAGAGAGGGACAGCAAGCTCTCCTCCACCTGGAATTAGGTGGTTTTCTCCAAAATCATGCCAACGGCTGGAAAAATCAATTGTCATCTGCTATGGCGTATCGGGTTCGAACAACGGGCCTTTGTTGTTCAATTTGTTTGTCAACGATTTGATCAGCGTAAACATATGCATCGGCGCAATGCTTAATGTTTGCTGGCGATATAATTTGTACACGTATACTGGAATCGCTGTGACTTTCGAGCTCTTTCAGGGAGATGCAATTAAAAAAAACTTGTTGAGAGAACTTTTTTGAGATTGGTTTATGTGAAGGAAGGAAATGATAAAAGTCATCATTCATGAGCCTCTTCATATTTAGCAGTTCATTTTCAAAATGTATTGAGATTAGGTAGATTGATATTGCATACTACATTCAATTTATTTATTTAACAATTAATTACTATAAAACATTGATTTTGCTTACCTTCGATTTGATTTTGATTTGGCAAATCCTTAACCTTTTGCTTATTTAATTATGTCACCCAGCTGGGACTAGCCCGTTTTAGGGTGGAGAGGACTCTTAAGGTGGACGGAATATTAGGTACAATAAATTATGTAAAACTTTGACTAGTATGCTCATAAAACTAAATTGCCCTGAAATGTGGTCCTCAACAACAATAATAATAAAATAATAATAATACAAAATATATATTGAAAAAATATTTAATAGAATACTATTACAAAAAATATTTCGTGACATCTTATATAGACCTCTGACTTGCAAAGGATACAAACAGGGTCGTAAATGGGTCTACTGTGTCTTTTTTCTGGTATATTGTAAACATTGAGAAATGTAATAAAAAACAAGGATTTTTTGACCTATTTTTTAATAATAATCCAAAGGTAGGGCGGTTAAAGCTAAACAAGTATCTCCTGTTCAATATATCCAAATATTCAGAGGTGACTTACCTATATTACCCTTATTTATACCCTACTAGCTTTTTGCTAGCCATGGTGGACTATAAAATCTCTTAAAATACGTAGAGTTTTTACTAATGTTATTATAAAAATAAAATAATTATTAATGTTGTAATAAAAATAATAATAATTTGAGAATGTGTGACGCATTTTTTTTTAAAACCAGTTGATAGGAATTTTTACACTTGGTCATGTCAAAATTAACAAAAATTACAACATTATATTTAAATATATACCGCATATGCGCATATATTTAAATATATGCGCAATATTTATACTTATAGCGCAATATTTAAATATATATGCGCAATGACGCATCCATGCGTAGGAATGCCCAACTAATTGGAGTAGAATTGTATTTTATAGAATTGCATATACAACATTTTTTTACTGAAGCTTTGAAAGTCCTAATAGACCAGTAATTTGTACATGAAAAGGGCCTCGACCTTGCGAAAGGTCATGTAGGTCATTTTATTATAGTTCTAAGCAAATAGAAAAAAAAACTAATTTTGCAGCCTTGAAAGATCTGTTCAAGCTGCGCAATGCGCAAAAAGCAATGAAATCTTTGTACTTTTCGGTTTTTGTATATCTTCCAAGTTATTCGTATATCATATGTAGATTAAATTTACTACATTTATCTAAATTTGCTAGTAAACCGAGAGCAGTTTATCTAGAATTGGCAATGTTTTCCAAAAAGTGAAAAATTTCGCAATAAAACAAATATTTTTTTTGGAGATTCGAGGACCAACTGTCAGTCCCAGGAATCTTGTCAGGATATCGCAATGGCACGAATAAAAACTAAGTTCCAGAACAAGCTAAGAATTAACTGTCAAATCCTTCGCGGATGAGATGGCCGTCAACGCCGTCATAAGAAAAATCTAATAGAAGCGCATTCTTCACATACACCTCACCGTGGACATTGAAAATGACCTACTTAAAATAATAATTAAAAAGACTTTGAGAACCAATGTTCTAGAGGATCACGTTAAGATTAAGTGATTCTAAGTGGACGTTTAATTACCCCAGACTTTGATTAAATCAACGGGAAACAACGGCATGCAGCGAACTAGCTTATGTGCCAAGTGGACGCTATACTAGTTGTAGTTGATTGAAGTATTGCAATGTATGAGTAATATGTCAATTCGCAATCTAAAATAAGTCGTAAATCGCACATCTAGAAACAACCGTACGCCTAGTTACATGTATGACGTGTCTCGGTTGCATGGGATTGGGATACAGTAATTTGTGGCTTTATTTTAATTTAAAAATAATTATTTTTACACGACTGCCTAACAAAAAACGAGTGTAATGTGTTCGGGGTTTATCTATGTATGTTTTCCGTTTCTTTATTCCACCATATCTTAAACCGATTTAAAAATGTGTGGAACCATTATTCTAAAAATAATAATAAAAAACATCAAAATAATAAAAAAAAAATGTTATCCTATTTTTTTATTTGACACAACCGTGGTACTCTAGTGAAACTCCCGAAGTG
This sequence comes from Micropterix aruncella, assembly GCA_944548615.1. Taxonomy (NCBI): domain Eukaryota; kingdom Metazoa; phylum Arthropoda; class Insecta; order Lepidoptera; family Micropterigidae; genus Micropterix; species Micropterix aruncella. The sequence continues at coordinate 37,535,572 of OX155954.1, forward strand.
CGCTCGCCTTGGCACAAGGGTGCCTAGTAAGGCGGGCTCGGTTGCACTTTGCTTAGCATAATAGCACACTATACCAGACAGTAGCTTCTCTTAGTACAAAATTGAAATCGAAGCAAGTGACGTCAGGAATCTTAAGGGCTACCACAAGTCGTAATATGATTACTCATCTTCTTCCTGAAGCATCGTCCCAGCTACATTTACGGTGCCCCGGCGACACAGATGCTATTATGCTACCGATTTGTTCTGAGAATACCATATGGCGTCGACTCGTAAATCTGCACAGAAAAGTAATAAACACACCCGACGTAAGAGCGGACACAAACTGCGCCCACAGCGCGTCACAGCCCACAGCGCCGTAACTATGGGCCTAAGGACTCGACATGACTTACCCATCGCCCCACTTCCTTCGCGCCCTCTGCCCGCATTGCCTTGTAGCTCTTCAGTGAACTTACTGGGTATTATTATACTGTGATAATAGGAAGATAAACATATTTTGCATTTAATGTAACCTGGGCTCACAGACAGATGTATATAACCATTGATTATAAAGGGTATATATAATCAATGATATAACTTTAGAAGTATACATCGGCATTTTCTTAATTGTAAATTCAATTTCTGTTGTGCTCATGCATTTGAATGTATATGTAAATAAAATAAATAAATTATGTCATCCCGAGTGTCATAGATTACATTAACTGTTCAAAAATTATTAGTTGTCTAAATCTCCAAATGTCAATAAATCAACATAAATATATCATGCTTAGTATCAAATGAAATGTCTGATTGAGTATATTCCGGAAATATACAAGTATCTATATGGATCCGTACATACAAATAATACATAAGAAAACTGTAATAAAAAATAAATATGAATACAATAGTTCACTTTCTGTAATGGTAGTCGTATTTAAAAAAAAATCTTTTTGATATATTTACTTGATTTCCTAGTGTAGTCTTAGTTGATATATAAGATATGTATCTAATAAAAATAAATAAAAGAAATAAATGTGCAATACGAACGACGAGTGATTGACCATCTACTTGTGACGATGTATTGGAAATAATTTAAAATTTGTAAAATCGAAAATATTTATTATTACTTAGATACGCAAATTTAAATTAATAAATTCTCTTTTGGCACTATTAGATTTACAGTTAATCTAAGAGGCCTAACGACTTATTAAAATTACACAATTATCTAACATTAAATAGAACTAAGATTATTTACATAAATAGATGTGTGTCATCCGATGTTTTTCCATCTGAAAATAAAAAAAAAAGTTGGTTCAATTATTGTGACAATGGTATTTTTAATGGCGGAGCGGAAGCGGGGTAATCTGATAAAATAACGTGAAATGACCGGATATGTTTTTTGTGTTTTGTCAAATTACCTATGCTGCAGGTGCGACTGTTGACGATTCTGTTGTCAGGGGAATGACGGTGAGGTCTCCGTCGGTGATCGGCGGCGGCGGCGGCAGACATTTCGGGTCGGATTCGGGGTTGCACTCCGCGGGTTTCAGGGTCTGCTGGATCGATTGCACGGGTATGAACGGTATCGGCGTCAAGGTTGATGGCTGGATATCCGGGTTGGGGTTGGGTTGGGAAGGTTGCAGAGGTTGTTCCGAAGGCGGCGCTGTGGCGCTATCGGTGGCGTTTGCTCCCAGTTTCGCGAGCGTGGCGCAAGGGATGAAGGTGCGCGTCTCCGTGCCGTCTTTGCTGAAGATCGCGATGGTGCAGTTGACATTCGAGTCGATGGGCGTCTGTCCGTCGGAAGCGCCTTTCTTCACGGCCGCGTTCGGCGCGAACGAATTGGCGAGTTCGCAGGGTATCAGAAGCACTTCCAGCGTGTCGGCGCTCTGAACTGTCAGCGTGCAGTTGACGAGGTTGGACAGGGCGGCTTCCGTCTGTGGGTCGAGTTTTTCTTCGCTCGACGTAGGTTTATCATGATAGTGATGGACGTAGCGGTTCGAGCCTCCTCTCGCCAGGTTGTAGAGGGCGAGGCCCGTGAGGATGGTGCCGACTCCGGCGCCGGCGATGCCGAGACCTGTGAGAACGTTGCCGCCGGTGCGGCTCGGCGGACCGTAACCGCCGCCGTATTTATTGTTGTAACCGCCGCCGAAGCCTCCGCCTAAACCTCCGCCGTATCCGCCCACATTGCCGAAACCGCCGGGACCGGGCTGCGAGTATCCGGGATTCTGCTGTCCGTTATTCGGGAATCCCCCGGTATAGCTCGGATTTCCGCCGCCCGGATAGTTTCCGGCCGGGTAATGCTGTTGCGGGTGCGGGTATCCCGATTGGGAGTACGGCGGAACTGCTCCGGTTTGTGCTGGATACGCCGGCGGCGCTCCGGCTCCGTGGCCTGACAGGCCGCTGCCCGCCGGGTAAGAGTGACTCTGCTGCGCGCCGTTTCCTCCCGCCGGATTATTCGCTGGGTAACTCGGCGCTTGTTTCGCTCCGCCCGATAGACCCGAGCTGGCCGGATAAGAGTGACTCTGTTGATTATTAACAGGGCTCTGTTGGCCGTTGCTCGGATACGAGTGACTCTGTTGGCCGCTACTCGGATACGAGTGACTCTGTTGGCCGTTGCTCGGATACGAGTGACTCTGTTGGTTGTTGGTGGGGTAAGACTGGCTCTGAGAGCCGGTGTTCTTCCGGACGGCTGTTTCTCCGGTGTCGACGTTCCAGCCGGCGGGCTTCGGCTTGGGCTTAGCGGCGGCCTGTCCGTATCCCGAGTAGCTGAGGCCGGCGAGCCCCTCGTGGCTGAGACCGGAGGAGGCGCTGGAGGGCGCGGGCGCCTTGGCCTTCCCGCGCGACCCCGTGCCGCGGTTGGAGCCCCGGCTGCGGCCGCTGCTGGACGTGCGGCGCGCGGCGTCCGCGCACGATACCAACACGGCCAAGCACAAGAGACACGACGACCAATTTAACTTCATAGCGAACGACTGTCCGCTCGGCGGCTGCGCAAACTCCGCTAACCGACGCTCGCGCTAATTAAATAATGGAGCATCAACGCGGAGGGGGCGATCCGATCCGATCCAATCCGATCCCAAAGCACGCGATAACCTCTACCTCGCTCACTTTTACTTTGTTCTGCGGCGCGCTCGACAGCGCTGAGGCAACTGGACGACGGAGTGATCTGTTCTCCGTTTGAGTCATACATACGCGACACAACACGACCTTCGCTACGTCAACCGTGTCAACAAGCCACAGCCGCATGTGACCCTCAATTAATTAAAATAAAACAACAAATATCGCGATCCGAAAAAATACAATTCTGTTAAAAGAAAACATTAAGAGGTTAAACCAGTATGAATAATAATATTAAATGAAGGTGCTTATCGTGTTAAATATGGAGCTCTTTTAAAACCGTTAAAGCTTTCCTTTCTGATATATTACAAACATATGGTTTATTGATAAAAGTTTTATTTACACACTTATTTCTTACTATGAAGTCGTTTTTCTTCTGTTTTAATTTCCAAATAAAGGTGTCTAGTTTGATTAGATATAAAGTACAATGATAAAAATAAGACTCAAATCACACCAGCTGTTCTTGGTTTCTACCTCCTGTTCTTAGCATAGTCGGCACCGTTGGTAAAAACTCCTTTTTATAAATTGAAAAGCCCGCTGATTATTGTTTCTTTGCTCGGTCGCTGCTATTATTTTATGACGGTTTCTTACTCAGTGACATTTTATTCAGATACCAACACGGCCAAGCACAAGAGACACGACGACCAATTTAAAGCCCGCTGATTATTGTTTCTTTGCTCGGTCGCTGCTATTATTTTATGACGGTTTCTTACTCAGTGACATTTTTATTTTGATACACGATCTTTTTGAAATAGCCCCTAATAAGAAATTCAAGGGGTTTAGATCAGGAGATCGCGGTGGTCACTGAATGACCCCCCCCCCCCCTCTTCCAATCCACCGATTCGGGAAAGCATTATTTAAACTATGCCCTAATTTTTCGGCGTAATGGCACAGTATAGCAATCTCGTATACTGTGGTAATGGGGAGAAGCCACATGTGCTGGCGAGTTTCGAGCTGATACATCTTCAAGCAATCCGTTTAAGTCATTTTGCAAAACCACTTTTCTGTTATAATCGCCAGGTAAAAGGGCTTGAACTCGTTGCATGTGATAGGGATGGAGTGATCGATTTCCCCTATCTTATGGACCTCGGTATCTCCTATATGATGCTAAGGATGGACTTTTTTAATGGTAGCAATTTCGTTAATTTATTATTTAATTACATTGCGTCAATTAAAGTTAATAACGTTATTTATTAAAAACTTAGAAAAAAACTCTTTTAATAAGTAACTAAATTTTGGGCTAAATTCAGAAAAACTCGGTTTTACAAAGAAAGCGAAAGCGGGCCATCCTAGAGCGAGCCTTTCATTCCACGGTTGATGAATCGTAATGTTTTCCTATTTAAATGTAGGTATATAGGGTTATTTATCTACAAAACAGGTTCAGAGCCCCCCAGTGTCAAAGATCAAAGTGTAAACACAGTGTAGATCTGCTACAAGTTACAACCCAAACCGGGACTCATCCACCCACATTCACGATTAAAACATTGTTGTTACATGATTTGAACACAACCAACCATGAACGTTACTTACAACTCGCATTACCACATACCTAGCATGCAAATATTCTTACATCACTAATATATACGATTTTTATGAGCTCTGGCTGTGCGTTATCTGAAACCGCCATTGTTTCTTGCAATCCATTTCCGTTATGAACGATATTTCCTTGTAAGCTGCTCGTTTAAATTATGTGATAAATCATTGTAACAATGTTGACGTGCCGAACCTGCAATAATAATTGTCACGTGCAACCATCAACGATAAGATCATAGATCCTCGATTTCCATTAAAATTATATGGCAAAATTGGGCCCAGTGACAGGCAAGAGTCACTTTCCGCTGGGGTGATTAGCATACTACTGTCAGGTGTAAATTACGCATGTAAACAAATCTTTATATCGCATTATCTAATCTAAACCTAAAGCTAAATCTAAACACATATATAAAACAAGAAACTGAGAAATTGACTGACTGACATATCAGCCCACAGCCCAAACCACTGGGACTAGAAACTTTGAATTTTGCACAAGGTTTTTTTTTATAATGTAGAAGATTTTTTTTTATAACTAAGAAAGGGTTTTTAGAAACTCAATCCCTAAGAGGCTGAAAAAAAATGTAATACTGTTGTAGGGAAAATGAAAAAACCGCTGAAGCTATAGGCATCAAAATTTGTGTTTAATTACAAATGAAAAATAAAGACATTCAGAGTTTTTTGAAAATCAACCCTTGCAGGGTGAAATAAAGGATGAATATTGAATGGAGATACCCAAATCGATGAATCTTGAAACTCGAAATTTCGCAAAGGGCTTCTCTTATAGTGTACTAAGAATGTTTTTTTTATTAAATTCAACCCCCAAGGGATGAAAGAAAGGGGTGATATTCTACTGTATAGAAAATCGAAACCTTTGAAGCGACAGACATCAAAATTTATATTTAAGCTCTCATTGCAAATAAAAAATAAATACAAAAATATGTATTCACAAATAAGATACAAGACATATAGTCACAAATAAGGAAGCTAACTAAAGATAATATATTCAAACCAAAAATTGTCTATTTCTGCACAGATTATTTTTGGATGTTACTTCCCCGCATCATCTCTCCAAGCATAGGGGCATATAGGGGTAACAAAATAGAGAACGGGAGTGCGAAGGCGGGCTGTGAGTGAACGCGTTCACCGAATAGAAAGAGATAGGGGCATATGAGGCTCCCTCTATGCTTGTCTAGTTGCGCATGCGCGTTTATCCATAGCATATCAGACTTATGGCGTCGAAGCGTTGCCATAGTGATATAAACGCGTCGCCATAGTGATATATGTACGTGTCTCCGTGAATGCACGACTAGACAAGGATGGAGGGGGTACTATAGGCAGTTGTCTTTTTCTATTCGGCTGACGCATTCTCAAGCTGGTCACAGGGTCTAGTAGTTATACGGACAATGCTCCAAGCATTACTACGGATTATTTTGTTGTTAGTAAACATCAGAAAATTAATAGGACCTAAGACTATTTTCAGACCATTTTTCATTTTTATTTAAGTCACTATAGAAATTTAAATATTAAATATGTTCGACACGTTTATTAAACAATACTCCGTTAACAGTTTGAATCGTTGTTAATAATTTATGAGTATCGACGTGTAAGCTGGGAAGCTAGGGATATTTTAACAAAATTCTACCCGGCAACGCCGGGTAATATTCCTCTAGTATCCTATGTAGCGAAAAATTTGTTAAAAAATATTTGGTAAAAGATTTGGCGTAAGATAGATGGTGGATTTGGTAAAAGATTTGGTAAAAGATTTGGCGAAAGATTTGGTAAAAAATATTCAAAAACGATTTTCCTGTGAGGATTAAAAAAAAATGGAAACCTTACGAGGTCTATTAGTTTTTTAACAAAAATACGGCAAAAACCACATGGTTGATGTTTTCAGGAGTGTTTTTGCTTAAAAAAACGCTGAATTTTACTGGAAATCTTCTGAATTATGAAGAATTCTTGGTCCTTTAGATGACTCAAAAATTGAAACTGGGCTAGGCTATTTTAAAAATCAGTACTTGAAAATCGATTGATGCAATCGAATTGATAACCCTCCTCCTTTTTTGAAGTCGGTTAAAAATAACAGGCACCGGATGGCAAAACCTTAACCGCATGCTTATTCGATTCTGTCACCCAACTGTGACTAACCGGTTCTAGGGTGGACATGGCTCTAATAATACAATATTATACTAAATTGCTCATAATATTATACTAAATTGCCCTAAAATGTGGTCCTCAATAAATATAAATAGAAATTCCAGGGAGGCAAATAGGAATAGACTTAAAACTAACAGAAAGAGCAAATTAAAGTTATAAGAAAGAAAACAAAAGAAAAAGAGAAAGGAAGAAAAAGTCACGAGAAAAATTGACCCTTGTTCTCTATGCAGTTTTGCAATTTTAATGGGAGTTGGTTAAGGTCTCTGCTGTAGAACTCGTGGGCAGGAATCAATGAATTTTGAAGACGTTTTTCACTGCCTTTTTAAAGTTGATTTTTCCCCCTGTAAAAATATCCGAATTTCGAGTGCAGAAGTGGAAGCCTTTTAGAGCAAGGTCTGTCGCGTAGGTACGGTGGGTGACGAAGAGCCTCAAGTCGTAATTCCTACAACGTTGTGTCTTTTTGCTATGAAGTGTATACGCTTGGTAACAGCGATTGACCAGACTCGGTTATTTAAACAAGAGCGTCTCCATTATCTTCGGTTGCAATTCTGGACTGTAGATGCGTTGGCCACCCGATCCCGAGTGAGCTTTTAACGGGCAGAGGGCGCCACGGATCCGCGATAAATTCGATATATGAATTGCCGCTGTTATGTTATGAAAAGGAAGTCTCACGCAGAAGCCAGATGGCAAGATCGGCCATAAGCAAGCTAGAAAGGCTGTGGAAGAATCGGCGTATAAGCAAGCGGACTAAGGTCAGGCTGGTTCGAGCTCTGGTTTTCTCGATCTTTCTCTATGCATCGGAGACATGGACCCTGAAGGCTCGGATACGCACCAAAATCGATGCACTGGAGATGTGGAGTTGGCGTAAAATGCTAGGAATCCCATGGACAGCACGCCGCACCAACAAATCTGTCCTGGAAGAACTCGGCATCCAAGTGCGGATCTCCACCGTATGCATGAGAAGGGTCCTGCAGTTCTTCGGTCATGTTGCCAGGAGAAACACAGAGAATCTGGAGAAAATACTTTCCGGGGGTGAAGTGGAGGGATGAAGAAGCAGAGGCAGATCACCGGCCAGATGGAACGACCTCATCAAAGAAGTTACAAAGGGTCAAAGAAGTTACAAACAGAAGACAGGTCGAAGTGGAGAAGCCTCGTAGGCAAACTGTTGTCTAGTGGCCACGATCCTCAGTAATAAGGGAACGACAGAGAAGAAGAAGAATTACCGCTAACGTCAGGTAGAGGCTGCGCAAGCGAAGTCAAATCTGTAACCAGACTGGAGGACGGAGAAATCCACCCAAAAGAGGTAGTAAGGACTTGAGGTTACCCCGCTATATGCGTTTCCCAGCGCAGTTTGGCTCTTGACGTATTTTGACTGTGGATTGTGTTGTCCATTAAGTCTTTACGTTCACTCCATGGGAGACAGAATGGTAGTTGACACCCTCAATGCCCACCTTCTAAAATGAAAAAGTTGCGCTGGTTGTATGCAGAATAAAAGCCATTGCACTGACCTCCTCCTCGTGAACTTCTACTGGGATTCCAAGATGCGCGTTGCGACGCTCTGTGACGTCACCAGGCGCTCATCGCCGGGCCGGATAATCGTCGTTTGGGATTGACGAAATTGTCCCGCTAACGAGATAAACGAGGGCAAATTGTTGTTTGTGCGATCCGATCGCAATCACCCCATTGAGGACGAGCTAGAAACCAGCGTAGGGTAACCGCTCGCCCGCTATCAATACCTCGTACGACGGCTTGCTGCTGTCAACCTATTTTATTTTAGCAATTCACAGTAATATCTTGCCCAATACCTTGCTATTACCATTGATTTTATAGTGTAATATAAAATCAATGCTATTACCATTGCCCCCAAATTTTACAACAGCCTACCACTGAACTTTAAATATATTCAAATTTTATATACCTAGATTTAAAAATAAATTGAGTGAATACCTTCTAAATTGTAGGTACGACTGCAAACATGAATATCTCATAAGGTAATTAAATATATAAAATACAAACATAGATATAAGTAGGTATACAGAGAAACAAGAAAATATATTTAAAGGAATAAAAAAAACGTCTGCCGTTACAAAAAGTGAATTGCTGTATATATATAATTATTTTTATTTCGTTTTTTTTTTATGAAATATTTGTCGCCTATGTATTTACCCATATAGATACATATATATTTTCAGAATATACTGAATCAGGCCTTTCATATGCCACTATATATTTAATTTAATTAATGTTAATTTATTGACATTTGGAGATTTGGACATTTACACAATTATTTACTTGATGTTTACATATTTAAGGTACCCTATGACACTTGATGACATAACGATTCTAACAACATCAAATAGTTCTAAATCATTTCGAGCGTTTAGAAGTTATGGTAGAATAAAGAAACGGAGAACATACATAACACATAATACTCCTTTTTTGTTAAGCAGTCGAGTAAAAATACTTTTAAATAAGTGCAATTTTAAATATACTGAAATAATGCGGGGACTATGTATTATAATATTATCCTCGTGTGTATTTTTGAATATTTTTTCTTCTTTATTATTATTATTTTATTATCATTCATTATATATTTACTTTGTTTATTTTCTGGATTATTTTAGACGTTTTTTTAAATACAAATTGATTATTCTATATTTAGGCGTTTTTTATTTTATTATATTTTAAGTTACTTGCAATTTATTGGTAATTTTGCAGTTTATTGGTAGTTTTGAAAACATTAAAAGTTTCGAACTATCTGCAAATAATTAGGGTAATTTTATTACAATTAAGTAGGATAATGTTCAATAGATTTTTTAAATATGATAATAATTTGAATTAAATTGTCTACCTTATAACAGGCGGTACCCTAGTTAGGTTTTGACTATTGTAAATTATAACTATATGAAATTTGAAGTAAGTACATTATTCTGAATTTGAATTTGAATCGACGTCATTGCAGGCTACAAGTAATTTGTTGCCTAATAGCAAATTTTAAATACTTTTATCTAAGAACAACAACAATACCTAATACACTAAATATTTCCAAGCGACTGAAACAATTTGACCGTATTACTGAATTTACTAGGATTAGCCGTATTTGTTCTTTCCCAACGTGATCAAACTATGTCAAAATCCATCGAGAAAAACATATTACCTGTAGGCCTTTTTTTCGATAGAGATAATGTTTGGATATTTATTTTAGAAAAAAATGTCGTTTTGGTTTTTATTGAAGTGCCACGTTTTTTTTCAGCAAATATTTAGCAAGTTACTATAAATATATAGGTGACAGTCTGCTTTATTTATTGAGACAAAACATTTTAATAGATTGATTGAATAGTAGCATTAAAAAAAATAAAATTGAATGTTAAAAAAAAGAAGTTTTTTTTTCATTATTTTTACTCTAATTTCTAAAATAGGGCAACATTTGTATTTTTTATTAATTTTATTGCACTTTACGACAGCTTCAATACAACTAATTAGAACGTGTCAAACCTTCACCTCTTTTATATTTACTGTATTCGTTTAATGAACATAACCATTTCATAATATTAGCGAAAATGACGCAAATCGTGCGGCTCAATCGGAATCCCAGTGATTAAAAACGCGTTTATAAATGATTGAAGTCAAAGTAAATTGTTGTAATAGTTCAAATAAATGACAAAATAATATTGAAGAAATAGTTTCGAAAATTTAATGCACAGTTTTTGAATGTTTATAAAAGAATGTTTAAAAAAACTGTTTGGTTACTCTTTACTCAAGTTTTGTTAAACTTTTTTTCAAATTTCTTATTTGAAATTTAATCTATAAAGTTACATTAAATTAGTTACAAAGTCATGCTAACTAGGCCTCGTATGGACTAAGGTAGGATTAATGTATATGTATGTAGTTTGGTTTACGTAACTTGCGGTATCATTTGCGTATAAACACTACCATTCAAAAATATTTGGGCATCCACTTTTATTGTACTGATTATATAAAAGCGTGTTTTTAAGCGAATTTGAGTATTTCCCCGAAGTGCATTTACATATTATATCATTAACATATGAAATTTCTTTAGGGCGCCTATTACCTAGTAGGCCATAAACCCTATAATAGAGGTATTGGATATTAATGGAAGTTCAGATATAATTGTGTCATTTAATGAGTCATTTAATGTGAAGTATTAAATAATGTTATTGTAGGTATCCCTTATTATATTATCCTAATTAAGTTTATTTAGGCATTGTGCCCGATTGCGTTTCTTCGTGAACTAAAAATGAACTTAGTTCAAACGAACAAGACAGAGCAATACGTTAGAAATGAATATGAAATGAACATCGTCGTTTTTCCCGCACCAAAACTACCTGTCGAACTTATACTACCTCCAATAAAATTACTAGAAGTTCTGGGGCGGGGCAGTTCTTGGTACCGCGTGTGAGAACTTCATTCGCACATACTTGAAATACTTAGCTCTAAGGCTCTATAATAATATAGAAATTACTATACAAAATTCAGTTAACATGGTAGCATTTAAAAAAGCAATAAAAAAGTGCTTGATTGTTAAAGGACCACTCTATGACAAAACTGAATTAAACAGAATTCTTGATTAGGTAAAATGAATAAATAAAAAGCAAATATTTAGTTTTTTTTTATTTATAAATATAATAGACGTATATGCGAGGTTTAAGACTAGAGGAATATCAATTTAATTTATTTGTGTATTTTAGTATTTTATATTAGTATGTATATTTATTTTAAATATGTATTTATTGTATTTATGTATTACTATATATTGGTGTTGGGTTTAATAATAATTTCTTACTACTTTACATTTTTTTTTAATGTTGGTATAACTCTTTGTGCTTGTGTATTTGTATTATGCAAGAACGAATGTTCTTTATACCAGTAATAATTATAAAACCGAACGTCATACATGTCAGCTCGCAATATGCTAAGTCTAATATCAGCATCCCTAGATACGGGCGTTCTTGCTCAGTTAGGTATGCGATGAGCCAACGGCTATGGGTTCAACTTGTTTTTCCTGCACGTTTTATTGTACTCTATAACGAACATCATAGCCATTCGTCTGTAAACCATGTTGTAACAAAAAAAAAAACAAAAAAAAATGATTATTCTTTCCAGAATTTTTAAATTACCCTTTTTACTTGAAATTTCATTAATGTTCGATGCCTTTATTATAGGGATTATGGCCTACTAGGTAATTCATTTATAAGCGATATAAATGCACTACGGGAAAGAACTCAAATGTGCTTAAAAAAAGGATTTTCTAATGTTAAGGTAGTTAAAGTTCAGATTTTCTTAAGTTCCGAATGAGCAAATTGCACAAAGCCTACGTATAACTACACATTTTTATCTCGATGTCTATATAACTAACCGAAAGCGTTATCTCCTTAATCAGCTGATTCAGCGAATCTGAGTTGAAAAAAATGTTGCGACCATATCTTTGAAATAAAAAAAAGATGTCTTGATTTCTCACTCGCCCACCTGTCATTATACGACTAAGCGATGAAGATGTGCCCGATTCAGATTAGTCAGATATAGAGTAGATAATTGTCTCACATTTTGGTTTTTTCTTGCTCCTGTCTTGTATTGTGAACTTTTTTCTTTTATTTCTAAACCTTATACTTCATACTTTAAATCACCTTCTAATTCATCTATTCATTATCTTCTTCGTCAGCTTTTATATTTTTCATAAAAAGGTATATACGTAATATTCATTGATATTGATATTACGTTTACTAGCCTTTTAGTTTTATTTGGTTAAGAATATTTTTCTTCAATTTATTCTTTTTGCAAACAAAAATAATTCTGAGATATACATATTGACTATTTTAATTCGTCCATGGTAATATTAAATATCATGGATGAAGACGATTTCTTTCGACTATTGGAGTTGCGAAATAAGTGATTAACCCTAGATCTTAAAGCGATTATCAACGCCTGGGTTTAGCGACAATTTTTGTCAAATAATATTTTGTCAACTTTAACTACCACAGATTCCGAGATACCAATGCACGCTTAATAAGTCATTGCTTGAGTGAATCTTCAATGTTTTGAGTATGTCATTTCAAATTGGTTCTATTTTGGCTGTGTTAATTTTCTATATGATGTATTACCTATCCATATATATTTTTCCTGCATGATTCATCCTATTTGGTGTTATTTTTTGGCATTTCAATTCAATAATAAATACAATAAAATACAAACGGAGCTCCCATGGAATTCACTGAATGGAGTCGTACGCTATTATTACACTTATGTGGACTAAGGACTAACGACTGGCTAAGGTAGGTTTAGGATAGCTGTCTTGCCACCTGTGAGCGTTCAACTTACCACCCATTTACTCCCTTTTAGAAGCCATAAAATTTGAGATGAGGAAATCGCGGCTTTAGATATTTTTTGTTGGAAGGAGTTGATTATTTTCCTGAAGAGACCACGATCTTTAAAGAGGTAAAACAGATATTTGTCTGGCAGGCCACGAGCGCCAACTTCCCCCGCGTGAAAGAGAACAGTAAAGACGTTCCGGCTGACAACGTTTGGGAGATCATGGTATTTATTTAATTTATACTCGTGGTCTTTTGGGATATTTGATTCCACTGGAATAGTTAATTCTACAATAAGGGGCATCTTCCGAAATAGGGAGTAAATAGTTATATCTGTGCGGAGAGCTGTGAATCCGAGACTTTCAGGGAATTTATACTGCATAGAGACCGATTCCACCCCTAGAATCCAATCTGCAGCTTTCTCGACTTTCAAAATCTCCGGATAACATTTGGTTGTGTTAATCATCGTTGATGTAAGTAAATACAATAATATAACAGGTACTACATAAAGTCATCACAATATGATCTTCATTTTCTGACCGATTGTTTGTTACCCCCCAGTCAACTCTCAGTCTACCTACCAGTAAGAAGTAAGAACCCCACCCGATCTCGCGGTTGAACGCCCAATTTTCGCCAATTGGCAAATCAATCACTGCTCGTTTCTCAATGTTTTGCTGGGCGGATTGGCGTTGCGTGTTTGTGGCGTGATTTCTTAGGTCTCGTGTCAAAGAGGCCTCATCTTGAACGCCAAAATAAAACCGAGTAGAAAATTAGTCGGACTATATTTAGCATTGATTATATTAGTTGGTTGACTGGAAGATATTGTTATGTAGCAATAAGTCCGCCATTGTACCTTGTTTTTTATTGTGCAATAAAGAGATTTTTCATTTCATTGATTATAAAGGGCAATAGATTGCTCAACTCCCTAGTATATTTTGGCACCACTTTTGAGCCGCTGAAATGCAGGTGGTGCTGATAGCGTTGACCGCGAGACTAATGGAAGTTTTTTTTTAATAAATGTCCTTTCGGACTGATGGATTATAAAACCCCAATATCTTAACCGATGAAAACAACAATAACATTTAATTAATACTGCCATCTATCGCATTTATTTATAGGCTGGTTACATCATAGAAATAATACGGAGAGATATAATCCCATCTATTAGTCAATCTGAACATTAAAGTGAGTAATGATTACATTGAAATCTGCATACCAAATTAAAAATATACCTTTTTATGTACATACATAATATTGAAATAATACGAGCTATATATATTTTTTTGGATATAATATTATTATTTTATACCGTATTTGGGGCGTCATCTGCTGTTCGCAGCCATACTGTGATGCCACTAAAGTCGCCAAATTGTATATAATAATAGAAGATTATAAAATTTTTGAACGTTGGTAAAATTCAAAATGCGTTTGTTATTATATTATTATTTTATTTCGAGATATGATACTCTGTATAGGTGTGTTTAGAGCGCCATCTACAGTACGCCGCCATACTGTTATAGCACGAAATTCGCCATATTGAACATAATAATAGAAGATTAATCAATTTTTTGAACTATGATTGTCATCTACACGTTGCGTTTGGATGTCCGGAATTAAGCAATCTAGTACGCTATATAATCAATGATATTAGATCCTCACAGAAAGTTGCCTAAAACGGCAACTTTCTAACGAGATTTAAGACCTAGCATGGAAAATATATATTTAGTTAATCGAAACATTGGGTTCGATTACGTTTCTTCGTGAACTAATATCGGAAAATAGTTCGTTCCAGAATGTAAAATGAAGTATAGTATCTTTTCATGCACAAAAACTATGTTATGCCGCTTTATGCTAGTTTGGTAGTTTTATGCTGGAAAATTGACAATCATTCAATTTATTTTCCGCTCGAACGTTTGGCCTGTCCCATGAACTAATTCTGATTTTGTTCACGAAGATTCGCAATCGGGCTCATTGACTCCTCTAATAACCATGTAGTTTTTCTACTGATCAGGTAGCGTAGTTAATGCTTCTGTTGGAAGGAAAGGAATCAGCGTTGATGGCGTTTTTAATTGCCTCTTCCAAGTTGACTTTTTTCTCTTCGGAGTTGATTTGAATATCCAAGTTCCGCGTATATACTCAACGTCAAAAACTTATATTTTAGAAAAAAAACTTACGAGTTCTATGGGCTCCACTGGAAAGGACCGCCAAAGAAAAACGCAATTTTTTCGATACTATTATTGTCAAGAAGCAATCCATTGGTTTCTAGTCCGTTGAACATTATTCAGTATCTAGTTGAATAGATGATACATGAAGCAGAGAAAATAGATTAAGAAAGAACAGTAAAATAGGTAAAGTAACAAAAAGGAATCCTTCAATTAAATTTTCGTACTTGGTAAAAAAATATGGAAAAAACAAAATAAAAACTTTTTCCGAAAAAAGTTTAAAAAGCATGGAGCGCGCTGCGCCATTTAGCGGTAGGATTATAGCGAAATTTTATATTTATTTTAAAAAGCATATATATTCCTAATATCTCTATTCTTCATATGTAAATTAATTACAATTAATAGTATGGACATTTTAAATGTAGACTATTTTATTTATTTTTTATTTTTATTTAAGAATTAATTACTATAAAACATTGATTTGAATAAAAAAATAACAGGAACCGGATGGCAAAACTTTAACCTTTTGCTTATTTGTTTCTGTCACTCAACTGGGACTGGCCCGTTCTAGAGTGGACAGGACTCTAATATTACAATCAAGTTTGCTTGATTGCTTGATTGTTTACAAATGTACAAGTTTTAGTAAAAAGCTAATAACACTAAATTGCCCTAAAATGAAATGAACGATGAAAGTCACTATATAATGAAAGATGGAAAACAAGGCTAAGAAAATATTGCTAAGATGACATACATATGTGTAAATGATTAAGTCCACATATATTGAGGTTAGCTGGTAGATAAGTCAAAAGCTAAGGCTATGCATTTTTTTGTTAGGAAAATCGAGCAGCTAACACGTGGAAACGGCGCGATTGGTCTACTTCACCTATTGTCATAGCACTATGTCTTATGGTATATTGTTATGAGAAAACCAGTGTTCAGCTAAAATTATACATGGTATATTGTTATGAGAAACCCAGTGTTCAGTTAAATTTCTCTCAGAAAGTTTAGTTTTTAATACGTAGCGAGAAAAGTTTTAAATATTTTGATAGACTAATTTAAATTTATGGTTCTTTTATTGTGTTGATTGGGTTAGGTTAAAGATTGGTCATTCTTAGTTATTATCAACTATATCCGCTAATAGCCGTTATAGAGTTATTGTCTATTTGGACATGCTGATCTGCAAGAGCCCTATATTTTTATAAAATGGAAGTTCTAGGCTACGCAGCTCGTGTGCCATTCATGTATCTAAAGAAGTATGTTCGACCCCCAAAAATGTATTATTGACGCGAGCTGCCGGGAGGATCGGTCAAGTTCCGGGTTTACAGCCCTAGATTTTTAGCAAGACTCTTCGACATCTTTAGATGGGTACACGTTCTTTTCAAGTTGACACAGGCTGGACCTCAAAAGTATACCGGAAGTAGCAACTTTTCTTCTAACAGAACATGAGAAAATTAGTGATATTAGTTTTTCAAGTATATCTCTTAACGAGATTTTCTTTCATAATGGATTTGTCTTTGTATCTTATGACGTTTGTTGTCTACATAGCAGGCTCCCGATCTATAAGTTCATTGTCTAATAGTTATTTAAAAAAACAAAGGAATACTATGGCTTTGCGTTAAATTTATTTAAATTTGTAATTTTAAGTCAAACTGAAGCTATCTAAGTTTAAAATGGCGGCTGTGTGGGAAAACGCAATTATATAGGTAAGGACCTAATTAACAGATCACCATCAGCTGATTTAATGGCTTGAGGCGGCGGTTCGGGCCGCAACGGAGACAGGAGACCGAGACCGGAGACAGAGACGGGAGACCGAGACACATGTCTCCGTCTCTTGTGATCTACTGTGCACTGAGACCGAGACCGAGACCGAGTACCTTATTTAAAATATAAAACAAGAAATTTATTTGAAATATAAATATAATATCTAATAAAAATATTATAAAAATGTGGTTTAAAAGAAAGATAGAAATATTAAAATATAGAACTATTTAAGTATAGAACTATTACATAATTAGTTAGTACCTCACAATATTAGAATTTTATAGACATCGATGGTAACTCATGAAAACGTAGAAATGAAGTAGAAAGTACTAGTACTTCAGATGAAGTAGAAAACACACTGACAAAAGTTTTAGGATGGTTCACCGCCAATAATTTGCTTTTGAACTCTAATAAAAATAAGTGCATTAAATTTATCTCACCTAGCGTTAGTGACTCTGACATTAATATTGTTATGGACGGTGAAATACTAAAGTTTGTAAATTCTACAAAATTTCTAGGAATTACAATAGACAATAAACTTCAATGGGGTCCTCATATTGAATTATTAGCAGGAAGACTTAGCTCGGCAGCATTTGCGGTACGTCAAATAAACCGGGCCGCACACCTGAGCAGCAAGCAGCAAGCGTACAGCAAATGCTTTAGGTAGCATTTAATGTGCCCATACAATCACCTATAGAGTACGCACACATGAGAAGCATTTACTACTCGGCGTAGTTTGCTGCGTGACAGCATGCGCGCCGCACATTTACGAGATTAAACACGTTCATTTTTTGCGTCGCGGTCCAGGCAGCATTTGTGAGAATGAAAGACGATTTAGAATTTTGTATTGCTTTTATTAAAGAAGTCGAACAAAATCCTGCTCTTTACGATCACCAACTGCAAGATTACAGTAATAGAAGAGTTACTGAAGTAATATGGAATAGAATTAGTGAGCGATTTAATGAACCAGGTATGTACCTACTTATATAAAATTATACTGCCATGGTACTGAACCATAAGGTTTCTGAAAATACTGACATAAATATTCCCTATTTTCAATGGCATTGTCAGTCGGTCTTCCTCTTTGATTGTCAAGATTTTGAATATTTGTATTAGCTGTAACATTTTCCGTCGTTGAAGTCATTCTATTTTTTTCATTAATTTTAATGAAGTTATGTAATAGGCACGCGGTTTTCACAATTTTGACAGCTTTATCCACTGAAGTTGATATAGGAGTTTGGAATATACGAAACTTTGATGCCAGCATACCAAATGCACATTCAACAATGTTTCGTCCTCGAGACAAACGGTAGTTAAATATTCGACGATCATTATTTAAAACTCTAGAATTAAAAGGTCTCATTATGTTAGTACTAAGAGGAAATGCTTCATCTGCTACAAAATAAAAATCGAATGATCTATCGAATTCTTCTTCACCTGGCAATGCCATAGAATCGGGAATATTTAAGGTTTTATTTGAAAGGGCCAGACCCAAAGCTGATCTTCGAAAAACTCCAGAGTCATTACTCCTGCCATAATCTCCAACATCAATACTTGTGAATAATCCATCTGCATCAACGCAAGCCATAAGATTAATAGAAAAGAATTCTTTATAGTTAAAGTAACTACTCCCCGAATTTATTGGTTTTTTAAGACGAATGTGCTTGCCATCAATAGCCCCAATGCAATTAGGTAAATTCCATAATTCTAGGAATCTCTTTGATTTGTGTAACCAGTCATCTTTAGTTGGTATTGGCATATATTGTGGTTGTAAAATTTCCCAAATAATGTCACAATCATCATTTATTATTTTTCCAATAGTTGTTTCGCCCCTCATAAATGCATATGACATTGATCTGAATGATGAACCCGTAGCCAAGTATCTGGAAGAAATTACAGTGGAATAAGTTTCTTATGATGATTATATTATTAATTAATATTTATTTATTTATTTCAGCCAAGGAATGTAAAAATAAATGGAGAATTATACGTTCATCCTATATACGAAGTTTGAATACTAAAGCTAAAAGTGGTTCCAAAGCCGGCGCGAAGAAAGAATATTACTTGGGACAATATTTAAGATTTCTAAACCCATTTACAAAAAACCGTCCCCAGGAAGGAAATCTAAATACTCCTCATACTGAAATTGATTCAAGTCAAGAAGAAGTTGAAATTATTGCCAGTTCTAATACTCAAGATGAATACCAATATATGTCGTCACCGCCTGAAATAGCAGAAAACAGGAGAACAACAAAAGTTGATAACCGACAGGATGAAAATGTTCAATCACCATCAGACAATTCATCATCTTTACCTTCTCACCCGTCTACAGATCATCATACAAGCAAAAAGTATAAATACCAAAAGAATATAAATAAAAAGGAAATTAATTCTGCAGATCAATGTGCGATAGATTACTTTACTTCGAAAAAAAAGAAGTACGAAATGACTAATGAGCAAAAAGACCCATGCGAGCACTTCCTTTTGAGCATAGTACCTTATATGAAGTCGATGTCGCAACTAGAGCAGCTATCATTTCAAAAAGGAGTGCTAAATCTAATAGAAAATACAATAAAATCTAGACAGCAACTCCAGCGCCCACAAAGTCAAGGTTCCAGCTATTCTGATCAATCTTCAATATCTACTCATAACCAATTTTTTCAACAAAGTCAACAATCACAAAGACGGCCTTCAAACTATTGCCATTCTCCAACGGCTTCCACTTCCACATTCGTCATGCACCAGCTCCCAAAGAGTCAGCTCACTGCGCTTTCTGGTCCTCCTGAACAAGACATTCAGGTCACCCTCTCTGACCATTCGTCAGGAATTGATGATGCTCGTGTGTTTTTTTCTACTTTTTCGGACGTACTACAGCCTCAGGAAGAACCACAAGAACGGCTACAATAAATAAACAATAAATGTTTTTCTTACCTTATTATAATCAATAAACGTTCTTCTGAAGAAACTGATTCTCGATAATGTGTGTTTTTTTTTCATCATCCTTGGACCAACTGAATGTAACAATTTTTCGAAAGTACTTGGCAGCATCCTATAATACGACTGAAACTTTTCTCTATCATTAATAAATTCTTTGGATATTTTGAAATTTCCAAAATTTTCGTGACCGCGATTATATGGATGTATCCAGTACCGTCTTTTGTTCCTATTTCTTCGTAATAATTGCCACATGAAAAAGTCATCTTCATCGGAAGACGACATCTCACAAACTGCGTATTTACGCCGCAAATGCTTTAAGTGCTAAATGTGGAGAAGCAAATACTGTACAGCGTTTGCTATACGCTTGCTGCTTGCTGCTCAGGTGTGCGGCCCGGTTAAGGCAACTAACTGATGAAGCTACTGCCAGAACTGTCTATTTCAGCTACTTCCATAGTATAATGTCGTATGGGATTTTGCTCTGGGGCCGCGCAGCCGATATGCAAACGATATTTACTTTGCAGAAAAGAGCCGTACGATCCATTTATTGTTTAAACTCCCGAGCATCGCTAAAAGAGAAATTTAAAGAGATCAATGTTCTGACGGTTTATAGTCAGTATATATTCGATAACATAATGTATGTTCGCAAAAACTTGCACAGGTTCCGTAGGTTGGGTGACATTCACAATAGGAACACCAGGTTCAAAAATAAACTAGCCATTACGGACTCTAGGTTAGCAAAAGTGAGTAAATCTTTCATTGGAGACGGTGTTCGCTTTTATAACACTTTGCCTGAGGAACTAACCCTTTTACCAGACACTAAATTTAGAAAAATTGTTAAAGATACCTTGTGCTCTAAAGGCTATTATAAAATTCAAGATTTTTAATCGATACATTGGTCTGCTTAAGTCGTTTTTGTGTAACATAGCTATGAAAACCATTTGTAAAGTCTTATTATTATTATTATACGTAAAGCCATTGATTATATAGTGTAGTAATCAATGGTAAAGCCTACAAGCAAGGCATAAATGTCTAGAAACATAAGACGTTCGGAAAGTACTGTAAGTCTACTTCGAATAAAAATCGATCTATCCATCAAGTAACGCTGTCGGTCTCCCGTCTTTGTCTCCGGTCTCCGTCTCCTGTCTCTGTCGCGGCCCGAACCGCCGCCAAGGCGTCAACGACATCGGATTCAGTCGATGGAAGCATTGACTTTCACTACAAGGCAAACGAGAATGCGATAAGCTAGGAAAACAAGGCTCGCCAGGGAAAATCAGAAGTGGATTAACGACTAAACGACTAGCTAGCGTTTCCGGGTAATCTTCCATCTTCCCGCCTATCTATTTGAATTTTTCACTAATCCCAGATTGCACTGTTTAAAAACCCCACAAACAATACCTAACTAATTACATTGATAATTAATTGAGATAATTAATTTAATCGGCAGCTGGTTTTTCTCGCTTTGTCGTTATTGCAATCTAGATTGTGCAAATCGTCGGAAATTGCTGATAACGGAATATAAATACGTCATGAAGTCGTCGGAATATAAACATTTGGTAGCCGAGTATACTGACGTATAAATATATAGACATGGCTTTCAATACGAATTTCAGAGAAAGCGAGACAACGTTGCTGGGAGAACTGCTAATGGTTCTCGTGCAGTCGGGCCACTAAGACCCGCTCGTTTAATTAAGTCGGCTCAACTCACGGTTCAGCCCCCATCCGATAGCCTACACGTAGATGTTCGAACCTGATAAGGACCCTATTTCCCTGCCTCGGCAGGTGGGTCAGTTCACCTGGGTGATGTCCCTCGGGTTTGCGCATCATGCGAAGTCAGGCAATCGACTGTGCACTCCGGCGAATAACCGGAGGGTCTGGAAATGATATACCGTTTACTAAGAAGCGGGGGTGATTTCTGACCTAATGTTAGCCGCTCTTGAAACGACTCTGGGCACCCGATTCCGAGTGGTAGATAGGAAAAGTACGCCACGGTCCACGATAAATTTGAACTGAATTACCGCTTATATTAGGTAGAAGCTACGCAAGCGACTACGACCCCTAAACCTGGCGGGAGGACGGAGAAATCAGGCCAAATCTGGTAGTCAGGACAAGAGGTCGGCTCGCTGAATTATTTTCCCAGTGTCTCGCCGTAAGGCTTGGGTCTCTTACGGGCCGTTGATATAGCTTGACTGTGGATTGTATTTGACCGCAAATACGTTCAGTCGATGGAAGACAGAATGGCCTGATGTCGTTATATCTCCCTGGGGTAACAGATTCGCCCATTGTAACTGACACCTCCCGTATGTGCAATCGCACTGATAACCCGAATGTAAATAAATAAAATAAATATAAAAATATTTATACGTCAATGGTCGAGTCGTCAATGTGCGCGACACAAATCTTATCTTATCATTTGGGACAGCCTTAAAATAAAAACTATGAGATTTTATTTTGGATAATTTAATATGTATATAAAACATCACAGCCTATTTCCTTATGAACTACTTTTAATAAAACCACAATTTTATCCCATGATATTTTTTCTGTATTTTTATTACAATGCGATATTTAATATGTTTTTTTGCACATCCCGTTGCTGTTTAAACCGTATCCCTTCGGGCAGGAGCTTGGCACTCTGAGGATGCTCTGCTCTCCGGTGATTCCGGGTATCATCCGGAACCATTCGTCTCGGCAGGCGCCGGTAGCGTCGGCTTGTTGGCCAGGAGGGCAGTTGGTCGGCGCGGTTATGATGCTCTTGGGGCCGAAGATGATTTCGACTTGGGGATTGTTGAAAAACCATTCGTCGCGGCAGACGCCGTTAGCGTCGGCTTGTTGGCCAGGAGGGCAGTTGGTCGGTGCGGTTATGATGCTCTGAGGGCCGAGGATGTGTCCGGCTTGGCGACTGCTGAAGAACCATTCGTCGCGGCAGACGCCGTTAGCGTCGGCTTGTTGGCCAGGAGGG
Source organism: Micropterix aruncella (assembly GCA_944548615.1). NCBI lineage: Eukaryota > Metazoa > Arthropoda > Insecta > Lepidoptera > Micropterigidae > Micropterix > Micropterix aruncella. The sequence continues at coordinate 37,558,491 of OX155954.1, forward strand.
CAGTTCGTCGGCGCCGTGATGATGCTGAGCGGATCTTTCGCTCCCGCAAACCTCCCGAAAATCCTGTAGAGCCACTCTGGTCTGCACACCCCGTTGGCATCGGGTTTGTGGCCAACCGGGCAGTTCGGCGGTGCCGTGATGATACTGCGATCGCCGAACCAAATCGGTCTGCAAACCCCATTTCTATCCGGCAAGTACCCAGAAGGACACGAGTTTGGCACATCGATGATATTGTACGAGTCCTTACTCCCGATAACCTTTCCATCGATCAGCACACATCCTACCAGCACGACGAACAACTTTATCATTTTTAACCTTCTGCAACTATTATATACTGTAAATGACTACTTCACGTTTAAAAAACAATAAGCCACTGTCTCTGTCTTATATAGCTATAGCGCCCTCGTAATATAATACTGTTATCTCTCACAGATTTTATCAGTTGCCTACCGTAAAGATAAGACAATAGAAATGGCAATTCAATTACCGCGATTTGCGGACAGGTGAAAATATGGCAACACAAATAAAAACAGAAAAATACGAGTTTGACTCGCGCGCCGAGGATTCCGTACCTTATAAAGAAAGGTGTTCTTGCTGTGAAACATTTTCACACCTAGGGGAAGAGGGCCCAGAGCGGGCCCCTTGAGAGAAAGACAAGGACGTATCCAGGGGCACAAGGGACGCGTCTCCCCCGAATTCTTTTGAGTAAAAAAAAAGTCGAGAAAAAATTGACATTCAGGGTATCTAGTGTCTGGCACGTCCGGAGGGGAGACAGTTAGGATTCAACCACAGGAATTCCGGTGTATTTTCGTTTCATTGTACGGGCAATTTCAAGTTCGGTGGGTGCCGCGCGCATTGTTTCAATGAATGTCCCCCCCAATGAACTTATTTCTTATCTTGAGAAGCTTGATATTATCTTGAGAAGAAGGCTTTTGAATAATGTTTGGTGAAAAATGCCAAACCACTAAAAACAAAAAAATATAAGGCACATTACCAAACTTCCGCGAATGCCCGCTTTGACCGCAGTGGGGCTTAAAGTGGGCATGTGTTTTTTTCGACACTAAGTCGTTGCCATCAAGAACCAACCTCAAAAGTTTGAGACAATTAAAAGTAAATACAACCAAATCACCACCAGATGAACACTCCATAACGAATAGGTTGTAATAATAACAATAAAAGACACAAAAATAGAGTAAACACAAGTAAGATACATCGAAATGTTGTTAAAAAATCTTAATAAAATATTTTTTTGCACAAATTCTAAATGCGTCTCGCAGGCGAACAGGATGACTGCAGTAAGGTGACAGATGCGCAGGCTTGTACGAGAGTATGGCATTTTTTTAAAAGACTGTATACACAAGGGTGCCCGCTTTAGGCCCTATGCCCGCTTTAGGCCCCATTCCCCTAATTGACAAAAGCGTTTCTCCAGATCTTACGAAATATAGTCGAGTAGTATCACCTTTTTAAACGTGGAGGTAAATAAGACCCAACAAATTTTAGGCCAGTCTCAGTATTAAGAGTCCTTATTAAAATTTTACGGAAACGTCATTTTCAATGACGATTCACGAAATGCTGCTCTATGTACAATAGATGCTGCAGACATTTTCTGTCATTCTGGAAATCAATAATAACACTGAAACATTACGGAATAAGAGATTACATTGTATAATGCCTACAAAATGCAATATAAAAAGGTGATATGAGTACAGTCGTCGGAATCGCTACTAAAAATCGGTGCTCCGCAGGGATAGTTATTAGGTCCTATTTATTTCTTGTTTATATTGACGATCTGCCAATGACAATACAAAAAGGCCATTATACTTTTATTTGTGGATTATATAAAATTTTATATAAAAGGGCTCAATAAAAAATACTCAGAAGACATACATGCAATTATGTCTCTGTATTAGATTTTAATTCGATAAGAAAACAAAACATTTTTAATTTACTCTTCCCTATGTGCGAGAGACTGAGAGGCCGTACACGAAATTTTGCGCATTTCGTGAATTTTCGTAATTTTGCAGACGTGAATTTAAGGTTAAAATACTGTATTTCTATAAGTTTTATTACACAACATAAAAGATCATTTATATTTTTGTCCAATGAGTGAGCTAGTTTTTTGAAAATTATTATAGAATTTTGATTAATTGACCTTAAACCGGCGACTGTTTGTGATTTTTTCCTGTAAGAGGTTTAGAATATAACATATTACGAACCGTTTTGACATCTAAACGGTATAAAAAATTACAATGTATTGTTGTGAAAGTCCTCTATATAATAAGTGAATCACTTTTTACTACTTTCATATAAAATTGATGATAAAAAAATATTTAACTTTGTCAAATTTTTTAGAAAATGGGCGAAGAAATGCTTTTGATTTTGGCCTTTTAGAATTCTCGTTCATAAAATAAAACAACAGAAATAAACTTTAGTTCAATATCAATCCATTTCCTCAAAAAAAAAATGCAAAACATTAATTAAAATTGGCAATAAAGTCTTTTAAAACAATCTAATTCTCGCGTTATGATACTCGCCTATGATACGATTCACGCCTCAAGTCAGCTAGTCCCCGCCGAGCGCTTCCAAAGGGTGGACGTATCTCTTTGGCTCCGAAAATCCTACCTACCTATAGTTATATTATACCATTGATTATAGAGGTATCACGGCCCACATCAATTTCGTACACGGCCTCTTAACATTAAAAAATAATAGACCAAAATTTACAGAGGTAACATTTTTTTAAAAAACCTTCTTCTTCTCGAAGTGTCTCTCCATTACTGGAGGTTGGCCGTTAGCTCTGAATACTTTTGTCGGTCTTGCGCCATCCGGAAGAGCTGTTCCGTACTGGTGATCCCGGTCCAGTTTTCCACCCGGGGATTCTTAGCACCCCTGACCCATTAAAGGACCGCCGGGCACTCGGGGCCATGGTTATTTTTGACTTTTCCATCGCTAACAACTAGGGATATATAGTGCAGTGGTCTCCCGTTGCCTTCTGCACCAGACATTTTAGGTCTATTTAGGACCTTAGGCCGCTGAGACCTCTTCAACTGGTTGCCCAGTTAGGAATGGTTATACTGCCATTGACTCGGTCTTTTCCTATATACTTTTGCTTCCCATTATAATTAGACCGATATGCAAACGGCGATCGAGTACATTCGGGACGCGTCCTGTGTCAACCGCAGGTGAATCTAGACTAAAGAAAAAACCTAAAGAATCTAAAATATAATACAATTAGGTCTTCGTGTATCTAATTTAGTTAAAATGAGATGTATGCCTGGATGAGCACCACTTTCGACAGTGCAATGTAGGTTTAATGGGATCACTTTATCGCTAGCGAACGATCGCCCTTCATCCACATCTCAAAAACAAAGCGTATCCTTTTGCAAACCAAAATAAAATTTCTTTATTAAAGACAAATTAAAGCTAAAACAATGAAAAAAATCACAATGAATCGTCTCTTAAATGCGGAATGATTAAATACACACATGATTACATTCCGCATTATATATATATATATATATATATATATATATATATATATATATATATATATATATATATATATATATATATATATATATATATATATATATATATATATATATATATATATATATATATATATATATATATATATATATATATATATATATAATTTCTTTTTTTAAGAATTCGTTTAAAGGATGACACTTTGATGAAAAAATAAAAATAATAAATAATAAAGGCCACTTACATAGCTGGAAGGTTTTCCCGGACTGGATTGGGAAATGCTTATTTTAAATGAGATGTATGCCTGGATGAGCACCACTTTCGACAGTGCAATGTAGGTTTAATGGGATCCCTTTATCGCTAGCGAACGATCGCCCTTCATCCACATCTCAAAAGCAAAGCGTATCCTTTTGCAAACCAAAATAAAATGTCTTTATTAAAGACAAATTAAAGCAAAAACAATGAAAAAAATCACAATGAATCGTCTCTTAAATGCGGAATGACATACCGAAAATTCGATTTGAAATTCGAAAATATCCACTCTTTAAAAGGACGATATACCATTGCTGGGCTCGCTATCAGCCAGCCATTAAATGAAAATAAAAATAAAATACTTCATTTGCTCGTTGCCATGAAATAAGATATAAATCGTAATTTCTGGTCGAGAAGTTTATACTAAGGCTATATGATATTTACAAGAGTTCAAAACATAAGATAAAATTGTATAATATTGTTAATATTTGATTGGTTTTTTGTAAAATTTCTTTTTTTAAGAATTCGTTTAAAGGATGACACTTTGATGAAAAAATTAAAATAATAAAGGCCACTTACATAGCTGGAAGGTTTTCCCGGACTGGATTGGGAAATGCTTATTTTAAATGATATATAAATAAATATATATATATATATATATATATATATATATATATATATATATATATATATATATATATATATATATATATATATATATATATATATATATATATATATATATATATATATATATATATATATATATATATATATATATATATATATATATATATATATATATATATATATATATATATATATATATATATATATATATATATATATATATATATATATATATATATATATATATATATATATATATATATATATATATATATATATATATATATATATATATATATATATATATATATATATATATATATATATATATATATATATATATATATATATATATATATATATATATATATATATATATATATATATATATATATATATATATATATATATATATATATATATATATATATATATATATATATATATATATATATATATATATATATATATATATATATATATATATATATATATATATATATATATATATATATATATATATATATATATATATATATATATATATATATATATATATATATATATATGTATATATATATATATATATATATACACACATGATTATCTAACTCCTTCTTCCTGATCACTTCCAATTCCCTACCTTTCCCATCGGTTTTATATATTAATTTTATATTTAATATGAACTTAGTTTAATTACAATTAATTTTTATGTGTAATATGCTGAAATCCAAATATGTAATATGCGGAAATCTGTTACTTTCGTAGGAAACGATTATCGGCGTAACGTTTTTCTTTTTTTATACATTATGTTTATGCACACGTACGTCAATTGTATGCGCTGTATGTTTCCAGAAATAAAAAATAAACTAGGCAGAGCCTGTTCTCAGGAGGACACCAATAATAAAATGGTTATTAAAATAACAACTATATAAAGTACTAAATAACAATGAGTAATAAGTAATAATAAATAATAATAATAATTAGTAATAATATATAGAATATAGTTTATAATATAGTATATAAAATATATAGTATATAATAAATACTTAAATAGAATAAATATAAACATATGTACATAAAAAAAATATATTTTAATATTGTCATATATGTGTTTTCCGTCTCTCTTCTACCAAGGTTAATAAGCCATAATTTAAGGCGATACTTTTGCTGTTTCCTATTTATTCCCAACATGTGTTTATTAATAATGTTAGCCATTCTAGGAGCAAGAAAGCTGTAGTGACGTTGTTCAAAAGACGTTTACTGTACTTAAAAATGTTTTCCTTGTAACGACCGGTTCTCTCACTGTTTTCCGGAATACTTGTGGTATTTTTTATATGAAGTATTACTTTAAGGCAATACAGCTGTCTTAAATATCTATAAATAGAGATTTAGTCGATAAAGTAAATAAAGGTAAATAAAAATAAATACGTACCCAATTCAATATTCCTGTATACCTACAGACATACGTACATATATAAATACGCAAAAATAAATTAATGCAGAACATTACTTTATATATTAATTAAGACACAATTTCCGTCAGCTGCCTTTCGCAATTGTCTCTGCTTTATGACCGAAACCTTTTGATGACTTCAGATTTAAAAGCGGTGCTACTAGTTCTCAGTTTCTGCCCATCGACGATCGTTGTAAGGAATGCATCGTACCTACATCCAAGGGCCAAAAATCCGATAAATGTGTCTGAGAAAACCTTCTACTCTTATTTATACTCGTTATTGTGAAATTTCTCAATAGGCGGGTTTATTGTCATACATCAATCTCTTTCAACCAATCCTACTATGAGGTTTTTATATGCATGTGTGCGTGTAACTTGTGTAAGTGTGTGTCTTGTTATTATTGAAATTCAATTTCGTTAATTTCATCCCTACGAAAAATAGTGACCCAGCCGGGAGTCGAGCCCGGAACCGTACAATGTAAGATCAGGCGACCTAATCACTAAGCCACCTACTCATATATTTAAGCTTCTTGAAGCGACTATATACCGGCTTATTTAGTATTATTCTATAAATATATTATACCAAATATAATAAATATAATATAATTACCTTGGCAAGATAGACAAGTTAATTTCCTATAATTATCCAGTCTAATTTAGTGAGTATAATTTCAAAAACATATAGAACAGAATAGCAAATCGTACGATTCTTAACTGGAAAGAAACATTTTAAGATACTCTAAAATTTGTCAGGTATTTTTTTTTTTGCGAAATAATTAATTACATTTTTTGTTCTATTCTATGTGTTTTAATTTTTTGATAGATTGTTGTGGATTTGGTATTTCTATTTTGGATATTTTTAAATTCCCTTTTAAACATTTACACAGTGTAATTGTTGATTTGGCATAGTTTATTGACTTAGGTTTTAATGTGTTTTTTTTTTCATATCATGGATTATCATGTTGGGGATTTAGTATTTCTATTTTGTATATTAATTATACATAAAACTTTCTATAAACATTCTACTTATTTTTTCCCCGTGTTCTGTATATTTTTTTAATTATGATGGATTTGAATAATCACAGATTGATAAATTTTATAGCTATTTGGTGCTATATTATAAATAGTACCTAAGTAGCCAGATATAACATTAATATAATAAAGATATATAATAATGTATTAATTGTAAGGTCTATACTTTTGCCAGGTTTTTTAAATTAAAATAAACTTAAAACTTTGAATTTTAAAGCTACAATTTGACAAAGTATAATCGGGGTTTAGAACTAAACAAACAACAACTAAACGAACAAAATCAATAATAAATAACAATCAATAAAATAGTCAGTAATATTATAATCAATTATTATTACAAATGGGACAAAACTCGTAAATACTCCTATGTTTAATTACTATAATTTAGTAAAAGTTTAAAATTTATTACAATTTATTACAAAAAGTTGCAATTTATAAAAAGTTTTTTACCAGCTTCTCAAAATCAGTCACTTTATAAAGGGCATATTTAACGAGATTTCGCTTCAGGCATTTTTTCAATTCTTCCTCCTCTAATGATTTTATTGCAGGGGTAACAAATTGTACAAATTGAGGCTAAGATATACATAAGTACGCTGGTATTTACTTAGTCTCACTTTCGGTATTACAATGTTATTTTTATGTCAAAACTTTCCAGGCAAGCAGACAACCATCCATATGCCAAACCCCTAAACCCTCTCCCCCGCTCCCCCTCGTTCCCCCCGTGGAAGACAACAGGTGAACTGCTTAGAAAACAGTTATTTCCAGACTCCCCCGATTATCAGACGATGAATGATATGAATGCACAGACGATTGGCTGATGCCGCACGGTGCCGCATGCAAACCGTACAAACGACCCGAAGAAACGATTTCCGGGAGCAACTGACCCACCTGCATACTCAGTTGCAGGAGGCACAAGAGTCCTTACCCAGACCTAAAACTTCTGCATGGAGGCTACCGGATGGGTGCCGACCCGTGAGCTGGGCCTATCCAAAAACGAACGGGTCATAGTGGACAAACTGCCCAGGGCCCATTAGCGTCCAAGGTAAGATGACAGTGAATTTCGGGTAAATGAGGAAGCAGACTGGCGAGAAAGGACACGAGAGCGGCCATGCGCGGATTTGCACTTTTGAAATAATTTTCCTAGTATCGTTTTCTATTCGAAATTATTTTTTAAAAGTAATCCTATCGCCCAATAATTGTACTGCGTGGAATATTTCTTTTATTTCGTTCCAATGATTTTCCTGAATGTTTTTTATTTGCATGATTTTAGTGTTTTTAAGTAGTTGCATTTAAATGCAACAGACGGCTGCGTTTTTAAAATGAACGTTCTAAAATTATATAAGGACATAACTTAGGTATTTATAAGCGAAAAATACCAGTTTATAATTCTATCAGCTATACTTCAACATACCTCTTGATATTGCTTATGATTATTTTTTTGTCCAGGCTTGCTTCGGATTTTGCCAATTCTGTTTTTGCTACAAACCTTACAGAATGATATCGCTGTCGTGACCTAAATTTAAAATTAAGCGTTAATATACCAGTCTGTTTATTGCAAATCGTACAGGTAAATTTAAATAAATTATTAAATAAAATAATATGAAATGATTATAAAATGTTATTTATTTGTAATCGTAGCGCCATCTGCAATGATTGAGTGACACCTTAGAGCGGTACCGCTATTCGCCGCTAGATGTCACCACTCGTCCCAGTTCCTACGGCAGCGACCGAGTGGATCCCTCCGATGTCCTCGCGGGCACGGAACTTCAGCGTTTCGTTCGTAAGGATCGTTGTTGCGCGGGAGGACCAAGGCTAGCGATCTTGGACTCTCCACATGATCCTGAGAATTAAATAAAATATTGTAGCATCGCTTTCGTATACCGTGGCATAATAAATAAATAAATCATAGAAATAAATACAGTTTTTAGATAAGTTAAGTAAGTACATATAATAGTATAGGTACATAATCAACGAATAGAAAAAGATCTTGCTTGCTGTAATAACTTGAGGGTAGGATAAAAGTAGTCCGAGCCCCTGGATTTTCCTCATTACCGTAGTGTAATTGTGCTCGTCGGAAGTTTGTGGAAAATAATATTGTTGCATTACTTTGATTGCATTCTTAATTTAATTATGTCAATTTATTTTACTTTTTCCATATTATTTCTTAAATTTTACTTCCTGATTATTGATTTTAATTATCTTCCTGCATATCTATTTTAGTTAATCATATTCAGTTTTATATTTTATCCGGAGCGATATATGCAACCTACTTACATTGTTTTTATCCTTATTGTTTTTAATTATATAATAATAAGATATTTGTGTCTGTTTTTGAATGTTATTATTAATTGAATTTGTTTATTTGTATAATGTGCTATCAATTCTGATTGCTATGATTTGATAATTTCATAATTTCAGTTATGCTGTTCATTAATACCTACTAGTTTGATTTTTAACGAATGTGGTATCTTACACTGGAACTCACTTTGGATGATTTTCTTTATTTTAAACTTTTAACATTTATGAATTTCTATTTTTAAATTACTGAAGTTTTGAATTCCTATTTTTTTATATTTTTTATTATATTTTATATAACCTTTAATTTATGTGTAATTTTGAATTGCATTTTTTATTGTCATTTTTAATATTAAATGGAAATGTGATTTCCAGTGTCAGATAGGGTGATTAAAAATAAATAACTTGAACTTGAATCTATTCGCTCTTTCCTTCAAAGTTTGTATAAACGCGACACATTTTGTCAAAAGCTGACAAAGTGGTCCCTTGTTGAATGGTTTTGTAAGATCTTATCCCTTTTTCTTTTAAGCTCACTAGAATAAAAAATGGTAAATCACCCGTCAGTTCTAAAATTGATAAAGATAGCTGCGATACAGGAAATCGCGGTATTTTTAATGGTTCGATTGATTGAACTCACATTAAAGCCGGAACTCCTTCCAAACCACCTAAAATAACTTCTGGGAATCCCGGACTGATGGACAGAAGATCTTTATCCAGAAGTGGTAAGGAAAGAAGAAGAAAAGAATGGCATCATAAGGCATGCGAACCAAAATTAAACATCTAAGACCTATGCATAAATGACATCATGCTGCTTATTCTTTCACGAGCGACGCTTACGATGCAATTTCTTAGGAAAAATAAAACGCAAACTGGTTGAGCTACTCCGAATTAAACTAAGTAGGTCACAAAACAATAATCATTGTTTTCTATACCTGGAAATATGTCGTCATGTCAACGTAGGTAGTGACAATATAATTGCACAATCAAATCAAATGTTTTTTTCAATTAATTAATGCAGATTGTAGAATAATACAAAAAAAAATGTTACAATATTTAAAATATAAATATTACTTAAAAAATATAAATTAGACATTCCAAAGTGAATATGAAATGAGTAATGGTAATAATGTCACCAACCGGTTGAACGCATAAACCTTCAGTTTAGTTAGCATTACATGTTATAACAAATTGACATAAGCTTGTTTAAATTATATTTTGTGCTATTCTTATGAACACAATATTTAAAAGTGTTACATTTAAATATTATTTAAAACGTTATAAAAAGCCAAACTAGTAAATTTAAACATTGATTAAAACTGTATAATCAATGGTTTAATTATCAAGCATTATCCTAACCGAGCGAATAAGTATAGATACTAATAATTTCTAATTAAAAAAATATATAATCGAATCGGTTTTTTTTTCGAAAATAACACTAATCAAAGAAAAAGTGTATCAAAATCAAAAATAATCAACTAATCAGTTTTTTTAAGAATTTAAAAGAAGAAAATACATTCAAATATATGCATATAGGTATATGCAAAAACATACAATAATATTCTCTCGATGTTATTTCAGTAGCCTATTTAAAAAAAATATGATAATATCATCTGAATCGGCGTCATAAATTGTCATATATAGTATCATCTAAATCGGCTATATTAAAAAAAAATTATTTAAAATAACTAAGCATTTTCTTATGGTTTCCCTTTATTGAAGTTTTATCATGTTTCATTTCAACATTTAATCTCTCTCAACATTTCTGCTCTCGCAGCTGTAACTTACAGATATTTATACAATTTCGATATGTAGTTAAATTATTTTAACCCTTATTATTAGCCCTTATTTTTTTTTGGCTTAAACGTCTGTGATGATCATCCGTTTTTTTTCGTTACTCCAATACTCAAAAGTAAGCAAATTTACTCTAACTACAGTAAGGGCAGTGTCAACTACAGCGGGCGGACCCTTCACCCCAGGATGGTATGAAGATATGTGATCGTTCTTTCGGCCGTGGGATGAGAGTAGAGACTTAGAGATAAAAACAGTCTACTAACTAGCTCCGCTAGCAAGCGAGTCAGAGTCAAACGGCTTATGCGAGACACTAAAGAGCACCCAGTAGGGGCCGCCTCGCCCCTGAGGCCCCTCGTGTCTCGGCTGGATTTCCTTTGCCTCCCGATTGGTTAGGGGTTCGAGGTCGCTTGCGCGGTCCTCTCCCTAATGTAAGCGGCGATTCGTTCGAACCATCGCGGACCATGGCGTCCTTTGCCCGTCGGTCGTTTTATCAAGAGCGACTGTCATTAGGTAACCAGCCACCCCCGCTCTATAGCTGTTTCCAGACTCCGCCGGTTATCTGTCGGAATGCATAGTCGATCGGCTGACGCCGCAAGGTCCGCAAACCGTCCAGGAGCGTCCGGAGAACGATTCCGAGGAGAAACCGGACCGCAGGCACACAGTCCTACTCGGGCTCGAACTTTTACTTGGAGTCTAGCGGATGGGTGCTGACCCGTGACTTGGGCCGACCCTTAACCTGGATCATAGTGGTCCAACTGCACTATGCCCATTAGCTCCCAAAACTGTCTAACCAGAGTTTATGCATCAACTGTGCGATAAAGGTGATTCAAGCCTTATTCCGCCGATCAAGGCCAAAGAAAGACGTAGACAGATTTATGTTCTGGCGGCGCTGAGCCCATAAAAAAATTACTTAATTAGTATTTTTAGTATTTTTCTACCGTTTTTCCGAGTCTCTGCAGTTAACATTTCCATTTCCAGACCAGAATCTACGGTTTTTCTCAAGCCGGGGCAAAAGACATTATAGGCGCTCCTCCCCACCAGCATTTGAGATTATTGGTTTCAAAAAAGTCCCAAAAGAAATATCCTGTGTGGAATGTTTATGAACAGGAGAATTTTATTTTTCATTTTGTTTTTGTATTGTTATTCAGGAAACATAAGTCTGTTTCAATACCTACATTAGATACAGAATTATTAAATTTTCAGTACAAAATTGATACATGTTTCCACTTAAACATTTATTTTATTTTTCTGAAAAATAAACACGCACAAGTGGACCTTATGTCTGTTAGGAGATTTTTACACGACTGCCCAAAAAAAGAGTGTTACGTGTTTAGGTTTCCCGTTTCTTTATTCCACCATATTTTCCAAAACTTGAACCGATTTAGAAGTGTGTGATATTATTAGAATCGTTATGTAATCCCGAGTGTCATAGAGTACCTAATGTGCTCAAATGTCAAATAAATAATTAACTAAACGCCCAAATGTCAATAAATTAGTATAAATATATATATATATATATGAAAAGTCTGATGGAGTATATTTCGGAAATATATATGTATCTATACGGATACATACACAAACCAGAAATATTTCATAAAAAATCTTTTTATTTTTTGAGCACGGAGGGCAACCGACTTAAGTGCGGCGGTGGCAAAGCGACGGTTTTGAAAAACCTGATACTTTCAGATCAGACAGTACTTTTACCATAGAATGTCGGGGTATTAGAAACAGCAGGCCGGATTCCGGGACACCTGGCGCTAGCGTACCTACGTCAGCGCCACCAACGGGGGCGTACCTACGGGACCGCCTAGTACAACAGTGAAAAATCGTCAGTTTTCGAGACTCTGGTATTATCCGGACGCCCTGGACCCCCTTCCCCACTGATGAACCGAAAGTTCATTCGTTCTGTTCATTCAATTCATTCATGTTCAGGGTTGGTCACACTCACGGGTCAACACCTATCCGACGGCCTCCACGCATGAAGTGCGAGCCTGGGTAGGACTCTGGTCTTATGGTTAGTATCCCCTGGGAATCAACCTTCTGGCGCTCCTGGGCGGTCTGCGCACCGTGCGGCGTAAGCCAATCGACTGTGCACTCTGACTAACAGTCGGGGGAGTCTGGAAGCTGTACTGTTTCCTATAGAGCGGGGGTGGTTGCGAACCTTACGGCGACTGCTCTTGAAATGACCATCGGCCATCCGATCCTTTGTGAAAGCCGGGCAAAGGACGCCGTGGTCCGCGATAGATTCGGTAGGTATACACCGTTTCACCGCTTCGTAAGGAAGACCGCGCAAGCGACCTCGAACTCGGAACCAATCGAGAGACCGGAGTAATCTGGTCACAATTGTAAGTAAGGGCGCGAGTGTCGGCCCGCCAGGTAACATTCCTGGATCTCGCGGTTAAGGCGTTGGCCTCTTACGGGCTTGTGACGTAGCTAGATGGTGGACTGTTTCGTCCCCAAGTCTTCTACGCTCACTCCAGGGAGATAGAACGACTAATCGTTAAAACTTCCTGAGGTGACGGGCTCGCCCGCTGTAGTCGACAACCCAAGTTGATGAACCCAAAGTGAATAATAATAGACCGACGAAGAGTTTACTGTCGACTACTGATCAGACATTTAAAAATATTTTTAGATGAATGGCAAACTCTAAAAAAACACTGATTTTTCAGAATGTCCAAAGCAGGATTACAAAGCTCTTATTAACGATGGGTCTAGTAATCAAAGCTTATGTAAAAAAATAGTCTAGTCGTATATATAAAAAAAACGAAATAATTAACCTTTAGACGATTGGCATGGTTATGAACCATGTCGGTCTCCAGATGTTCTCCTCTGAGGTGACGCGCTGACGTAGTACTCCAAAACAGCCCTATTAACAACAGTGAAAACAACAATTTCATCATGACTATTAAAAAAAACACAAAACAAAATGCAACTGATGATCTGAGGTTTGTTTACGATACTTAAATAGCGACTGAGATAGGAGAGTTCCAGAGACACCCACCTTATTATACCTATCCATTATCGCGATGCTGATAAGGCAAATTTTACACGAAACACTTGAAATCATATCCTTGCAAAGCAATTTCGCTGGTAATAAAAGAAGGCGAGTCTACGGCCTTTGCGATAACGATAATTTGAAACAATATTGAAAGCATTTAACGTTTACATATAATAAGGATGTAGGTTCAATAACTTCAATAAAATCAATCGTAGGTATCTATTTACATTGCTGCAGATATTCCAAGGGGGTTCCAAACATGGATCTTACAGCCGTTTTGCCTTGATTGGAAAACAACTCATGAAACTATAAATACGTCGGGTGCTACAAACTTCACGCGGTAAATTCGTTTTCTATCCTATTTATAATGTCAAACAACCGCGACAGTCTTCGAACTCATGAAACTATTGGACGAAAAGAAAAATGTAATGACGCAATTTTTCATAATCGTGAACGTTTTTTAAGACACGGACTAAATATTTGGCCTAACCCTCAGAACTCTCCGTTCCAAACTTCGTTCCTTGTTCCAACGTTCCTTGTGCCTCTATAAAAATCGAAAAATACTTCAGTATTAGTATATATTTTCTTTGAATTTGCGATGAAATCACGATCTTATCATTGTAATCATCAAAGCGTTTTATTTATTTATAACCGAGTACATAATATGGCTATGATAACAGAGAGATTAATGCATCGATATATTGAAATTGACAACTAAGCCTTTTTGAGTCTACCCATACATTATAACACTCAGTATAACAAGTTGGACAGAATATTAGACCTCGTACTTAGTAATTTAGAATGTACAGTTGAGACTTGCTCAAATCCTTTTGTTCCTATAGATGAATACCACCCAGCTCTTCTGATCTCGATTCCAATCTCCTTAAAATCACTTAACTGTAATGCTCGAGTCATAAAATTGTTCGGGCAAGCAGATTACTCACTTATTAATGAAGCACTATCAAAGGTTGACTGGGACTCAAAAATTAACAATTGCGAAATGGAATTAGCCACCATACGTTTCTATAAAGTCCTTAATGGTATCATCAGCGAGCATGTACCGTCGAAAACTATTTCGCATCGTCAATTTCCTCCTTGGTATGATGCATCATTGATTAAAATAATCAAAGAAAAGCACAAATTCCACCGTAAATGGAAGATAACCGGTAATCTCGTCCACTATGAGGCATTTTCAATACTTAGAAGACGCCATAAAGAATTAAATAGTCTTCTTTACGAAGCCTATATAGAGAAGTCTGAAGAATACATAAAAGACAACTCAAAATTCTTCTGGAAATATGTAAAATCTAAACGATCCACCCCCGGTATCCCGTGCGAAATGAATTTTAATTCTGATGTAGCCACGAGTGGTCCGGATATATGCAAGTTATTTTCTCAGTATTTTCAATCAGTTTATGAAAACCACGATCCTCATATTGACTTCCGCGTACCTAGTTACCCCAACCAACAATCAGTCGACATATACGACGTACGATTTGACGAGGAAACAACCTATAATTATTTGCGCAAAATAGATATAAACAAAACCGCTGGCTCTGATGAAATACATCCTATATTTGTCCTTAACTGTGCATTAAATTTGGCTTATCCACTAACGACATTGTTCCGTAAATCATTAATAGAAGGCGTTTTCCCCAAAATATGGAAACAAGCATATATATGTCCAATATTTAAGCAAGGTTCGCGAAATAATGTTCAAAATTATCGTCCCATATCAAAACTCCCAATATTTAGTAAGTTAATGGAAAAACTCGTATTCGAACAATTATTCGCAGCTGTTCGTTCAGTCATAGTCCCAGAACAACACGGATTTTTCAAATCAAGGTCTGTAGAAACCAACCTTATTACCTTCACTGATTCTGTCCTTAAGTCTATGGATAAACGTATACAGGTTGATGCTCTATACACAGATTTTTCTAAGGCATTTGATAAAATAAATCATAACTTACTTTTAAAAAAGTTATGGGCTTTGGGGATTAGGGGTGACTTGTATCGCTGGATTTCCTCGTATATCGCATATCGGACTCAAGCGGTAGTTGTTCAGGGTTATCAATCCGAGTTTTCTGAAATTCCTTCAGGGGTACCGCAAGGCTCCCACTTAGGACCACTTCTTTTCCTTCTATACCTCAACGATATCACCAATTGCATGCTACATTCCAATATAGTCATATATGCGGATGACACGAAGATTTTTAGTGAGATCCGATCAATTAATGACTGCCTTAATTTGCAGGCAGATATAAACCGCCTTCTGAAATATTGTTCAGATAACTGTCTCTTCGTTAACGTAAACAAATGTCACATAATCACATACTCCAGAAAAAATACTAATATAATGTTTGACTACAACTTGAATGGCGCTATAGTTGGAAGAGAATCAGCGGTGCGAGATCTTGGGATTACACTTGACACGAAAATGCTATTCGCTGAACACATCGATAATATTATTAGAAAAGCAAATAAATTACTAGGTTTTATTCTAAGGGTATCATCGGTATTCAAATCCACTGACACGCTTAAAACCCTCTATAATTCCTATGTAAGAAGTCAGTTGGAATTTGCATCAGTGGTCTGGAATCCCCAATATTTGACTTACATATCGCGGATCGAATCGATACAAAAAAGATTTGTGAAGCGATTAAATTTCACTTCTTTCACTAAGCCCAGCTCCTATGAGGAATCCTTAAAAGCCCACAATTTAATGTCATTGGAGAGCCGTAGAGTCTTGATCGATGCCGTATTCTTGCATGGGTTGGTAAATAATTCCATCGATGCGAACGCGATTTTGGAGCGCATTGAATTTTATGTTCCTCCCCGCCCTGTTCGATCGCATCGACTATTTCATCTCCCTGTGGTGAAAACCAACGCATCTCAAAATGCATTTCTATACAGAGCGTGTCATAGATATAATACAGACTTTTTAAGTGTGGACATATTACACTCATCAAAAACCTCTTATAAGAACTCAATAAAAAAAATTCTACAGACTATCTAGATGATCACATAACATTTATACATATTATATTTCATTTAATTTAGTTCAAGGACATACTTTTATCTCAAGTATATTCTTTATAATAACTATATATCATACCTAAAATTAAATATAAATATATTTATATACATACATAATATATTTTTATCTATTTTGTCTCTCCCTTTCACCTCACTTCCCATCCTGATTCCCCCCATTCTCAAGCGGAAACAATATAAAATTATATTGCGTTCATTTTGTATACTTTATATTCGGAATCACATTAATGGATTTTTGTCACTTTTAAATAGGGTTTTATTGCATTGTATGTAGTTCTGTTTGGTTCCAGAATAAAATAAAATAAAATAAAATAAAATAAAATAAAATAAAATAAAATAAAATAAAATTAAAATCTTATGAATTATTTTTTGATCTTCCACGATCTTTACCCTTATTCTACGAAGAAATAATTTGCAGAGGCAGTCGATGGTGCAGTTGAAGATAATGTAGTAACGTCTGTAGTCGCGTTGAAACACTGGTCTTCATCAGATCACCGAACACGTAGTCAATACTTGGATGGGTAACACTCTGAGTACTGCCACGGGATGTTATAAAAGCCGGCCGCCTGTAAAATAATTGTCGTTAGATATTAAGGCGGAAGCCTGGTTTAGAAGGCCAAAAAAAAACATGTTTTTCATTTTTTTTTAAAACCTAAAGTTGAAATCTAAAGTTCAAATCCATTTAATATTTCAAAAAAATAACTATTTTTGAAATATTAAATGGCAAATGTTTCCACCGCTTCAGAAATGACGGTATCTGCTTGGGCTGGTAAAAGCGAGCGTAATTTTGCCTGAAACAAAAACTAAGATATTAGTTTTTATATGTGTTTTTTCTAGATGAACTAAAACAAATACCTAAAAGTTATTACTTTTATAATTTTTCAAAGATTAAAAGAAATAAAATCAATTTTCGCCCAACATTTTTGTGTTTAACTAGTAAAAAAATATATAAAAGCACTTTTTCTATTTTTTATTAGTTCATATAGTAGAGAATAATCTTTCAAATTCTTTTTGGAACAAATCGGTCTGTCAAGTAGTTTTTGTTTTATCACCAGCGCAGAACTGAAAAATATGGTTTTGAGAAAAACGCGTTTAAAGTTTTAGTCAAAGCAAAAGTAGTGTGTTTTTGACACTTACAGCAATCTGCGACTATCAGTTATTTTAGAGGTAAAAGCATGAGTAGAATTCAACTCGAAATGGTTTTTAAAAAAATCATGAAATATGTTTTTTAGCCATCTAAACCAGGACCCCCTTAAGGTCAGACCGTTACTGTAAGGGGTATAAAAGTAGAAAAAATATATTTAAAAAATACACAAGCTATATCAGTGTAAACGGTTGTAAGGGTTCCTCCGAGCAAATGGTAAAAATACCATTGTACAAACCCTTTTACTGTCTATTTTAGATTACGCCAATTTAGCATATCTTGATGCCATGGAAACCTTCTAAGAAGTCATGGTATCCTACTACGATTAAATAAGAGCAACACTGTTGGTATCCCGCCTCATAAACCTCGTTTTCACTTCACGGTTGACGCACCCTCTCTCTATCTATAGGAAGCTTCCTAATTTTAACGGTTATAGAAAAAACATCACTACTGAATTCAGTTTCATGTATCAAAAAATAGATTAAACACACTTGGATATGCTAACTTATTTATTCAGTCTGTCTGCCTGCCTGTTTGATCGCGATACACTCAAGAACCGTTCTATGGATTTCGATGCAGTTTTAATATTCCTTAGAGCCTAAATAAAGATGATAACTCTTCCGGTTTTAATAAATTTTCAGATTCACTCATTACAAATAATGCATATTTTTATGAAAACTATAAGATTTTCTATGAAAACTATGAAAACTATACGATTTACCTATTTTCTGTTATTTTCTTAGTCTATTCTTCCTGTTTCATGGGTCATATAATTAATTGGACCATTCAACGAATCGTAATAAAATTAAGTTTATCAACAATAATAATACCAACAAATATATAATATTAAAAGGAATAAAAAACACGACTTCCTTTACAAAAAGTGAACTACTGTATTTATAATTATTTTTTTTGCGGTTTTTATTATATACAATATTTGTCGTTTATATATTTATCCATACACAAATATATTTTCGGAATGTACTCAATCAGACCTTTTATTTGACACTGAACACGCTATATTTATGGTAATTTATTGAGATTTGAGGATTTGGACATTTATACAACTACTTAGGTACTTGATATTTCGATACTTAAGATAGTTAAGGTATCCTATGACACCCGGGATGACATAATGGTTCTAACAATACTACATACTACTAAATCAGTTTAGGGGTTTACAAGTTACAGTGAAATAAAGAAACGGAAAACATACATAGATGAACCCTGGCGACATTACACTCCTTTTTTATTGGGCAGTCGTGTATAAAGAATAAAAAACTCGACTGCCGTTACAAAAATTGAACTGCTGTATTTATAATTATTTTTATACCAGTTTTTTTTAATGAAATATTGGTCGTTTACGTATTTATCATAGATGCGTGTAATATATATTTCCGAAATGTACTCAATTAGACCTTTCCTTTGACACTAAACACGATATATTTATGTTAATTTATTGATATTTGGTCATTTATAAAACTACTTACTTAATATTTGGTACCTATGACACTCAGGATGACATAACGATTTTAACAATACCACACACTTCTAAATCGGTTCTAGCGTTTAGAAGTTATGGTGGAAAAAAGAAACGGAAAACATACATAGATGAACCCTGAACTCATTTCACACCTTTTTTGATGGGCAGACATGTAAAAGGTGGCTTCTGGCTTTCTTTGGCGGTTATTTCCAGGGAAGAAACTCATATAATTCGTCGGGAACAAAATAAATAATATACTGTTATTGACGTTTATTATGTGTACGCGTATGTGTGTAAGTGTTTCATTTTTGAAACTTACATTTCTGGGAGGTATCAAACGATTTTTAAACCCTACATCTCTGTTTGCAAGTCAGAGACATCCAACTAATCTCCGACGCTGCGCTCAGAACGAAGACGAAAAAAACAAAATGGCCAGGAACTCAAAAATTTTAAAACATAAACGCCGTATATTGGAGAAAAATAGATTATTAATGTAAGTAACGTGTACTATTACGTGTATATTATTTACCATTTGTCTACTCTGAAGCTCCTTGCCTGATGTCAAATTGGGGTGACCACACGAATTGGCTTCGTGCAACAAGTTAACTAATTAATCCTTATAAAATAAAATGCTTCTTTTATTTCATAATTTGACGTGATTACTGTTTTTATTTTAGGCGAATACGAAACAATACTAATTCTCAAGACGTGAATTCACAGACGAGGTGAGTAAACAGTGTAGGTAAACAAAACTACATCAATAGGTAATGTATTGCCTAATTTAATATTTTGGCTCACAGGTAAATGCATACCTAATATAATATTTTGATTTTAGTGTAATTAGAACAATAATTATGTTTTATCAGAACTTCAAAGTTTTATCAGAACTTTCGAAATCAAAATATTATTTTGAACTCAAAGATCAAACTTGAATATTGAATTTGAAAATCGATTTAGGGCCGAATGAAACCTGCGAATGAAACCTGCGGGTAAAAGTACAAACATAAGTTGAACCATCGGTTTACTAAATTCATTCATTAAGCAACAAAATTTAATTCGTGATTTTCGTAGTATGACTAAAATTATAATTTGGTTGGAGGGGGTTGTTTCTGTGGTAATAAAATAATTGTGGTTTTTAGCCAAAAATGAAATGAAATGAAATGAAATGAAAAATGCCTTTATTGTACTAACAAAAATAATTACATTGGTAAAGAAAACTTAAATTCTATTTTAACTTAGTACGAACGGCGGGCTTATCGTTTCGCGATTTCTTACAGCCAACCGTGTAATATTAAATAAAAGTAACAATACAGCTCACATACATAAACATATACATATAAATATACATATACATACATCCAAACATACATACATATACATACATACATAAAAAATATAATTTATAATATAACATATGTATATTATAATAATAAATACATAGAAACTACAGATAAATAATAATAAAAATACCTGCTTATATAAATAAAATGATAGATATTACGAAGTTCTTATGCTTCTATCCAGTCAACAACCCAACGAAAGGGGGAAGGGGGGAGGGGATAGGGGGAGGGTTGGTTCTTAGTTGATATTTTGAGGGAGAAAATGTTTTTTCAGTAACGCCTTGAAACAGGGCAACGATGTTGCATGACGAATAGCATGCGGAAGCTGGTTCCAAAGTCGAGCAGAGTGGACGCTAAATGAGTTGGTGAAAAAAGAAGACTAATGTAGTGGAATTGCTATGGTGTTGTCCTGACATGACCTGAGTGGAACACCATGACTTCCTAACGGGAGAAAGAGGTCTTTAAGGTAAGGAGGTGCTATGGGACTATTTAGGACTTTATAAAGGAGTGAGAGGGCATGCAGATTTCTGCGCTCACGAATTCGAAGCCAGTGAAGTCCATCGCGATATTCGCTTACGTGATCAAATTTACGCAAGTCGAATATATATCGTATGCAGATATTTTGTAGCCGTTCGAATTTATCCAGTATCTTCTCTTTAATATCTATAGTACCGACATCAGCATAGTCTAGAATTGGAAGTAGCAGTGTTCTTACTATAGTTTGCTTAGTTGCTGCTGGAAGGAATCTCTGTAACCTTCGGAGGCTATGAAGGCCATTGAAAATACGACGACTAATTTGGTTGGCGTGTGCCTGCCACGAAAGAAATTCGTCTATGACTATTCCAAGATTCTTGACAGTTTTGGTATACTCAATAATGTTACCGTTTATTTTGAGGGATGAGGAAAAATCTGGAAGTAATAATAATAATCCTACTTGTAACATAGTTACGCGCATCCCTGACTCACTGACTGACTCTGTAACGCTGTAGGTAAAGACAGTCTTTTTAAAAAATTTACAGTTTTTAAACTTTCCTTTACTTCATAATTTCTACTACTTCTGAAATGAAATGAAATGAAATGAAATGAAATATAATGAAATGAAATGAAAATCTCTTTATTGCACAATAAAATAAGGTACAATGGCGGACTTATTGCTACACTACAGCAATAAGTTATTATTGCTACACTACACTTCTAATTTCGAACTTGAAATGCTACATCGAATTTCGAACTTCGAACTTGGCATTTTACTTCGAATTTCGAATTTGACATTCTATTTCGAATTTCAAACTCAACATTTTACTTCGAATTTCGAACTTAACTTTTTGACATTTGAAATTCGGAATTTCGGAATTCGAATTAAAATTTCGAAATTTTGGACTTGTCTAAGGATTCATTTAAAGCATTCATTAGGATTCAATTATGGATTGCTCGATATTCAAACTCAGCACTCGTAAAAAAACGACCCTTACACTGTTTTTGCAGGAATAACTATAATATCATTGATATCTATGCTGTAGATCCTGAAGTGACCGAAACAACAATTGCTGAGGAGGAAGCCTTGTACATTGTTACAGAAAATGAGAGTCATTCTCTGACAGGTAAAAGCATAATTATTATTACTGTGACATCAGCATAGCTTGTGCACATAAAGATTTTAAACCAAAATTAATTATTCATCAATTAAATTACTGGAAAAGTTTTTCAACTCGTGATAACTATGAATGTAACAATAAAAATGATTCCAATAGAGTTTGTGAGGCTGGCTACCCCTCACTAGACTCCAATTGCTAGTGAGTGAAGGGTGGTTCTCATCAAGGGGTTTTCTCCGTATTAAAAGTCGTTGATGCTGAAGTTGAAGTATTTATTCCAGAAGGTGTATGGTGGTTGCCAGTTTGTATCGCCTTGATTGATAAGTCGCAGAGTGTGTGTAGTGTGTGCTCGAAGGTACTGTCGCAGTTGTGTAGCTGAAGTGTGAAGCGCGGCGATAGATTTGAAGATGATGATGATCGCGAGGTATAAGCGCGGTTGTTGTCGACTCGAAGATAATGAAGAGCGCGAGAACTCGTGGACGATGCGGTTAACTGCCGCTAGAGGATGATTGAAGAGCGAGGTATAAACGCGATGACTGCTGTGTAGAGGATGATAAATGATCGATCGAATGTATGGCTTTATATATCGCGTGTGTGATGCAATGTTCAATGCGTGGGGGAAACTAAATGTGTCAAATTGAATCGATCAGAAGAAATGATATTAGTCATCGGCTGCGTATGTATTAATTGCCGAAATGATATAGAATTCAATTCTAGTTGACGCGTGTAATATTGAGCGTGTTTGCAGTCTGGGTTCTAGAGAATTTACTTCTTTTGTTGACTGATATGTGGGCGAAGTCCTCAACAAGTTTACTGTTGTAATTTTATTTCATTGTTTCTGTTGTATAATATGTTTTGTTTGTAGAAAACCGACAATGTAAATTACAGAATACTTATTAGGTGTATTTTCTTTTCAGAAAGAATGTAGAAGTAGTCAATGGAATGCGAATATTGAATATTGCAAAGTTTTTTAAGCTTCAACAAATATCTTCACATGGGAGTATAAACTGTGGTTTGTTTGTAATCAATAGAAATAATATCGGAACGTAAATTGGGCTACTTTCGAATTTAAAACTAAAATGTGTAACGAAACGAAACTTTTGTCATTTGTTGAAACTGACATAAATATTAACACAGTTGCGGGCGGAATAGCAATAGGTTGTGGCTATTCACAGCTAAATAAATTATTAGCCGCAATGGATTTGCTCCAAATATCATATACAATATTTAATAAAAGATTGGAAACTGTAAACAAAGTTTGGGAAAAAGAAACAACCCAATCGATTAATAAAGCCTCTAAAGAAGAACGTAGGTTGGCTTTTGATGATGGTAAAGTTACTGACAACGGCATCCCATTTATTGCCGTTATAGCCGATGGCTGATGGGGAAAAGGGTCTTATAGGAAAAATTACTCAGCCTTATCAGGCGCAGCTGCAATAATAGGGAAAAGAACCTGGAAAATTCTCTTTATGGCTGTCAAAAATAAATACTGCTGCATATGCGCCCAAGCTTCGAAGAACTATGTCACGCCTAAGGAGCATGAGTGCTACAAAAATTATTCTTGTATTTGAAATAACAATTATTACCACAATATATTTCATTATAACATTTCAAATAATGTTATTTATCAATTAATTACATTTTCAGGTCCATCAACCGGAATGGAATCCACCATCTTGGTAGAAAGATTTAAAAGAAGCATAGAAATGCACAATTTAATATACGCAAGACTAATATCAGATGGCGATGCAAATACGTATTCTAAATTGTTACAGTCAAGACCATACGAAAATATAACAATAGAAAAAAATAAATGCCGCTACCACCTATTGAGAAAACTTTGCAATAAGTTACAGGCACTTACTACTGACACTAAATATTTAATTAAATACAGAACACACATAATGAAACAAAGAATACTAGGGTTGTCGACTACAGCGGGCGAGCCCGGCACCTCAGGAAGTTTTCACAATTAGTCGTTCTATCTCTCTGGAGTGAGCGCAGAAGACTTGGACAAAACAGTCCACCATCTAGCTCCGCCACAAACCCGTAAGAGGCCAACGCCTTAACCGCGAGATAGCCAGGAGAATACTGTCACCCCACAGAAGACAAAGAATACTGTCAATAAGAAAGGTAATCATAACTGCTATAAGAAATCATAAAAAATCTGGCAATGTTACTACTTTACACAATGATATTATTTTGGCCGCAGAACATGCTTCGGGATTCATACTACTTGTAAGACATATTTTTGCTCGAAAGTGGGAGAAGATGAAAACATAGATGAAGACATTTTTACAAACGATTTGTGGTATAGAATAAAGTTTATATTGACACATATAGCTGCCCACGCAAGAAGCTTGATCGAAGATGTCGACAGCAATGTCGTGGAGCGTTACCATAGTATCGTTGCAAAGTTTGTAGGGGGCAAACGGGTTATTTTTTCCCAAAAGGAACCAATACCATATGCGTTGCAATGCTGCAGCTTTATCGTTCAATAACCATAAACCCTTATCATTGTTGCAAAAATCAATAACGGGCAGGAGTCCAAAAGGGGAATAAAAAAAGATGGAATTACGTAAACAAAAACGCCTACAATTAGCAAAAAACAAACATAGGATAAAGAAAATTTTATATGATCACATCACCGAAAGTTCTATAAATTATGGCGAGCAATGTTTAAGACCGGATATGCACGATGATATGTTAGAGGAATCACAAAAAATATTTTTAAACAATTAAACGAAAACTGCTAAACCACCAGAACAAATAGAAAGAAACTTTATTCTACAAAGTGGTTCTAGCGAGTGGCTCGAACTAAGAACAGGAATTTTGACCACTTCCATCTTTGGACGTTTAATTAAAAGACGAAATGATTTTAGTTGCTGCAATTTAGTAAAAGAGCTGTTGTACAAAGACTCGATAGGACATGTCAAATCTATAAAACATGGACAAGACAATGAAAATATTGCAAAAAACAGTTGTCAAAACAAGAGAACGTGAAAATAGACCCGTGTGGACTTTTCCTTTATGAGGAAGTACCATTTCATGGCGAGTATAATTGATAAAAATACAATTGTTGAAATAAAACGTCCAATCACAGCTTAAATACTAGGATTAGAAAAAGCTATTCACGAAAAAAAAATCGTTCTACAAAAAATACTGAACGGTAATTATATAATCATAAGTTTTTTTTTCAAAATAGTACGAAATCGTAACTTTTTTACGTCAATAATGCATACAAGCATACATAAATGATATAAAACTTAAATTATTGTGACATTATAAAATATTATTGTGACATATAATGTGATGTAAATCATCGAGGTAACCATTTTACTTCCAAGGGTCTTTGTCGTCTAGATAATCATTTATTTTATAGTAGACCTTTGAGTACAACTTCTTCTCAATAAATGACTTAAAATGAACAAAGAACATAGTTAGTGGTATCAAATACAGGGGCAATTACATGTAACAAGAAGATCTAAGTGTATGCTTCGTATTTGGTCTGGGGATAAGTTTCCTGTAAAAATAGTATTAATTTACACCTTTTGGGAAACTAAAATGAAAAATAAGTTGATAAAGTTTTACACAGATTGCATGCTTCCTGAACTGGTCTATCCTATACATACGAGGAAAATAATCATTAGAGACCTCTATAGAGGGGCGCAAAGGGTAAAAGGAAGAGGAAAAAGAAAATATAAAACACAGACAAAAAAACGAAGAATGATGATTTTGAATGAAGTTAATAAAGACGAAGACACACTTCATGACCAAAGTCCTGGTATAGTAGCTAAAAAGTACTGAATTTTGATGAGTTTCAAAATCAGTTACCAACCAAAAAACCCAATGCACACACAAACACCGCACACACACACACACATGCACACACACACACGCACAGACACCACACACACACATTTGTGTCGAAGCTCATCATTTGTTTCAATAGCTGACAAATACACCCAGTGCACTACTGCTCATTACGGCTCAATCGTGGCAGTAGTTTTCAACGGATATCCAACAGATGCTACACAAAAAGGTACGAAGAGCTCTGAAATCTCCGGAAATAATATTTTATGGAAATAGTACGGCTCAGGTTTCACAAGAGAATTTCTTATCAAATGACAAAATAAAATTCGTTTCATCGACCTGCTAAAAACGAAAATGGAAAATCATAACATTCGAGTACTGCATGCTGAGGAAGATGCTGACAGGCTCATAATCACTACATCTGTCACTTTTGCCTCTTCCTATGATATAGTGAGACGCTGGCGAGGACATCGACTTGTTGATAATCCGCAATGGGATCTCACGCCATCGTGAGATTTTTTTTCAAGAAACGTGGAACACACAATGCTGCAGATGTGATCTATTCCAGCATCACCTCTTCAACGTAACATCAAAACCGGAGATTTTTCTTTTCATCCACACCTTCAGTGGGTGTGACTCGACATCTTGCTTCTTCGGCCAAGGGAAGATGAAAATGTTTTTCATACTCCAAAAACACTCGGACCTCGGAAAGAAACCTACACCTGATGAGATAGAAGCAGCAGGGGACCGGATATGGTAATTTATCTGTACAGTGGCAACCCCGAATACGACATCCAGAGCCTCGATGAGCTGCGGTATCATCTATTCGCGAGGGCTGCAGCCAAAACGAGCTTCAACCTCGCCAAGTTGAGTACATGAGAGGCTGCTCGATTTCACTTCTACCGCACCTACTATCAGGTACCAAATTAAATCGTTCTTATATACACGTATACAGCTCTACTATATACACTATATTTCTAAACATATAAAGTTTCTTTCTTCATTTTCTCTTCAACTGTCAATTCTGTTCCACGTACAGAAATGGCTGGGAGCCGGACTGGACCCTCTCGACTGGGGATGAATATCCACCCCACAAGGCCCCAAAATGATGACCAGAGAGTATACTTCACAACACCTTTTGCGATTCAGCAACTATACCAGGACTTTGATTACGAAGCGTGTCTTCGTCTTATTCACTTCATTTAAAATCGTCATTTTTCGTTTTTTTTGACGTGACAACGTCTTATAAATCGATGGAGCCTGCTGCACGCACGAAAAAACATGACTCATGCGGCGTTACCTCGCTCTGAGGCGTTCCATTTATTATATTTATTATTCAATATAAATGCTGCCATCTACTGGTTGCGAAAAAAATTATTTACTAACCTCAGTCTAAAATAGTACGAATGAAAATCACTAGATTGATTTAAATTCTTGACATAATTTTATATGTATTCTTGATATACGGAATGTTATTACTGAACGGACAATTTTCTTGTGGGTACAACGAAGTGCAACAAAGTAAGCTTGTTAAAAATTAAAAAAAAAAGTATGAAAAGCTATCATTACGATGCGCTATCTAGCGGTTGGTAAAATGTCGCTGATATTGTTTATTTACGACGTATTACCTACCGCTAGATGGCGCAGCGTGCTCAAACGCTTCTCAAACCGTTATTTAACAGTTTGAGATTTCAAACTTTCAAATAAAAAAAAAACGATAAACTTTAACCAATAAACAATTATACAATTATACTGCTATACAATGATACATTTAAATGTTGTAGTCAAATCGGTGAGTATAAAAGCATATATTTTTGGGTGTTTGTAATAAACAATATCAGAATCTTAAATGAAACTGCGTCAAATGCAACCATTCCATCAGTATTTTCTTATGACGTTGTCACGTTCAACTATCGTCAGTAAACCGACTTTCCAGGCAACCGATTTTTTTCTCTTTCCTATTCTATTTGCGCCCCTGTTTAGCACTAACTATATAAGAGGGGTCTCTAATGATCATATTCCTCGTATGTCTAGGATCGACTAGTTTATTATCCTATGTTTTTATTACCTTTATCCTATGTTTTTTTGCTAATTGCGGGCGTTTTTATTTACGTAATTCCGTAATTCTTGTACCAAATTTTCTAACAATAAGAAACGATTACAATAAAAATCCGATTAATATTTCACATTATGTACTTTTATTTATTTAATACTTTAAAATCTTGAACGTACACTATTTTCGTACGTATGGTCACTCTACAAGCCATTGTATTAATTGCGTTTACGCTCTCAGCGTTGCCAGGTCTCGAAGCATGCGTTGGCTCCGCCCAATCGCCCAAGGCCGCTAACAATAGTCATCGCCTTAAAACCTAATGTCAAAATCCTAACAAGGGACTACTTCGTCATTATGCAAGATTCTTTTACTATCGTTTTTTTTTCATATAACTAATACAAAACCAAGGGGAAATTAAAAAATATATAGGTACATTGTATTCGGTCTTTCAGATTTTCAGCTTTGCTAGGCTGCATCGCATGAACGTAAATTTTCCTATACTAATTGAAATAAAATTTTAATATCAATGATCTAAAAATAATAAGTAAAAATAATGAACTCTGGATTATGGAGATGTCGCATTTCTCGACCTCACAGAGGAGTTATCCACCAAAGTTGAGCGTCTCCAAAATGTTTGCATTCGGTATATCCATGGCCTCGGAAAATTTGACCACATCACGGAGTACAGAGAGAAGCTTCACTGGCTGTCGACCCGGGAGAAAGAGACATGCGAGTTCTCTGTATGCTTTTCAAGATCTTGGATGGCGTCTCTCCCAATTATCTTACCGGCCGATTTACTGCACTATCGGCTCATGAACGCCCTCTGAGATCAAAAAGCAACCTGCTACTCTCTATCCCTAGTCACAGCAGTGACTTCTTCTCATTCTCTTTCACCGTGCATGGAGCCCGTCTTTGGAATGCTTTGCCGAAAAATGTGAGAACCGCGCCAAGCATAACAACTTTTAAAAACTGACTCAGAGAGCATTTGAAATCCTCCAGATAAATTCCCTTTCCCCTCCCATTCCCCTCCTTTTACAGCTTTAGCGTCCTTATAGGTGTTAGATTATTTTGATGTGGTAAATCTGTGCCCACAAAGAGTAAAGTATATACTTCTTTCTATCCTCCTCTATTTTATTTGCCATACTCTTTATATAGGTTAAGTTATGTAGTCTACTCGCAAATATTGTTCTTACAATAGTATAGGTTAGCTCTAAAATATTGCCTGCAGGCAATAAGCTCGCCTTTTCTTAAGAATAATGAGTTTTATTATTATTATTATTATTATTAACACTGTTATTTCGTATTCCTTATTAGGGCGGATTTTTTTTTGCGAAAAAACATTCACCTACTTATCGTCGCGATAGCGTTTTCTAGGTAGGTATCCCCTACAAAGCAAATTTGTCAGACAATCGTGTCGTGGGATTTTTTCGTGCACACAGCTGAGACGACATTCTCAGTAATTTACAGCAAGCGTGTTTTGCACGTTGTACACGCGCGATATCGCGATAACGTCATCAAAATATTTTGACGAGACTGCTCTGCAAAATTTCGCTACAATATCTCATGTCGGCTATTTAAGCTGTTGCAGCGGATTATTTAGTTTCACTTGTGTAATTTTCTGTTTCGAGATGATTAAATTCGCCTGCATCATCAGCGCGATCCTCGCCACGTCGATGGGTTTGGAAACCGGAGGTCACGGATATAGCCAGTGCCGAGACGTCGCCGGGTTCCTGCGAGGACTCCGAAGACTCGCCCCTGATTACGGACCTCCCCTACCCATTTTATACGGATTCACCAAGTTTGGGGTTTTAACTCCCGAAGCGATTGCACATGCTGTTCCCCACATCAGTGACAAACCGCACTATAGATCGAGCAGCGGAAACCTTTATGAAGATGGAATGGTTGTTAAGATATTCCGTGATGCGCCTGCAGAAGATGCCGTTGTGTTGCTGCTGCTGTGTCAACCGACTTTTCAGTCCCCATATAGCGCTACGAATCTTGACTAAAAATGTCAACTTTCTTGTATATTGAAACAAGAAAAGAAAAAAATATATTTTTGTTTTTATAACTATGAAATAATTGAATAAATAAATAATATAATTGAAAAAAAACCACTTTGAATAACGGAAACTTTGATTTAAAGAGTTCCGAGTCCTAGACATACGCCAATTATATATAAAAGTATCGACAATATTTTATTACACCCACACAGAACGGCATATGATTAAATCTCATACTATTAGAACACGCGCAGTTACAGCCATGCAACATGATGTTCCCCTTATGACAACTAAATTCGCCCAACGACATTTTTCTTTTCTAGCAGTCCGACTACACAATAGAATACATTCGGAATTAAAAGTGAAGTTAGATACCATACGAGGAAGAAAAATTATGACGGAATGGTTGATTGAGCTAGGAAGAAACGAAACGGAGAAATTAGTTAATTATAGTGCTGTATAAGAATACCAAACATACGGAATTGGTTAAGCTGACAAAATCGTTCGATGCTTGGTGACGAACGACTCTTTACACGACTACCCAAGATGAAGAGTAATGTGTTCATGGTTCATGTATGTATGTTTTCCGTTTCTTTATTCCATCATAACTTCTAAACGCTTGAACCGATTTAGAAGTATTTAGCATTGTTAGAATCGTTATGTCATTTCGAGTATCATAGGGCTCCTTAACTGTCCAAATATCAAGTAAGTAGTTGTCTAAATATCCAAATGTGAATAAGTTAACATAAATATTTCGTGTTTAGTGTCAAATAAAATGTCTGATTGAGTACGTTTCGTAAATATACATGTATCTCTATGGATAAATACATAAACAATATTTCATAAAAAACCGTAATATAAATAATTACAAATACATTACCTAGTTCACTCTTTGTAACGGAAGTCATGCTTTTTATTTTTTTAAATATATTTACAGTAACGAGTCGGATGAAAAGTGCCACCTTGAAATTCTGTATAAACAATGTAATATAATATGAAGTTATTAAAAAACCACCTTTCTCTGGGTCTGGGTGAACAATACAGGTCATTTTCACTAGTGTAGACTTGTGTAAATTGATAATTGTATGAAATAGTGAAAATTTACTGGTGGTTCTTGTGATTGTATTTTCGATTACTTGTGACTGTGATTACTTTCGAGAAACACCTATAACTACACATTTTGATGAATCATTGAAATTTACTCGTGAATTGACTCAACTTAAGTTGTCAACTTCAA
Source organism: Micropterix aruncella (assembly GCA_944548615.1). Taxonomy (NCBI): domain Eukaryota; kingdom Metazoa; phylum Arthropoda; class Insecta; order Lepidoptera; family Micropterigidae; genus Micropterix; species Micropterix aruncella. The sequence goes on from OX155954.1 coordinate 37,590,150, forward strand.
CGGGCGAACTCGTCACCTCAGGAAGTTTTAACGATAGTAATCGTTCTATCTTCCGAGAGATCAGCGAGGATGACTTAGAGACGATACAAATCTACTGTCTAGCTACCTACGCCGATATGCTCGTCAGAGGCCAACGCCTTACGGCGAGGCACTGGGAAAGGTACCCAGCAGCAGCTTCCCCCCCCCCCGGACTATCAGTTTTAGAAGGATATCTCTGCCTTGAATTACCCATCAGAATACCTCCATCCTCCCGACTGGTTACGGGTCCGAAGTCGCTTGCACGACCTCTACCGGCCGTATAGTGAATGAATGAATGAATGAAAAACTCTTTATTGCACAATTAAAAGAAGGTACAATGGCGGACTTATTGCTACATAACAATATCTTCCAGTCAACCAACCAACGTTATAGTCAGAGGTGGTTCAGAGGTGAACCTATAGTCAGAGGTGATTCAGTTTGAATCTATCGGGGACCATTGGCATTTTTTATTATTTTTTTTATTTTATTTTTGAGTGGGGCTTTTCTAAGGTCTAAATGAGCCTTGTAACACTGCGAGCATTGCTGATCTATTGTGTTCGCCACCTACTATAGTTCTGCGCTAAACCTCGGGTCATTTAAGAACCGCAGCAGACTTTTGGCTCCAGATTGTTTTACCTCCTCAGGTTGGAGGTAATGACCACCCAAGTGGGTGTATCTTTTACGCATCAGCGGGCCACACTCGCACATGAGGTGCTGGGGAGGCCCTCTGCTCCCCCATTTCCTCTGCTCCTTGGCAGAACCTGTGTTTGAACATGTGTTTGTTCAGGCTACAATGCCCCGTGAGCGCCCTCACCAGTATGCGTAGATTGTTCCTCTTTAGCGATAAGGCCTCGCGGGCCGTCTTACGGTCGAAAGCCTTAATTAGCGCTTTGCAATGATTCAACCCTGGCGTGTTGTTCCAGTGGTTGACGGATTGTTCTAAACACATTTGTTTGAGCATTAGGTTTGCAAGGCTTTTTGTTACGCCACAGCAAGGTTCAGGGCCGTATAACGTTCCCTTTGCTCCCGTCTTAGCAAGTTCGTCGGCTTTTTCATTTCCCTCGATTCCTGCATGGCCGGGAACCCATCTTAGAATTACCCTGTTCTTTTCGCCCAGGGAATTCAGTAGTGATATGCAGTTTTGCACTAGCCTTGAATTAATGGTATTCGAGGCTAGTGCCATAAGAGCTGCTTTGCTATCCGAGTGGATATAGATACGGTGGTTGGCGTAGTTCTTATGGAGGTTGATATCCGCACATTCAATAATGGTGTATACCTCCGTTTGGAATATGGAGGCGTATTTCCCCAAGTTTACACTTCTTTCGAAGTTTGGTCGCTTTCCATATATACCACAGCCTAAGTCAAGTCCCGATTTAGACCCATCAGTATACCTTTTAAGGCTACCGGCTTCCCATTGCAGTTGGCTTTTTAGCCAGTCGTCACCTTTAGCCCGGCTCTGAATTTAGGATCAGGTAGGCAATTGGTCATTTCGAGAGTGGTTGACGACGGGTCATCCACTCCCGCTGCTTAGGAGATAATATATTTCCATAGTCACCCCACCTCTTCAGTAATTAGTCAGAGAGTGCACAACCGATTGGCTGACGTCGCACGGTGCGCAAACCGTTCAGTAGCACCGGGAGCGTTCCTCCAGGGGAAACCGATCTACAATCCGCGAGGCCTGAGATGCCAGAGTCCTTCGCGAGGCTACTGAATAGAAGTTGAATCGTGAGTTGGACCGATCCGAAAACACAGTGAATCTTATTGCCCAAGCTGCACGAAACCGTTAGCTACCCGTGAATTGACTCAGGTAGGCATAATATTTTGACGCTGTCTATAATAATCTATCGAAATATTTCGATCGCGTATAAAAACGAATAAAAGCGCGTACGTCGCACGCGTTTCTTCATTACCGTTTGAAAACCGCATCGATATGAAGATTATCCACGTCATCGCAGCGGCTATGGTGCTGCAAATTGCAACCGCAGCGGCAGGTCTCTATTACGAACCGCCGCGGCCGCCAGCATATCCAGGATACGGAATACACCCCGGCTTGCTGAAGATGCCAGGATACGGGATCGAGTCGCTGAAACTTCCAAAATTACATCACGAAGAGTTGAAGCTGCCGGCATACGGGCTGGAGCCGTTAAAGCTTCCGAAACTTGAGAAGCTACCGCTATACGAAATGGAACCACTGAAACTTCCAAAACTACCGGAGATGCCGCAGCTGCCGAATTTGTCCGACCTAATGAAACACGACGGAATAAAGATGGATCTAGTGTGGCACTGGATAGACAATACTCCGAAACCTCAACAAGAGCACTCGAGCGGACCTTACATGATTCCGGTGCATATGACCTGTCAACCGAAGGTCGTCCTGGGATATTATCAAGACGCCGAACATAATATTTACAATTAAGATTTTCTTTTTGAAATGAAATAAAATGACGACTTATTTTGGCGTTTCATTTTTCTTTTTGATTTTCCCGGTTCGATTTCACGACAAAATTGAAAAGTAGTATTTAGTGAGTATTATTAGGCAGAGCAAAACAATGGTTTTGCCTCTATATCCGTTTAAAACAGAGCTCTGCGTTAACGTTTAACGGAACTATGCGTTCCTAGATATGTTTCAAGAAAAGCATCGCATTATACGCAATATACATAGGTAGGCAAAGACCCAATGTACGATATAAATAAAATAATATATCGAAATCTATCTTATGTAGCGATAAATCCATGATGAATTTCGGTAATATGTAAATATAATAAAAGGAATTAAAAACACGACTGCCGTTACAAAAAGTGGACTACTATATTTATTAATATTTTTTTAAAGGTATTTTTATGAAATATTTGTGGTTTATGTATTTATCCATATACATACATACATATTTTTGGAATGTACACAATCAGACCTTTCACTAGATACGAAACACGATATATTTATGTTATTTTAATAACATTTGGACATTTAGACAACTATTTACTCGATATTTGAACAGTTAAGGTACCCTATGTCACTTGGGATGACATAACGATTCTAACAATTCGACATAATTCTAAATCGGTTTGAGCGTTTAAAAGTTATGGTGGAATAATGAAACGGAAAGTATACATTTATGAACCCTGAATACATTACCCTACTTTCTTGTTGCGTAGTTTAGTAAAAAGGCATTTTCTGTAAACATCGTAGCAAATAATTTAAAAACATTCCAAAGAACGTGGAAATCTTACGAAGTCTACTATTGTTTTACTAGAGTTCTTAATATTTAGCTGAATTTAACTTAAAAGTTCATGAATTTTGAAAGATTTCCGCAGCCTTTCGATGACTCATCAATTTATTGACCTATACATTGACACTGGTTTATGTTATTTTTAAACTTGACATGAGCAAGAAGAACCTTAGAACCGCTATCCGTCCCCCCACCAGACACAAGACGCTTAGATCACATCTATTCAACCTTGGCTTGACCGAGAGCAAGGACTGCCGAATATGTGGCGAAGAACCTGAAGACAGCATACACATCGTTGGTAGCTGCCCAGGCCTCGCCGCAAAAGACATAGTTACTGGGACGAGCGTTTCTCGAGCTTTCAGCGATCTGCCCAACTTAAAGGTCAGTGTTCTGCATGGACTGGTGAGCAGTACCGGGCTACTAGCAGACCATTGACCCAACTACAAAGTGGGTAGTTACGAAAGATTTTATAGATCCAGGTGTCATCAAGGGCTGAAAACAAGCCACCACTCCAGACACTACTACCACTACTTGTGTTTTAAAAATCTGAATCTGAAAATCGTTACAGACATTTTGGTTCTTTTTTATCGATACTTCTCTGCGTTTTTCATAAGACATAGACGATTATTTAGCATGAAACTTTAGATATTTATCCCAACTTTTCGTTATAATATTTGTAGTTACCACATTGTTAATTATACCGTCCTTTAATTTTCATTATGTCATGGAAACAATATAAAGCCACAACAAACTAGCAGTTTTTATTTTACAGCTGTCCGACTACATGACAGAATGAATGAGGAATTAAAAATTTAGTTAGATACCATAAGAGGAAGAAGAATTATGACGAAGACGGGGCGAATCAGAGAAATGGGTAATTATTGTGCTGTATAAGAATACATACCTATATACATTTATTTACTTATATAGCTATTCATGTTTATTTTTATATGTATATGTATGTATATTTATATATAACTAGATGACACGAGAGAAGTTGTCCTGTCCAAATTTTAATAAATTTATTTGTGATCGTTTTATGAATTTGTAAAAAGCTATTGGAATATGTAAGCAATGTAAAAAAATCGGTTGTGTCACCCCAAGACTTTCCCGGAAAATCAGACAACCCCCCCCTCCCCGCTCAGTACCTCAACCTCCAACCCCCTCCCCCGACCCTCCCCCCTATAGCCCCTCTAAACTTAACCCTCCTAACCCCCAAACCCCCCACTCCCACAAACTCCCCACCTCCAGTTGTCCGGATTTTTCTCAAGGTATTCCAGATTTTTTTCAATTGAATACATTCGATGTTCAATACAATACATTTTTTCTCGAATTTTCCTATTTTCCAGGCAGTTTTTTAATTTTTTTTCCTACTGTTAGGACCTTATTTGGATTATTACGAACTTTTAAAAAAATAGCTAAATAGGTTCAGCCGTAAAAACTAATATGCGGTTACCAACGAGCAGCGTTTCATTTTTAATTATATAAATTATGTAATATATTTTTTATTTTTTTATTTAACTTGTATAAGTAGATTATATTATTTAAAATAATATTTATTTATAATGTGCATATTATATTATTAAATATACGTACAATAAATATATACAATCTATATATATAAAACAAAGTCGGGTTTGTTCGAACACTTGTAACTCGAGAACGGCTGGACCGATTTTCATGGTTTTTAATTTGTAGTATTTGTCTCCGTCCCGAATAGCAGAATAACTATTAAAAACGAAAATTGGAAAATTGGCGAAAAATTAAAATTAAAGAAAAACATTTTCACATACAAAATGTAAATCCGTGTTTTTCTCATGGTCAGTTGTACGTGGCATGTTCACGCGACGGCAAATCATCTGCTTTATTTGTTCTTGCGCCTTATAAAAACAAAAAATGTCGTATATCACAAGGTGCTTCATGCTGCACAATATGTAAATAGTTTAATTCAATCATGTCTTGCTGACACGCGATTGATATACTTAATTTTTGTACTTTTATATTTCTTTTTGTGTTATTATCTTAATAAAGTAGTGAACTTATATTTATTTTGTATTCATTTTATTACTTTCATAAAATCATAAATTAAGTTCAGCTAATCTGTAACACGATATTAATTGACTGTTAGGCGATACGAAGTTCGCCGGGTCAGCTAGTATTTTATACAAATATAGACGTATCCATAGATGACAACTATACGATATGTTACACATAACAACTAAAAAAATGAAAGTTTGTTTGTTTATTTGTTTCTACTCTTTATTGTGACATTTCACAATTGGCGGGTTTATTGCCATATGACAATCTGTTACAACCAACCCTACTATGACTTGTTTATATGTATGTGTGTGTAACGTGTGTGTGTGTGTCTTGTTATTACAAGACACACACAACTGTCGATCGAATGCAATGCTATTGCATTCGATCGACATTAAAAACGCAATTCCCTTAATTACGTAGATTCCAACGGAAAATTGTGACCCAGCGGGGAATCGAACCCGGGACCTTACAATGTAAGATCAGGCGACCTAACTATTATGCCGCCGGGCAGTAGTCTATCTAACCTTACCGAAAGTCTACCTTGGTTAGTACGGGCATCACTCCAACAAGGTAGATTTGAAACTTCACAAACTACTTTTTAAATGTTTATGAAATATTTTTTTTTTAAATCACTGAAAGGGTGCTGGTCTTTTAGAATCCAGGGAGGTTTCCAAGAATTCTGCCTGACGTTTATTTCTTGGAAATGAATTGTCAGCTCGCTTCTTTTGTCGGACAGCTTATTCTGATGTGAATATTGCTATGTTTTATTTTCCCTTATAAGAGCGGCGCGGTGTTTTATTTGCTGTCATAACTATTTAGCAGCGGGTCTAAAAAGGTCGTATCATGGCGCCTAAGAACTGCCGGATACAAAAACGCGAAGCGTCGACGATCGAACAAAATTGCCTCCTCAGCGAGTTGTTGTTTGGCGAGGATGATGTATACCCATCGCCATCGCTCCCGGAGACGGCTCCCGCCACCGCCACAGACCTGGCGAAAGGGGAGGACTACGTGGCCAAGCTGAACCTGCTGATGCCGCACTACGTGCCGAGGAGAGACGTCTTCTACAAGTACCGCAACGTCTGCCTGGTGGCCGAGACCGACCTGTACGCCATGGTGTGGACGGAGCCCGCCGCGCGCGCGAGGCTCGACTGGCTCAACAATTACACGCTGTGGATCGTCGACCTGCCCATGAACCTCGCCACCCACAACCGAAACCGCGAACCGGAAGCCCGCATTTTTGCATCCCCTAATAACTTCAGTGTATAATTAAAAATAAAATATAACAATAAATAAGTTTTACATTTATTGTCTTTTTTTATTTGAAAGGCGAAATGAAAAAAAATAATGTACCTAGTAGATAGGTAGTACCTGTAAAAGTATAAAACGTTGTTTGAAAGTTCAACAAAATCTTTTTAAAAAATACCTAAATAGAGAGCGACTATGGAATCCACAGTTGCTTGTCAGTTCATTTTTCAAATAATAGTGATAATAAAACTGTTTATTTAATGAATGTGAATAAAAGAGTAAAGTTTTTGCCATTTGTTTTAATATTATACTTATTGTAAATTGTTAATTTGACAATTCCAATAAAATAAAAAAAATAATAAATCAGCGATCGTATTGCGTTAAACCAATAATCTCGCAGCTAAACTTAGAGCTTGATTTAGAAGGCAAATAAAGACGTGTTTTTTTCATGTTTTTGTATTAAACCTAAAGTTGAAATCTGATCACGAATCTTTTAAATCAATTTGATTAACACTTGAAAAATAAAAATATTTTTTGCAATACTAAATAAAACTATTTTTGAGATATTGAAATGCATAAAATGTTGTGTTTAATAAGTAAAAAAATATATACTCGTATATCACATGGCCCGGTGGCACGGTGGTTAGGACGCCTGAACGTAACTTTCCGGGTTCGATTCCCGGCTGGGTCACTATTTTCCGTTGGGATAAAATTAACGGAATTGCATTTCAATTCTGTCGATCGAATGCAAAATCAAGCCACACACTTACACACAAGTTACACGCACATGTTGTTATAAATAGTTTATTTAAGTTTGTTATACATTTTTGGGTCTTATAACGCCAGTATCTTTTGGGCAAAAAATGTTTGGGTAGAGGCTGTGGAGCCTCTCGTTGCAATTTTATGATCAGGTTTAACTGGTATATCTTTACTTTTTAAGTAGTTTAAAAGTTTCTGCATATGTCTGCCTAGAGTCTGTCTAATAACTTTAGCTCTGCGAACAAGTGGTTTGAGAAGTACCTTCGGGCATTTCGTCAATAACCCGAAGAAGCGCATCTTGCACTGTCTTAAGGGGATTTGAATAGAAAGGAGGAAAATAGAAAACTCCAAGGTGTTTAAGAGGTGATGCTATAAAGAAAATATCTCGTATAATAAACGACCGAGTAATTGCAAAGAAAATAATGATAAATATTTTTATTTTGAAAATATCTGCTGCTCGATGATGAACATCTTGTACTTTGTAATAACAAAGTACACATTGTTTTATATGATTACTAGCTGTTGCCCGCGGCTTCGCACGCGTTAAATTTGGGTTAAGATAGATCCGTTTTTCCCAATCAAGTGGTAACTTTTGCGTGTAATATATAAAGGTATCTAACGTCCTTCTCTGTACTCCTGTCAATATTTACTTCATGATGATCAACTAAGTAATTAAGGCGTGAACATTTGACGATCGCGGTGCTTGCGCTACGCATGTTATTGAGACAAATGATGAATTTATAATAAGGTTCTAGCGCCTTCTCGCGTCCGGGAACCGTCAGGCGCGACTCAGATTCTATTTTGATTTTTAGCGTTATTTACCCCTTCCTACGCCCTTAGTGATAAATTTTAGAAAAATATGAAACATGCATTTGCTTATTTGTTTAATATCATTTAAACCCCTTTTCGCCCCATTAGGGGTTGAATTAAAAAAACGATATGCGTATTTGCCTAAATGTTTATTAGAGTATTCCTACAAATTCCATCTAATATCGTTTCTACATACAAATTTTTAACCCCTTTTCACGCCTTTAGGGGTTGAATTGTGAAAAAACACGAAAGACTTATTTGATTATTTGTTTATTAGAGTAATCCTACAAAGTTTCAAAATAAAAAGTCCATCTAAAATCGTTTCTCCATAAGAACTTTAAAACCCCTTTTTACGCATTTAGGGGTGAAATTTCCAAAAAATACGAAGTTCATCTAATATCGTTTTTCCATAGAAACTTTGAAACCCCTTTCCACCCCTTTAGGGGTTGAATTTTAAAAAAATACGAAAGACCTATTTGCTTATTTGTTTATTAGAGTAATCTTACAAAGTTTCAAAATCGTACAAAGTTTTGAATTAAAAAGTCCATCTAATGTCGGTTATCCAAACAAATTTTGAAACACCGTTTCACCCCTTTAGGGGTTGAATTTTTAAAAAACATAAAATACCTATTCGCTTATTAGTTTATTATAAAAAACGTACAAAGTTTCGAATTAAAAAGTTAATCTAATATCGTTTATCCAAAAGAAAAAATATATACACTGTTTCACCCCTTTAGGTCTTGAATATTGATAAAACATGAAACACTTGGAACCCCCTTAAATTTATTAGAGTTTCTTTTCCCCCTTAAATTTAGTAGAATTTATTCTTACAAAGGTTCGAATTAAAAAGTTCATCTATATCGTTTCTCCATACAAACTGTATAACCCCTTTTCACTCGATTAGGGGTTGAATTTTAAAAAACCACGGAGGACGTTTTTTCTTATTTTTTTTATTAGAGTAATCCTTCAAGGTTTCGAAATAAAAAGCACATCTAATATTATTCATTCATACAAAGTTTGGAACCCTGTTTCACCCCTTTAGGGGTAGAATTTAAAAAAAATATGAACACCTATTTTCTTATTTGTTTATTAGAGTAACCTTACAAAGTTTCGAATTAAAAAGACCAGCTATATCGTTTCTCCATACAAAATTTATAACCCCTTTCCACCCCTCTTAGGGGTTGAATTTTGGAAAAAAACACGAAAGTTTCAAAATAAAAAGCACATCTAATATTGTTTATTCAAACAAAGTTTTGAACCCTGTTTCACCCCTTTAGGGGTAGAATTTAAAAAAAATATGAAACACCTATTTTCTTATTTGTTTATTAGAGTAATCTTACAAAGTTTCGAATTATAAAGACCATCTATATCGTTTCTGCATACAAATTTTATAACTCCTTTCTACCCCTTTAGGGGTTGAATTTTGGAAATACCACGAAAGAAGCAGTTTGTTATTTTTTTATTAGAGTAATCCTACAGGAATTCGAAATAAAAAGCACATCTAATATTGTTCATTCATGTAAATTTTAACACCCCGTTTCACCCTTTTAGGGGTTGAATGTTGAAAAAACATGAAACACCTATTTTCTTATTTATTTATTAGAGTAATCTTACAAATTTTCGAATTAAAAAGTACATCTATATCGTCTCTCCATATAAATTTCCAAACCCATTTTCACCCCTTTAAGGGTTGAATTTTGAAAAAATATGAAACACGTGTTTCCCTATTTCTTTATTAGAGTAGGGTTACCGGGTAAACGGTGGGTCAGTTGGGTACAGTGGGTCACGCACATATTGACGAAAATAAGTACGATAGCGCAGACGCTTGTCCGCTCACAGACGCCTCCCTATAAGCAATCCCTGCTCCGCCAGTTCCCGCGCAGCTGCGCCCAGATGACGACGTGCTACGGCCGATTTTATCGTGACGCTCATAAAATATTTTGAAATGTGAGTTGATATTTTGTTTATAATTCCTAACTTATAATAGATATAGGTAAACTTGTATTACCATACTGTGACCTTGTTAGTACGCTGTAATATATCACATAGATGATTGACTAGCTTTGTTCTTAACAGGTTGGTTCTTGTTTGCATTTAACATAGGTCTATGGTCAAGGGTGGGTCTGATCCACTGTGTACTCAGTGGATCGCGATTCACTGTGGACTCGTTGTTGAGGCCATGCGCATGGTTCTGCTATGTTTTAATCATAACTAATATACCTACAGGAAATAGAAACAATTTACCTATTATAAAGCTAGGTATATCTTTGATGAAAATAAAATGATTTTTTTACAGAATGGGCAGAAATAAACCTAGTAGAAAAATTGGTATTCATACGGAAGATCAAATGAAAAAGTCATTAGATGCTATAAAGGCCGGAAAAAGCATCAGGCAAGCAGCGAAAGAGCATTTCATTGCTTTTTCTACTCTGCAAAGATATCATGGAAAAAAAAATCCTGACCGCCTGACGCCAAATTATTCCGTCAGGAAAATATTTAAGGCTGAACATGAGGAGGCCTTACGTGATTATTACCAAAAGTGTGCCTTAATGTTTTATGGTCTTATCACTAAAGATTGCCGCAAAATAGCTTATGATATGGCAAAAATGAACAATATACCAGTTCCTGAGAGTTGGGAAGCGAACAAAATGGCTGGCATAGATTGGTTCCGAGGGTTTCGTGAGCGATTCCCTGAGATGTCATTACGTAAACCTGAAAACTGCAGCTTGGCGCGAGCAACAGCGTTCAATAGGGAAACTGTTAAAATATTTTTCGACAACCTTCAAAATGTGCTTAGCCGCAGTCCAGCCTTTGCAGATGGCACGCGCATTTATAATTTAGATGAAACTGCTACAAGTACTGTGCAGAAAAATCCACGAGTTTTAGCTCCGAAGGGAAAAAGGAATATATGCAAAGTGTCTAGCGGTGAAAAAGGTACACTTGTCACAACGTGTAATATCATAAGTGCAGGAGGTGTTCCCCTTCCACCCGTATTGGTCTTCCCACGCAAGAATATAAATCCTCGCATGAAAGTTGGGACACCACCTGGTTCTCTTATCCTCGCCACTCCTACTGGGTGGATGAATACTGAAACGTTTGTACAGGTGATGCAGCATTTTGTGCAGAGGTCAGGATCTACGAAAGATTCTCCAACAGTTCTCATCATGGACAATCATGAATCACATCTATCGATTGAAGCACTTAATTTGGCTAAAGAGTCAGGGGTGACTGTGCTTACTTTACACCCACACACATCGGCGAAACTTCAGCCGTTAGACGTCGGCATCTATGGACCGTTTAAATCTTACTATGCATCAGCGATGGAGTCATGGATGATGCGAAATCCTGGATGTCCAGTGACCATTTACGATATTGGAACACTAGTTGGTCAAGCTTTTGAAAAGAGTATGACTCCACTTAACATAAAGCAGTCATTCAGGAAAACCGGAATATACCCGTTCGACAGAGATATATTCTCGGAGGAAGACTTCATGCCGAGCAGCGTCACTGACAGGCCTGCTGCTGAGAAACCAACAGGTATGCAGCCTACCTAACACTTATTTAAATATTTTTTTTAGTTATTTTAAGGTGTCGAACCCACATGCCAACAGTATTTTTTCCTTTCAGATTTTGAAGATACTCCAAATCCCTCTGTGATAGACGCAATTGAACAGTCGATTGTTGAATCTTCTGTTCAAATCACAAGTGATGCGTCTGTGTCTGTTACGCTATCTTCAATAGTTTGTGCTACAACTCCACCTTCCCTGTCTCATATGTGTTTGGCAGCAATAATCCACCCTGCTGATGCAATCCCAAGACAACGATCACAAGAGAACCATTCTCTTCAGTCACAATCTTCATCACCACTACCATTAGTGGCTAGACAAGACCCTGATGAAACCTCTCCCAGGTCATCACATGCCAAAGTTGCCTTATCTGTCCGGCTAGTTACACCAGATGAATTCCGAAAACCTTTAAAGGCATCTGCAAGAAACAAAAAAAGAAAGCCGAGGCGATTAGGCAAATCTCTTATTGCAACTGACACACCGGAAAAGAACGAAATTGAAAATAATAAAAAGGCAATTAAAAGGAAGAAAGTTGTGCAACCCACTGTCAAGAAAGCTATTAGAAAAGTTCTTCAAAGCGACTCGGAAGAGGATTGTGAAATTGTCTTAGATGATGACTCACCAGATGAAGGGAGCTGGTTCAGTGATGAAGATAAAGAGAATATTATTACGCAAGAGACGCTGATGAAGCCGTTGCCAAGAATGCCAAGAGAGGGAGAGTATGTTTTAGTAGAATTTGCGCTCAAAAGACAATTGTTGTACTATGTTGCTAAGATACTAGAAGAACGAAATCATACATTCGAGCTCTATGTGAGTTATTTGAGACACAAGGAAGGACGTTTTTCCATGCCAAATACTCCAGACTTGGCTTATGTCAAGGATGATAATATTAAGCTTTTATTACCAACTCCTGCGTCAAATGGTAGTACTGTTCGTCAGCAATCATATCTTACTTTTGGCATTGACCTGAGTGGTATAAATATCCGTTAAATTCAAGACATACCTAACTTGATTTCCATTTAAAGTTATTAGTATTGTCGGTTTCGGTTTTCGTTTTAAGTTTTAAGATAATCGTAGTTCTTAGGTCCGTGTGGTTTTTAAAAAAAAATAAAAATGTAATTTCTAGATTAAATTGTCTTTAATTATTTACGTATAAAAACTCCTAGACCCATTGTTAACCAGGGGGTGACCCATTGTTCACCACTCATTGTGCACAGTGGGTCATTTCTGCTCTCTTAAAAAAAACCTATTTCCTCTGCTCTACATTATCGGGGGTCAATGATTTAGTAATTTTCTGAGAGCTGATAAAATATAAAATACATCAAACTAAATTTTAAGCCGATCTGACTGATAGGTTTTGAGATATGAGCTGTTAAAAAAAAGTGACTCACTGTTTACCCGGTGACCCTAATCTTACAAAGTTTCGAAATAAAAACTCCATTTAAAATCGTTTATCCATACAAACTTTAAAACCCCGTTTTACCCCTTTAGCGGCGGAATTTTGAAAAACCATAAAACACCTATTTGTTTATTTGTTTATAAGAGTAATCTTACAAAGTTTTGAATTAAAAAGTTCATCTATATCGTTTCTCCATACAAATTGTATAACACCTTTTCACCCCTTTAGGGGTTTAATTTTCAATAACCACGAAAGACGTATTTTCTTACCTTTTTATTAGAGTAATCCTTCGAAGTATCAAAATAAAAAGCTCATCTAATATTGTTTATTTATACAAAGTTTGGAACCCCGTTTCACCCCTTTAGGGGTAGAATTTAAAAAATATATGAAACACCTGTTTTCATATTTGGTTAATAGAGTAATCTTAAAAAGTTTCGAATTAAAAAGACTATCTGTATCGTTTCTCCATACATATTTTATAACCACTTTCCACTCCTTTATGGGTTGAGTTTTGGAAAAACCACGAAAGAAGCATTTTGTTATTTTTTTATTAGAGTAATCCTACAGGAATTCGAAATAATAAGCACATCTAATATCGTTCATTCATAGAAATTTTGAAACTCCGTTTCACCCCTTTAGGGGTTGAATTTTGAAAAAACATGAAACACCTGTTTTCTTATTTGTTTATTAGAGTAATCTTACAAAGTTTCGAATTAAACAGTACATCTATATCGTCTCTCTATAAAAATTTCGAAACCCCTTTTCACCCCTTTAGGGGTTGAATTTTGAAAAAATATGAAACACGTGTTTCCCTATTTATTTATTAGAGTAATCTTACAAACTTCCAAAATAAAAAGTCCATCTAAAATCGTTTGTCCATACAAATTTTAAACCCCCGTTTTTCCCCTTTAAGGGTAGAATTTTGAAAAAACATGAAACACCTATTTCCTTATTTGTTTATTAGAGTAGTCTTTCAAAGTTTCGAATTAAAAAGTACATCTATATAGGTTTTCCATACAAACTGTGAAACCCCCTTTCACCCCTTTAGGGGTTGAATTTCGAAAAATCCGCCCTTAGTGAGCGTTTGCGTCCTAAAAGGAACCTATGTTAAAAATTTCAGCTTTCTAGGTCTAAGAGTTTGGGCTGGGCGTTGATGAGTCAGTCAATGAATGAATGAATCGGAACTTCTCTCTTTATATATGAGATTATAACCTTCGATAATTTTTACATTTATTGATTATATTAATTTTAGTGAAGGGGCGGGTTTTTTTTAATCTACAATGATTCCCGGCTGGTTCACATTTTCCGTTGGGATAAAATTAACGGAATTACATTTCAATTCTGTCGATCGAATGCAAAATCAAGACACATACTTACACACATGTTACACGCACACATCCATATGAACACTTCATAGTAGAGTTGGTTGGAAGAGATTGTCGTATGATAATAAACCCGCCCATCGTGAAGTTTCACAATAAAGAGTATAAACAAACAAACAAAGAAACAAAGAACATTGTTTTCTGATTCTTTTTAGTTCACAAAGAAGAGAATTTACCAATCATTCAATTACATTTTGGTAGTTTTTTTATATCACCAACGCAAAACTGAAAAATATGGTTTCGAGAAAAACACGTTTAAAGTTTTTTTTAAAGAAAAATAGTAAGTTACACGTCACAAGTTACGCTTACAACAATCTGCATCTATCATCGATTCCAGAGGTAAAAGATTCATGAATAGAATTCAACCCAAAGTTTAAAAAAAAAAACATGATACCATGATTTTTTGGCCGTCCAAACCAGGCTCACCTTTAAACTTAATGGAAAAATATCGTATCAAATGTATCTGACATTTAAAATCCAGCAGAAAATAAAATATAAATTACAATTTAAAAACGCAATTACGACGCAGAGAAGGGAGAGGAGAAGGGACGAAAGAAAATTAAACAACGGTGTGCCTTGTGCTGTCCTTACATGTGTGGGTTAAGCACTCCAGGGACGGGCTCTATGTACAAAGAAGGATGGCGAGTAAAGATCGCTACTGTAACCAGGGATCGAGAGCACTTGAAGGTGTCAACTACGACGGGCGAACCCGTCACCCCAGGAAGTTTTAACGATAGTTATCGTTCTGTCTCCCGTGGGGTGAAAGTATCATAGAAGACTAGGGGATGAAACATTCCAGCTACGCCAACTCGCCCGTAAGAAGCCAACGCCTTATAGCGATACACCGGGAATGTGCATCCAGCGGGTCAACCTCGCGCCCTTACTACCAGTTTCGGCCGGATTTCTCTGGCCTCCAGACCGGTTACGGGTTCGAGGTCGCTTGCGCGGTCCTCTCCCTTATGTTAGCGGTGATTCGGCATTAACCGAATCGATCGCGGACTACGGTGTCCATGACCCGACTCGCACACGTGATCGGGTGGCCGATTGGTCGTTACAAGAGCGGCTGTCATAAAGTTAACAACCACCCCCGCTCCATAGTAAACAAAGCCGTTTCCAGACTACGCGGTTATCTGTCGGTATGCGGAATCGATTGGCTGACGCCGCGCCCAGGAGCGCCCGGAGTTCGATTACCAGGAGGGAAAGACCCGCGGGCACAGAGTCCTACCCGGGCTTGCACTTATTCTTAGAGGCTACCGGATGGGTGGCGATCCGTGAATTGGGCTGACCTCAACACATGGATCATAATGGCCTAACTGCACTGAGCCCCTTAGCTCTCAAGAGATCGAGATCAGTAGAGCGGTGTCGACTACAACGGGTGAACCCGTCACCCCAGGCTGGCATAACGATATGTGATCGTTCTTTTAGCCGTGGGATGAGCGTAGAAGACTTAGAGACAATACAAATCTGTCTAACTAAGCCAACATCCCCGTCAGAGGCCAACGCCTTACGGCAAGGCACCGGGAAAGGTACCCAGCGGGCAGCGCCGCCCCCTGAATTCTCAAACCACTTGTTCACAGAGATAAATATATTAGACATTAGGCACACATATGCAGAAACTGTTGTTCTAAACTACTTAAAAAGTAAAGATACCAGATAAACCTGATCATAAAATTGCAACGAGAGGCTCCACAGCCTCTATCCAAACATTTATTGCCCAGACACTGGCTTTATAAGACCCAAAAATTTATAACAAACTTAAATAAACTATTTATAACAAACTTAATAACATGCAGAAATATAAAGTAAATTCAATTTAAATTAAAAATTACGGAACTCTTACTTCAACTTGGAAGAAATGAGATGAAAAAAAGAAAGTTATAGAAAAAAGAAAGGATTTATTTTAAAATACACTTCTTTACATTATTATTGTCACACCTTGTAATACATTTTAAATTATTTATCTATTTATTTCTTCTACAAACTTTATCTTATTAGGTACGATATTTTTAAATATAATTATATTAAATTTTGGTTTCAGTTACCTGCTTTATTCTTATTAATTTTTTCCTGTTTTATTTTTATTATATATTGTCGCACATATACAGACTAGCCTGGATATGCAGATCCTGCAATGAAAACAATTTCAACGTATTTTTTTTAAATTAATAAATTATTATGATTGTTATTATTGTGAATATTACATTTTCGTGTCTAGTACATTCGTATAATATTGCTTGCCACATTTATTTGAAAATAAACAACGATTCTCGAAATTGATGTCTACGAATTTTATCGCGGCATGTGCTAAAGTGATTACATAGGTAAAACACGATTGCAGGTAAATGTTAATGATTTAAATCAATTGGAGGCGCGTGTTATTATTGTTTTGTTCGATTGTATCGGTATAAAAGTGCATATTCATCGTGGAAAGGTTCATTGTGCTAATAGGAGTCACCATGGCTGCTCTACTGAAAACTGCCCTGCAGCTAGCATTGGTGAACTGGGTCACGTCGGCGCCCGCACCGAACCTTTCGCTGCTCAATCCTCCGCGGACAATCACCAACAATATCCTGGACAGACCTGAAGCATACCAGCAGCAGTCTCTGACGTTTTCTCCGCCTGACTCCCATCAGCCAGTGTTCCAGCTGATCTGCTCGGCGATCTCGCCGTCCAGCCAGATACAAATCAACAATTTCTTCGGACTACAAGATATGACTGCGCTGCACTACATCCATCCAACGGTCTACGGGGCGCCACTATCGAAACCCACGAAAAGGACGAAAGAGACTCACAATAATATTCAACAAACCTTAACTCGCAATCGCACGGAAGAAAGTTTAAACACAAAAGAGGACCAATCTATCGATCCCGATTTATTAGTATCGATTTTCGGCAGGAGTAAAACCTCAGACAATTTACTCGTAAAAGGCAACGAAGGCGCTCATGCTGGTCACAACGAAAATACTAAACCTATCTTCGCTAAAATAACAGAAGTCTCAAAAGATTCTATAATAAAATCAAGCATAGCAACTAGTGTGCATCATAACAACCAAGCAACCTCAGGAGAGAAAACTTTAATGTTGGCAACGAAGGACAGCGGAAAATCATCAACGAATATTGAAAATAGCGACGAGAAAAAAACAAAAATTGAAGATTTTAAGGAACACTTAAACATGCATAATGATATGCTATCCAAAGAAGATGATAATTTTAGTTTAGAGACTCATCAAAAGAACGAAGACAATTCGACAGTGATATCAACAGCAGACGATTCTAATGAAACTAGCAAGGCTTCAGAAACTCAAGAAAACGAGGAAGGCGATAATCAAACAATGCAAAAATCAGAGGAGAATGAAAAAAGAAATGAAAAAAATGAAAAATCTGAAAATTCAAGTAGGCTATTTAAACACGACGTCTTAGACTTCAGTTCAGAAAATCGTCACAGCAATGGAGAAGAGCAAACTTTACTTACAGCGAAGGAAGAACACGAGATATCAACAATGGAAGAATCTGGTGGTACTTTAAAAAACCAACAAAGCAACCTAAATGAACAAACTGTGCAATCTGAAGAAGACCTGAGTTCAGAGAATCAACACAATAAAGAAAACCAAGAAGAGGAAATATTGCTATCGGCAGAGGCAGATCGCGAGATATCATCAACAAAAATCAACGATCTACCTGCGCCCGAATCACAGGAACGTAACGCAGACTTCAGTTCAGAGAATCATCACATAATTGAAAACAGCAGCCATGAGCAGGAGACTTCATTTTCAGCGGATGAAGACCACGATAAATCTAAGAATTTTAGCGAAGCTTCGGAATTTCTTTTAAGCAAAGATGATATTCTGGAATCAGACAACGGGAACAATGGAAAGCAGCAACTCAAAGACGATGATGTAATCCGGGCGTCCGACGAAGAGCAGGACTTACCTAAAAACGTAAAAAAAGAAAGTCCTCCTCAAGCTTCTTCCTTACTCCGAGCTAATAGTTATAAAATAGACGAAGCTATGATATATTTGAAAGAGGAAGAAAATATTGGCAGCATCGATCTGGATGATATTAAATCCAATGAACACTATTCAAGCAGTGATTTAGAAAACCACGTTGGAAAATCGACTCGAAGACGACTCGAAGATGACGATCAAAACACTGGAGAGTTATCTGAAGATGGAAAAAAGGAAAAGGAGGATGCTATGCTGCCCAAGGCGGACAACACTCAAATAGATGGTATCGAGTCCAATGAACTAGATTTGGATAAAACAAAAAAACATGTCGATGTTGCAACTTTGCTCACCGACTTAAAAGACTCTAACGGCGAATCAAACGTACATCAGAGCGGCGATCGATTACAGAAAGAAGTCGACGAGCTAACAGAAGGCCCCAAACAAGAAGACATCAAAGAGAATGAAAACGGTAGTAAAGTAAACTTATCAGATGGCGATGACGAAGACAACTTTAAAGAATCCTTCACAAACGATCATAACGTTCAGCTGTCTAAGGAAGATAAGGATGCAGACTTTTTAGGAAATGACAGTAACAGAAAATCACTTGATGACGCTGAAGAAAATTTGGAAAATCCAACAAATGACGTCAATTTTCCATCAGAAAAAATATCCATTAATGGTGATTCCGGTCTACTTCCAGAAGTAGAGGATGCTGCAGAATTATCGGCGGAACTACAGAGCGGTAATCAGTTACAGAAAGAAGTCGACGAGTTCGCAGAAGGCGCTGAACAAGAAGACGTCAAAGACAACGAAAACGGTAGTAAAGTACACTTATCAGATGATGATACCGCTGACGAAAACAACTTTGAATTATCTTTGACAAAGGACCATGATACTCAGCTGTCTAAGGAAGAGAAGGATGCAGATCTTTTAGAAAATGACACTACCACCAAATCACTCGATGACGATGAAGAAAATTTGGAAAATCCAGCAAATGACGTCAATTTCCCATCAGAAAAAATATCCATTAATGATGATCCCGTTCCACTTCCAGAAGTAGAGGATGCTGTAGAACTATCGGCAGAACAACAGAGCGGTGATAAGTTGCAGAAAGAAGTCGAAGAGTTCACAGAAGGCGCTGAACAAGAAGACGTCATAGACAATGAAAACGGTAGTAAAGTACATTTATTAGATGAAGATACCGCTGACAAAAACAACTTTAAACAATCTTTGACAAGCGACCATGATATTCAGCTGTCTAAGGAAGAGAAGGATGCAGATTTTTTAGAAAATGACACTAACATCAAATCACTGGACGACGAAGTAGAGGATACTGTAGAATTATCGGCGGAACAACAGAGCGGTGATCAGTTACAAAAAGAAGTCGACGAGTTCACAGAAGGCGCTGAACAAGAATACGTCAAAGACAACGAAAACGGCAGTAAAGTACACGTATCAGATCGAAGTACCGCTGACGAAAACACCTTTGAAGAATCTTTGTCAAGCGACCACGATATTCAGCTGTCTAAAGAAGAGAAGGACCCAGATTTTTTAAAAAATGACCCTAACACCAAATCACTCGATGACGATGAAGAAAATTTGGAAAGTCCAGAAAATGACGGCGATTTTCCATCAGAAGGAAGATCCGTTTTTGATGTTTCCGGCCCACTTCCAGAAGTAGAGGACGCTGTAGAATTATCGGCCGGTGGCGATGATTCATAGTTTGTTTTATAACGTTATTTATTCGTTTAAGAAATGTACCAATATGTAATTATAAACAATAAAATAAAAAGTAGCATTTCGTATTTTCTTGGTAGTCAGTAACTGATATTGTTTAAACTTAGATAAAGACGCGCGTGGTTCGTGGACAATCGTGGATGTAGAAAAGTTCTTTAAAATAAACAATAACAATGAGTCAGCCAAATTTCAATAAATCTGCACAAGTTATTTAATATGGTCAGACTATATTGCTAATAGCATCAATTAATATCAGTATAGTTGTCTAGGGTTCATAACGACCCGTTTGAAGTATATTAAAGTTATAGGTATTGTTCACATAAAAAAATATGATCAATAAGCTTCCAGTGAACCGAACGTGATTGTTTTGCAGCGATCGGAAGTCGTTCATTTTTAGTTTCAAACTAAATTTGTCATGGTTTTTTAAATTATTATTTTCGGCATTGAAAATAAAACACTTCTAAACGTCGCTAGTTAATGAAATTAGTTGCCCGGGTTAAAATTAATTTTTCATAGATTTTTTTAGTATACAAAGGGTATACATTTTTTTAGTATAGCGAATGAAGAAACGTGATAAAGAATCTACATAAAAAATGTAAGATGTTTTCATGTGTTCGTTTACGAAAAAAGGGGTATAAGGACCTGCAGTAGGTAAAGACGTGTTAAAAGAAGCCTAATAAAATATAAAGTAGGTGGTAGCCGATAATATACCTATATAAAACTAGGAGATTATTTAAATTATTTATTATATCAATTACATATACATATATAGAGGTACGATGACGAAGGCACCTCTTCAGTTTGACAAAAGAAAAAACTGTTTTTTCTGGACGTCCCGGGCGTTTGTGCATAGGTATACAACTAGGATGTGTCAGAATTATAGTGAGTCAATCAGAGTGTGGACGATGGGAGAAATATATAACAAGGGCTCTGTTTTAATTGATACCTTTAGGTTATTATTCAAAAAATAGGTAAATAATCGTTGGGTTTTTAATTAGATTTCTTAATAACAATACTTGTTTACTATATACCAGTTTTTTTTCACAATAGACCCATTTATGACCGTTTTTTGTATTTAGGATCGTAGGAACAATTTTACGTATCACTTACGCTTTGTGGGTTTCGGTTTTTTGTACTTGAACGTACGGAATATGGCTTGTTGCGTTCGGGCGATAATATAGCGGCCGTATCACGTACGTTCGTATGGGTAGGGCGGTTTATAACAGTTCTTTGCAAAAAACATCGGATCAATAATCACAATTATTGGTAAATATAGATTTTTGATCCTAGCAAAAAACGCTGAACTAAGACTGCAATATTTGTTTCCTGCTTATTCCTACGAGCTGCAGTTAAACAGGAAAAGCTGTTTATAACAGTAGAGCGTCTATGTATGCTTTGGAATGACTGCCGAGTGATCGCTGTGCATCCAGACAGAATAAGTAGATACATTTGTGTCTAACTATTTTTAGGGTAAATTGTTGCCATATTTAGTGTCCCATCCAAAATGGTGGGACATATTTAAGGTGGAGTGTATAGATAAACGTGGCTAATAGATTTAATATTGTACGTAACAAAACCTGGCACAATCGTTTAGTAGTCTTTGAATCTTATTTTGGTCTACTTATCCTGTAAGGCTTATCCCCTATGTCATTATTCATGAAGAAGTAAATATATTAAAAGGAATAAAAAACATGGCTGCCGTTACAAAACATGAAGTACCTACTGTATTTATAACTATTTTTATTACGGGTTTTTTATATGAAGTACATATTTGTAGTTAATGTATTTATCCATATAGATACCTATTTATTTTTGGAACGTACTTGTTCAGCCCTGTCATTTGATACTAAACTCGATATATTTATGTTAATTTTTGACATTTAGAAATTTGGACATTTATACATCTATTTACTTGGTATTTCGACAGTTAAGGTGCCCTATCAAACTCCAGGTGACATAACGATTCTAACAATACCACACACTCCTAAATTGGTTCAAGCGTTTAGAAGTTATGGTGGAATAAAGAAACGGAAAATATACATAGATGAACCCTGAACACATTACACTCCTTTTTTGTTGGGCAGTCGTGTAAAAAGTAAAGCCAAAACTGGTATTTAAAGTTAGAGTCTATATTGTGATTATTCCTTTAATTGTTTTTTATGATACCTTTATAAAATAAAAAACCACTAATGTCAAAAAATGTTATATATTTAATTACGAAATAAATAGATCGCCGGGTTTCTTTTTATTTTATTTCTTTTTTTACAAAGTCTAGACTATGGAATCGCGTTGGAGTCCTCCTCTTGTTGATTGCGAAGAGATTCCATTCGCGCTGCTGCGTCCTTCAGGTTCAGGAGATCTTTCTTCTTAGTCAAATCGTCGAGGTTTTGTGAGATTTCCGAATTTTCTTTGTAGCCCGAAGATGCGTAGTCGTGATGAGAAGCCTGATGCAAATTTCCCTTGACCAATTTCGGGTTACAGGACAAAAGCAACGGTACCGCATATCCTGAAGCCACATGGTTGAAGACTCCGACTTCCGGGCCGTGGTGAGGAGCTATGTAGCTGCTATGGTACGGCAACGCGTCGCCTCCGTACGGTTGGTAAGAGCGCCAGTCGCCGTTGGATCTGCTGTATAATTGGTGAAGCAGATGCGGGGACAAATGAACGTGGCTCCCGTATCCACCGTACCCGCCGTGGAGTCCGCCGTATCCACCGTGGAGTGCGCCGTATCCGCCATGGAGTCCGCCGTATCCGCCGTATCCGTCATGTAGTCCGCCATATCCGTATTCGCCATTCAAACCCTTTTCCCGGCAAACCGTAAGCGGTTTTCCGAAAGGCCCTATGGTCTGTATGCAAAACGTACTAGCTCCGGATCCCGATTTCTCGTCGCGAATCTCCGCCGAAACTCCGTACAAGAAAGCGAAAATTACTAATAGCTTCATGTTGCTAGTGGCAATGAAGAATGATGAATGGTTTTTTGATACTAAATGCATCTATTTTATATGTTTTTGCAGCATCAAAATATTTCTATCAGCATTTAATAATGCTTCGACTGATTCGCCAGATTCCGATAGGATTCGCCAGATTTCGCTATCTGTCGGGCAGTAGTGAAACTAGAAAATATGTTAATACTGAAATATCGTTTAAAATCACTGATCAGCACCAAATCAGCACCGTATTACATAATGTATTCTTCCAAAGCCATCAACAGAGGGCTGTGTTTTATTTCAAGTAATGGCACACCGTGGGCATACCTGGCAAAAATCACCCTCTGTCTGTATGTAAATGGCAACTCTAAAATAAAAAGAAAAAGAAGAAGGATGAACGTCAAATGTGCTCAGTTTGTTTTTTTTCTCACGAGTCGAAATTTATGATTATTTGTAAGTTGTTTAGGCCATTTCAAGGGTTTCTCCATCGTTAACAAGTAGTTATGTTCCCAGAATGTGATGATTTTCAGTTTCGGCGAAGTGTAACCTCAAAATTATGTAATTTCTTAGAGCTGTAAATATGTAAACGATGTAATTTGTTTTGTTTTTAGGTCTTGACGATAATGCCAATCAACGCCGATAGACCCACCGATCCTCCGAACAATAACTACCAGCAATTCCGGCAGAAAACGCTCGGACAGAGAAACATCATCTACCGCTACCCGAGGGTGGTCAACATTTTAGTGTGCACAATAGCAGTGAGCATCGTCTTCTCCAGGCAGATCTACGACCTCGGCTTCAGAGAATACTCGGAGTCGGAGCTGCGAATGGCCCGGATAGAAGCGTTCGGGCAGACCAGAAATTCGGTGTACGAGGAATAGTCGGCGATGGACTCTGTGGCCAAGGCGCGAGCGAGACTGCGCAATTATCCGGTAGCGTTAGCGAAATGTGGCACGCAAGCGTCGCTGTATAGTAAGTGTGTTATCACAGCGGACGAAGTCAAATTACACAAATGCCAGAAAGAATTCGATGAATTCAAGACGTGCATCCAGAAAGCGGTTAAAACTATAAAATAAAAATGTCACTAAAGCTTCATCTGTGCGTAGGGCTCGCGATAAGGATCGCTCTTATCGTATACGGAGAAATCATGGATGAGCTGTCGGCCGTTCCTTATACGGACGTAGATTATAAAGTTTTTACAGACGCCGCTCGCCATGTGTTGCATTCGGAATCGCCGTACAAACGGCACACGTACCGTTACACGCCTCTCATCGCGTACTTGCTCCTACCGAACGTCTTCCTGCATCGTACGTTTGGAAAATTCCTTTTCTCATTCTTCGACATGATTGTAGCGGCGATCATTTCATCCATCGTTAAAAAGAGCGCATCAGCCTCTACGAAATCCGCATTGGAAACAGCGCTTTTATGCGCGCAATTATGGCTGTACAACCCGCTAGCGATTGTAATCGCGACCCGCGGCAACGCTGATTCAATCGCATCTCTCTTCATTCTACTTTCGCTGAAATTCATGCAGGGCGATAGTAATAACGTTCGAAACTACGCATTATCCGGTTTTTTCTTAGCGATTGCGATACACCTACGGCTTTATCCAATTGTGTACAGCTTCCCAATGTATATATCATTAGGAAAGTACCACTTCAATCGACATACGACATTCATGTCATACCTAAAACAGCTGATTCCGAATGTTTCTCAGATTGTATTAGCCGCCGTTTGCGTCGCAACTCTGGTGACAATAACAGCGTTTTTCTATCATATCTACGGTTACGAATTCCTCTTTGAGTCGTACATTTATCATTTATTACGGAACGACATTCGCCACAACTTTTCCGTTTATTTTTATCTATTTTATCTCGGGAGCGAGTACACGTTGACGTGGATAAAAGTAATCACGCTCACGATAAAAGTAATGATTCTGTTAATCGTAAGCATTAATTACGGTAGCAATATCACACATTTAAACTTCTGCCTCCTTCTCCAAACGATCTTAATCGTATCCTACAACTCGGTGATAACGTCGCAGTATTTCATCTGGTTTCTCGCACTCTTGCCGCTAGTTGTGAAGGATTTGAACATTAATTTGAGAAAATCGGTGATTCTCTTTGTGGTTTGGGCCGTAGCGCAAGCGTCCTGGCTGTTCCAGGCGTACCTATTAGAATTCAAAAGCAGAAATACGTTTCTGTTTATTTGGATACAGGGGATTGCGTTTTTCGCCGTTAACATGTTTCTCGTTTCAACGTTTATCAAATCTTACTCACATAATTGTAGAATCGCAAGACAAAAGATAGAATAAGTAAGATGTGTTATAGATTATAAATAAGTAGTAAAAAATTACGAAAGATAACTTTAGTGTTTTATTTGCTAACAAAATACCTACGATAAAACAATCTACAAGACAAAAATAAATGCTTAAGTATTGTTATAATTTAACTTTTTCCATCGCCCATTATCTTCTTTGCGAGCTCTTCGTCTTGCATCGACATCGCTGTCAATTTTTTGCCGATTCGATCGTGCACTTCCAAGTACTTTGCAACACATCGATCTAAACAGACTGATTCACCCTTTCCTGAAACAAAACTTGATAACGTGACTTATGGATTAAGAGATTGGTATTTATGCAGTTTAGCAAATTCTTCTACATGGAAGATGTTTTAACGTCACCTCAAGATATTCATTACACTGATCCTATAAATCAAAAAATCTTTGCTCTATAAATAAGCGAGATATAGGCGTTTAAAGAAGCATCAAACACCTATATTTCGGTAGGTTGTTTTTTTAATGAACAATTATACCAACCGCCAAACACGTGTATAGGTTGTAAGAATTATTTTTTTTAAACCATCAAAACACCTATTTAGCCATAAGTTTAGCTAGTATGACTGAGTTAGCTAAAAAATATATGACTGAGTTAGCTAGACTGCATAAATTCCAAGAGATTGCTCGTTTTTGATTGAGATTCTCACCCAATTCAGCGTCTTTGTATTTTGGCGGTATGCACTTTCGATGGCACGCGGTTGTCATTCTATTGTACATATCCGACATCATCTCCACTTCCAGCTCCTGTATCATTTGCAGCTTGCCGGGGTCGAGATTAGGCAGCGCCATTCTTCAAAATCAAACGTATCGGATGGTGGAATTCAAAGATTGCTATCCTTCAATATGTTATCAAGCTCGCTCTTCTTTATTCGTTCCTTTGCCTTCATAATATCATGGCGCCGATTATACACTGAATTTTTGGAGTATACAAACGCGCCGGTCGCAGCACCAGTCAAAATTACCCTGTAAAGTGATGGAACATTGCATAACTATATTTCTAAAAATTAAACATAAAGCAGCGAAGTGACTATATCTTACCAGGAAACTGCGATTTTCGTGAAGTCGCTTAGTGGCCGCAGCGGCATACTCAGTAAAATTACATTTATGCCCTAAACAACTCTCGGAATTCAGACGGCGCTGCGAATTTTGACAGCTGAGTTTTTGAGGTTAAGTCAGTGTCGTACATGTTTTTATTTTATGGCAACACCGACCAAAGCAATATACGGCAGGCAGGTACGGCAAACAAACAAGAGTCGCTCCTTTCGATTAAAATTAAGGCGGATTGATTTACGTCTCTCCCACAAGATATAAATACGCGGCATAAGTCTCATGAATATGTGTCTTTTTATTTCGTCAGTGTTAGACAAGGTTCCATTTTACTAATTTATGGATAACTAGCTTGCTCGATGGCCTCTAGAAGCGTCTACATTAAATTGAAGATTTTAACAAAATAATGAATTTTAGACCCATATTTCAAGATAACTTGATATGATAAGTACGCTTGATAACTTTGTACATATGCAGAAGACAATAAAATAGACCTATAAGGACTTAACTCGATTTCGAAGGGTTCCCCACAGGGGAAGGATTTATCTTACTTCTTATCGGATCTTACTTATATCTTACTCTGATCTTACCTTACTTTTCATAGACGTTTTCACGACTATATGAATAGTAATTAATTATACTAGAACGGTTCTTTGAACCAAGGGTCCCGCAATCCAAGACATAGTTCGGTTTCCGTAGGGCCATGGATACCCTGGACAATATCTCTATAACCACAATGGATATGCGGTTTTCCTTCAAGAGGAGAGAATTGCTCGTAGCGGTGTTTTGTGATTTCCAGGCGATTTATAACAATGTCGTGACCCACTAACAATGTTATAATAATGTCTAGATGTGCCTGGCAAAATTAGTTTCTGTATTTGTAATCTTATCAGATAGCTCTATAAATATCCCTTCTCCTCCCGATCGCATTTCAAGGTCCGTCTGCAAGGGACTACCCCAGGGTACAATTTCTATGCAATCTCCTCAATCTCTATGCAAGGGGACCGGAAAATCTCGTACTTGATCACTGCAGGATATAGCGATACGCGGACGAGATGATATTTACCACTCCTCACCCAATCTCTCGGCCTCCAGGAAAAGGAGGACTACTCCTTCCCCCCCCCAACGCCTCAAGTTTAGCGCCGCTACCCTCAAATACGGACACACATTCCTCCGCTAGTGATTTTAACAAATAATAACTCTCATACATCTCTATTAAGGCGCAAACCAAATCCTCAAATAATCCCTAATCCTAAAACTGTTTTTTTCTTATTCTTCCAGTGCCTCAGGCAGGTCCCATAACAATACCAACATATCCCCACCACATGAATGTTTCAAACAAACACTACTATATGTATGTTTTCCTCCGTTACCTATGTAAACCTATGTATCGGATCTTCCCAAAAGAAAAAGAAGAACTCGATTTTGCAAAAAAATCACTTCTTGCAATAAACTAACGATTTCGGTAAAGGTACGGCATTTCTGTTATACGGCAAACTATGCCCACTTTAGTAATGGCGGGCAGTTGTTGATTGTTTGACAGTTCATTTCGAATATTGGCCGTTGGTCTGGTCCGCGGTTACTAGTGCGGTTCTTGGAAAGTTTTGTTGGTTTTGTACAATGAATAATAACGGGAAGGGCGGGTTTCCTTCGAAAGAGAATATTGAGCCGTGTCGTTCGAAACCGCCGCAAGCTTCCTTCCAGAATGAGGTGGACGATGCGTCGAAGGTTTTGACTGCTTCAAACGGGTCTCAGCGGCCGAGCGTATCGTCTACGACACAGGACGAGCAGCCGAAGCCTCCAAACAACACGGCTAACGCAGAGGCGAAGAAGAAATCTTGGAAATTGACCGATTTCGACTTGGGCCGCTCGCTTGGACAAGGAAAATTTGGCAACGTATACTTAGCTAGGGAAAAGAGCTCCAAGTTCGTGGTCGCCCTCAAAGTTTTATATAAAAAGGAAGTCGTGCAGGCGGGGGTCGAGTACCAAGTGCGGCGTGAGGTCGAAATACAATCTCATCTGCGGCACCAGAATATTTTGAGATTATACGGATATTTCCATGATGATAAGCGGATATATTTGATTTTGGAGTATGCAAAGAACGGGGCACTGTTCAGCGTGCTGCAGAAGCAGCCGGAAAAGCGATTCGCGGAGCGGACGGCCGCGCATTACATCAAGCAGCTTGCGCTAGCGTTATCTTACTTGCACAGCATGAATGTCATCCACAGAGACATAAAGCCGGAGAATTTATTGGTGACCGATAAGAATATATTGAAGGTGGCCGACTTTGGTTGGTCGGTGCACGCACCGTCGTCGCGGCGCATGACGCTCTGCGGAACAATCGACTACTTACCGCCGGAAATGGTCAAGGGGGAAGCGCATTGTCACACGGTCGATTTGTGGAGTTTTGGGGTGCTCTGTTTTGAGCTGCTCGTCGGGCAGCCGCCGTTCGACTCGGAGGAAAACACACGAACATACGAAAAAATCCTAAAAGTCGATATTAAATACCCAGCATACGTTTCCAGCAAAGCTAAAGATTTGATATCAAAGTTGCTCGTTTTGCGACCGGACAGTCGTTTGCCCATGAGTGATATTCTCAAACACCCATGGATCGTAGAAAATGCTAATTAATAAAAATTAAAACGAAGAAGAAAAGACTTAATAATTAATAAAACCTTGTATTTATATAAAAATTATAACAATTGTCTAATATTTCACTGTCCTTAATTAAAATTAAATTGTAATAAAAAATGTTCATATTTACAATCGCAAGAGCATCCATCACCTATATTAATAGCACCTATAGCTTCTTAAAAAATCACAGTAAATTCTATCTATTTTACAATAGAAAGTTTACATTTTTGCTGGCATGTAAGACCTCCAATGTACAATGTCTTGCCACCAGCTTGGTCGAGCCAAGGCACCTGCAGATGTAAATATGGAATTCTGCAGGTTCTTATACATCTGAGAATAAAAGAAAAATAAAGTTAGCCGCCGAGGAATTCACAGACCAGGTTCAGGACTCCATATTTGCGTTCCTCTCATTTGCAATATGGAAATCAAATCACAACAATCATTGCATTAACAAAGTTATATTCTTCTGATGCCATGTCGCTATCGAACATAAGCTATTACAACTTTCTCGACTGCGGGTCTAAATGATAATGTGGTAGATTTCGGAAACCATTCCCATAGATTACGACTATGACTATTAACCCGTCAAACGCCAACAATGCCTATAGGCATTTTGCGTCGTTTGACAGATCCACGCGTAACCGTTTCGGTCGGCCCCCATATATAATATAAATATATAATATAAATGATTAACAAGATTAATTACTAGGTAACAAGAGGGAATTCATGAAAAAACGATATTGTTAGTATTTATTTACAAAATGGACCAAAGGATACGATATTGTTAGTATTTATTTACAAAATGGACCAATGGACCAATATTGCGCGCGAAGGCTGGCTTTCGACCGGTTAAGTGACCAAGATGTTCTTCATCCCTAACCTCTTCTTCAGGCTATTTTGCCTTGAATGATTAGGTGCTTAACAGTGATTTGCGGGATTTTATTTCAAAATTGGGGATTTTGGCAGAAATGCAGAATAAAAGTAGGGACTGAAAAATGCAGTTAAACATACCGAATTTTCAAAAATCGTTATTGATCATCGGGACACATTCTAAATATTGGAGAGAGATCAAAGAGATAAAGAATGTATTCTACATTTTATAGTATTTCAAAAATAATATTTAAATTTCAGCAATAATATGCAGTACCTATCTTTTGAGAGCAAAATATGACTGGTCTCGCTGTGAGAGAGATAAATGAATCATGATGAGATAGATAATGAGAGAGATAAATGAGTCGGAGATAAATGATAAATATGACAGGTCTCGCCTATAAATGAAAAAAGAGTGAGTGAGAGGGCTAGTAGTTGTCTCGTGAGGCTAGTTGGCATGGTTTCATCGGGTTCAAATGCAGAGCCGGATCTGCTCTGTCAATGGACTCCGGAATGGGAGAATATGATTTAATAATGATAATGATGATGATGAAAGCATCCTACAAATAGCACCATAGGTGTGACAGACAGCCCTCTATGCAGAGGATGCATGGAGGAAGAAGAAACGCCACAGCATGTGCTCAAGGAATGCAGGAGCGTGGCAGAGCAACGGGCAAGAATACTACAATCTCCAGCATTTGTCCCGCAGGCCTGTAGCAACCCAAACAGGCTGCTAACCTTCTGGGACAGCCTGGGTTGGCTGGAGTAACATAAATAAAAACATGAGCCACGCACAACGGCCCAATCAAAAGAGGCCAAGTGCGGGAAAAAGCCCAGTTAAACTAACTAACTAACTAGCATCCTACAAAATGAACTGTAAATTACACCGTCTTATCAAGCTTCCATGATAGCGAGTAGTTTTGGGATAAATCTTTTGCCGTTTGGCTTCGATATATTATCATTCATCTTGCCACATTACCTCTCCATCGCTGCATCCAAGTACGGAATTCAAAACGAAATCAGGCGGTGCAATAACATCTGCCAACAGAATGGCTTCCGTCGACAATTTCTGACTGATTTCTATGACTGCTTGACGGATGTATTCGCCGCTTTTGCTGCTGTTCCAGTATCCACCCTAAAATTGAAATATGAAATAAAAATGAACTTGTCATTCTTTTCACCCCTGTTCAAAAAGTATCCAACTTTTGGTGGCAAACGTACACTTAATAATTTTAGTCCAATCTACAAGGTAGTCCCTTAGCAATGTACGCACCGTTCCCAGCAGATCCGCCATAGTGGAAAACACCTCTATTTCAACTTTATCATAACAGCATTACGCATAATCTTCTCTTGATTCGAAATTTACAACTTCGGGGACTAGCCAAAAATGAGGGACCCATGTCTATGGAGTGCGCAGCCTGAATGCGGAAAGCCAGGATCCTGTACGACCTCCACATCTGGACAGTGACTTGACAGTGATAATTTCAGCTTCTTGAAGGCCTAGCGGGATTTGGTTAGGAGCGGTTGTACCACTACTTTATCCGTGAAATGCTCATGGCGTTGTCCCCGAAAGTGTAGTAAATCTTATGAATGGCTTCTACTTGGGTATCACCATTGATTATATAGCGTAGATTGCTCAATATCATACTACGTTTTGGCAGCTAGGATTTTACTACGAAATGCAACATGTAGATGACACTCGTAGGTCCAAACATTGATAAATCTTTTCTTATGTTCAATATGTTGTATACTATCTTGAAATAAATTAATAATATGATGTTGCGAACATATATAAGCCTACTATTCAGCGCACCAATGCACAGTGGTGAAGTGAGACAGCAAGTTCAACCGCATGAAAGGACAACATAAGTTGCCATGGCAACCGGATGCAAAAAGAAAGGAACATCAAAGAAAATAAAAGAAGACATACATTTAGAAGTTGCAACTTGTAACCTCTTAGCATAGAAAAGGTCAGATTTAATTATTATTAAATATATATAATAAAGAACGCAATATCGTTATGAAATAGCGGATTTCTTTCGACGGAGCCGGCATCCACCACGGGAAACGATGAAGGAAAAAAACGTTAAAATACTAACAAACGAATTTTTAAATCATAGCTATTATTATTTTAATATTATTTACATAAAGATGTGAATTTTTAATTTGGTATACAGGTTTCAATACGTAATAATTACTGAAAGAATACGTAAAAAGAACTGTAATAATAGAATATGATGGGCCCGATTTCGGTCGGTGAATTCCATGGCAGCTTCGTTTGTACTTTATTTATAGATGTCATTCAAGAAAATTATTTCTGTGATGTAATCAGCCTATAAAGAAATACACTAATCACTGAATGTTACTATCGTTATCATTGGTTAAATGATTGGGTTTTTATAATCAATGGATCGCTGGGCAACCTGCATGTTATCAGCGCCATCTGCATGTTACCGGCGCAGAAGGGTTGACCAAACGTACTATGACGTTGAGCAATCTAGTGCCATATATAATAGAGGGTATTGCCAAGCGGTAAAAATGATACAATTCCAAATAAGTCCATCCATCATTAACAATCCAACGGACACGCACTACTCTTCCCCACTCATTGGCCGA
Source organism: Micropterix aruncella (assembly GCA_944548615.1). Taxonomy (NCBI): domain Eukaryota; kingdom Metazoa; phylum Arthropoda; class Insecta; order Lepidoptera; family Micropterigidae; genus Micropterix; species Micropterix aruncella. The sequence continues at coordinate 37,622,711 of OX155954.1, forward strand.
TTGCCAGCGACTGACGCTTCCAACAGGCATGAAAAAATCATGCTTTTGCATGTCCTTACATGTCATGCACGGAAGCAAAAACATTTAGAGATAAAGAATTAATTTAGATACTTTTTGAACAGACTACATATGTAATAAAAAATAGTACCATATACAAAGTTCCCATGTGTTTTTCCAGCATCCACGCTCCGAAAAGTGATACTAAATCGAGCAATACCCTCCTTTCATTCGACGGTTCGAGCTGTCGCACGGTATCATAGAAACGCTCCAAAACAAAATGCTAAAAAAAATACATTCTAGATAAGCACCATCGTCAGAGGTAAAAAATTATAGTCATAACCGCTTACTTGTCCCGGTGCCGATTGCAAAACCCTGTTGTCTACCCTGTCATTTCATTTTCATAAATGTGGCATTATTTTAAATGCTAAAATAAAACAAATCCCGTTTTATGATTTCTAACAAGCCATAAATGGGTTTTCTGATGATATAAAATAAACCACAATTATGAGGCCGGAACCAAGAGTCATCCGAAAATGTCCCTCGCTTTTAGTAAAATTGATATATTTCAATATTTTAAGGGGTGTTTCGATAATGTATTAATATTTTTCTTTTATTTAATTTTTCAACAATAGCTGCAACAGCTATATAAAGTGGCTAAAGTGGTTGCAAGTCCGCCAAAGGAGAAATGTTCATATAAATTAGGTGAAAGACTAAATTTTTACAGATTTTTTCTTCGAGCTTAAAATTATATTTAAAATCGAAATATTTTCGCTTTCTATTGCGATTTGAAAGGAGCGGAAGCAAGGTTTATTAAGAACACTGAGGGACAAGGACAGAACACTACCTGAGTTACATAACCTCTCAGAATAGCACAGTTTACAGTTTACAACTGTTAAACTGCACATTCGGCACTGCATTTTATAAGAATTCCAACAAGGAAAAAATACTTCTAAAGCATGGGAATCAATTTGTATTGTTCTTAGTGCCGACGTTATATTCTATGAAACGTGCAATTATTGGTGAAACGCTTTAGAAGTGGTGATTTTCATCTTAGTGACCAGCTGCGCCCCGGACAGCCTCGTAAGTTTGATGATGCGGAATCGTAAGCTCTACTGAATGAAGGACTCGACGCAAACGCAACAAGAGCTTGCAGCTCAGTTAGGAGTCACCCAAATAGCTATTTCCAAGTGTTAGCACTAAATAGGAAAAAATCAAAAGCTTGGACGTTGGGTCCCACGTGGGTTGACCGAACACAACCTAGGTCAGCGTATGAACAATGCCTTTAACTGCTTGCCCGGCAACAAAAAAAGACTTCTTGTGGCAATTGTGACAGGTGATGAAACATATATTTCTTACGAGAATACCAAAGGTAGAAATTCGCAGGTAGATCCCGGGCAACCCAGTACATCGACGCCAAAACAAGACATCCTTTTAACCCTTCAAGCCCCGCGACTTCGATATCGAAGTCAACTGAACGCGTCCAGGAAAAGTGATTTGATTGGGTTTTTCGTGTCATTCCGTATTCAGTTGTATTTTATTTAAATGCACAATGATATTTGTATCATCGTGCATTTAAATAAAATATAACTGCATACGGAATGACACGAAAAACCCAATCAAATCACTTTTCCTGGACGAGTTCAGTTGACTTCGATATCGAAGTCGCGGGGCTTGAAGGGTTAAAGGAGATTGATCTGTGTATCTGGAGATATGTTAAGGGTGTACTTTATTAAGGATTCCTGGAAACTGGTCAGACGGCGACTCCGGAATGCTACAGCTGACATTTTAACAAACTGAGCAAATAACTTGATCAGAAAATGTCATTTACTGGGCAAGAAAGCAAGCAAGTCATACTGCTGCATGGCAATGCTCGGCCTCACCTTGCTCGCGCAACTCAGAAGACCCTCCTAAACTTGGGATGGAAATTTTTCCCACATGCGGCAAATTCTCCAGACTTGACCCCATCCGACTACTATTTGTTCCGGTCAATACAGCGTGCCTTAGTGAATAAACAGTCCAAAACGCTGGACAATGTGCTTAAATTCGTCGATGACTTTAATGCCTCGAAGCCTGAAAGTTTCTTTCGCGACGGAATTCCTATGTTACCTGAAAGATGACGCGAAGTCATAGAATACGATGGACATAATTTCCATGATTAATTTCATTGTTCTCTATTTTTTTATGTTGTAAATTTTCTGAAAAATCTGTAAAAATTAAGTCATACATCTAATAATGTTTGCTCTCCTCCCTCACCATCCTATCAGTACACCATCCTAGTACACCAAGTATCCAAGTGCACCATCCTATCAGTGCCGGATTTAGACTTGATAAGACCCTAAGCTATTGTAAAAAAATAACTTATTTATGCAAGACCTTGGCGAGATAAGGTACCATATCCCGAAAGAGCAAGAAATTTCATTAAAAATAATAACATCCCCTTTTATGTCCATAATAATTATAACAGAATGATTTTTTTACTCGTAAACTGGTATATTATATTATTTATTTATATTTTGTGTGAAACTTTATAGTTTTTAGTTTATATAATTCCCTCTCTGAATAGACTCGAATGTTTTTGTCGATGTTTTTGTTGTTTTCATTAGGTTTTATATAAATAGTAAAGTTTTGTTTTAAGTTTGTAACTTTTAAAATAGTAAAATTTTAAAAGTGTACTTATATATCGCTTTTCCTGCAGATTTCACATTTCTAAGTAAATTTTTAAAAGCTGCTAGATAGCTGTTCGTTAATGTAAATCAATTTATCGTTAACATTGTTATTATTTTTCTTTTTTTTTGCTACAATTTTATCACTATTGTCTACTGATTTGCAGTAAAACGTATTTACCTATGTAAAAACATATATTTTAATTTAATATTCTCAAACTCAGTATGACAAAAACCTCAGAGTGTGACAGCAAGGAAAAAATCTTTAGTTCGTTTGAAATGCTTTCACAAATGGTCAACTTTGGCAAATAAAGAGAGAATGAGATGGACACTGATTATATTGAGAATATACAAGGTAGGAAACAGAGACAGATAGCTTTTTCTCTATTAGTGTCTGCGGACAGACAACAGCCTTTTTGTCTCGGACCAGTCAAGCCAGCGGTTAAAGACTGCAAATTACCTCTCCATAGATAATGGCAGTGGGCAAAGCATAATACGATTGTGAATCATTCTTCGCCTTCAGTGGATCTCCACTCTTTTTCTTCATCGCTTCCACTCGCTCTGCGGTGCCGTTTAACATGTACGTCACCAACCATTTATAAGCGTTCAAAGCGGTTTCTGGTTTCAGTGCATCCTCCACTGAGGTTACATTACACTTTTGTCGTAGCAAGCGATCGGCGTCTTTCAAGAAATATATGGACTTCAGCGGGGAGACAAAAGTATCCGGGGAATGTCGACGGGACCACAGCGTGAGCAGCCAGTTCATCGTTTGCTGCACGAGGACACTATTCTCGCCTTCGTACGTGCAGTTTGCGTCGTTGTCGTTGCGAAGTGCGCCGATTCCAGCCGCTGAAAATGTAAATTCAGATCAGAACCAAGACATTAAACTTCTCGATTTTATATTTAGGGCTTCCTCAGATTGTAAATCTCCGGTGTTGAAGTTGCTATTTATGATGCATACGTAAGAAGCTTCGGTCATCTAGAAACGCAGTATCATAAACACATAGACTGAATTAAACAGAACCAAAGATTTGATTTAAGTTTAACCCTCCTATAAATATCCGTTTTACATATTACAGGTTGATTATTTTATTGCTCAATGCCATACTACGATTTGGCAGCTAGGATTTTACTATGAAACGCAATGTGTAGATGGCACTCATCGTTCCAAAAATTGATTATTCTCTTCTATTCATTGTGGTGCCGTTCATGGTATAGCAGTATGTCGGCGCTTTAAACACGCCTATATAGTATCCTATCTCGAAATAAAATAATGAAATAATAACAAATGACTTTTTAACCCGTTGAGTATGAGTCAACCAAATCTGGTCGCGAAACAATTATCCGTTGAGTACGAGTCGACCAAATCTGGTCGCGCGTTTTTTTCACTTCTTTGACGTTCTCATATTTATTCATAATTATCTAATTGTTTTACAAAATGATATTTCAATATTCTATATTCGAAATTTCAATGCAATCATTGTGCAGTTGTTCTTTTTATGATTGGTGTAGTAGTTTCGTAGTTATAGTCAGGCACGTACCCAGGATTTTTTTTCGGGGGGGGATAATAATTTGAAGTACAAAATTTAAACGACGATTAATTTTCCTTCGCATTTAATGCTAGATAAAAGAACGTAAAATAAAGATGTCTGTTTACAAGTTTAAGTAAAGATTTGCAATAAATGTGATTATTATAAATAGAAAACCATAACAGTACAATACTTTATTACTTTTACTTAATTTTAAAAATTTTAACGATACAGCAAATTTTTCTTATGTTGATATACCTAATGTATTACAGAGTCTTTCTTTAGAACTATGTAGGTAAGTAGCTCTCTAACTAACATAGGATTTAATTAAATACAGTCTTGGTTGTAATAAGGCCTGTGATTCGGGAAAAATCTCGGTCGGGCTCAACAAAACACAAGTTACATGTTGGCTTTTCAAGATTAGATGATTATACTAAAATTTCCTAGAATGTATTAAGGTGCAATCCTTTAAATTGAAATGAATAAAAAATTCTGCTGTGGACGAAACAAAACTTTTCCAGCGATATCCATAGACGACATATTTTTATGTGTGAAAAAAGTACAGCAAAGGAAGATTTAATTTACCGGAATGATATTTGACATAGGCACATTAAATTAACATCTTCCTTCTTGACTTAGCGCTCATCACATCGAGCACTTCCTCCGGAGTAGGAGAGTAAGCTGAGTGGGTAGACAGCAATGCTAAGCCAGTCAGTCGATCATCTCCTGTTTTATTCCTGACGAAAGATTTTATCCTTTTCATCGTAGAAAAAGACCTCTCCACCGACGCTGTGGATACGGGTAAAGTTATGAGTATTTGTATTAGCTTTCTGATGGAAGGAAAGAATCCATGATCGCACGCATCTAAGACTTTCATCAGGTCCGTTGGTTTGGTTTCAAAATCCTTCCATCTTGAACACCAGAGTCGATATTCAGCCTTCATGATAACTTCTTCAACATCATCGGGCCAATACATTTTCAACATTTCTAGGGTACTTGCTTTCTTCTCGTCAACATTTTTGGGTAGCACAACTTCTAGTGAGGAGAGCAAGTCTCGGTTCTTGCCGAACCTATCTTCCATACCACAGATTACGTCATCTAAACAAGGAATAAATAAAGCTCGTCTGTAATATTCTTCTGCTGAGTCACTGGGGGGATTGCTTCTTTTAGTTTGGTGACCTGTGACACGCGGTGGGTTTATTTCTATATCCAAAATATTCTCTGCTATTTCAGAACAAGATGAATAAAGTTTTGAAAACTCCTTTTCGACATCGTTTCGAATGTCCCTTAATTTCCTGGTGACACTTTCTGCGAATTCCATGGCAGAAGCCAGAGTGTGAGTAGGATTTTGCAGATATTTTGAAAGCGGTAATGTGAAGCTGAAGATTAATTCGCACGTTTTCAACGATATTAAAAAACAGCCTTTTTCCATCGCAGCCAAAAGAGTTGCTGCGGTCGACGAAACTGCTCTGTTTGTATTGGACAGTTCGCGCAATGTGACGACTATTGGGAGGAACAACTCACAAAAAACATTTATAGAGTCATGACGTTCGATGAACCTTGTTTCACACAAGCCCACGAGTCTATTTCTTTTGCTTTCGGGAGCGTATTTTTCTATGTTTTCTTTCAGTGTCTTTCCAGCTGCAGCATTGTTTCTCAATGTGTTGCATACTTCTTTGATAACGCCAAGAGCGTTTCTTACGTTAGACACAGAAAGAGCCTGCGACAGGACAAGATTTAAACGATGGGCTGTGCAATGCACGTACGCAGCTTTAGGGTATTGTTGTTGAATTATTGCTTGTACTCCGTTGATCTTGCCGGCCATGTTGGCGGCACCGTCATATCCTTGACCGATTATTTTCTCTAAGTTAAGACCCAGCAAGCGGCATTTGTGAAGTATGGCTTCGCTTATCGCTTCAGCGCCTAGGTCGTATATGGGAATGAAAGCTAAAAAGTCTTCTCGAAGAATGCCTTCGTGAATATATCTTGCGCATACGGAAAACTGCTCTGTACCACTTATATCGAGGGTCTCGTCGCCAAGAATTGCGAAACACTCTGAACCGTTTACTTGGCTTACAATTCTCTTTTGTATTAGTTCTCCACATATGTCAATAATTTCATTTTGTATCTTTGGGCTAATATATGTAGCATTTTTAGAACTTTTTATTAAGTGCTCTTTTAACGAGTCGTCGTAAGCCGCCCTGTACCTTAGTAGCGCCCTAAACTTTCCGTCCTTTTCCACTGGCTTCTTCAGCGTTAGAGGACCGCTGTCATTGTCGCCTCGAAGTGGCAATTCTTGTTCTCCACACAAAATTATAGTTTCAATTATAGGTTTCAATGCTGCTCTATGTTGCTGTATTTCTGTTTGTCTTTGCGTATTTATTTGGCTTGCAATGTCTGGAATTTTTGAGGAAGTTATTCTTGTGAAGTTGATAGCGGCTAGTTGTGAAAACTGGTGGTATTTTGCAACTGAATGCTCGCGGAATTTTTCTGTAGCATTTTTCCAGTCTTTGAATGGTTTCGACACGAAACTACCAACAGTCTGGTGTGAACCTTTTCCAACATGCTCTGATCCGAACAGAACACAATACTTGCAGAAAGTACCATCGTTATCCGGGGAGTATGCTAACCATTCCCATTTCTGCAGCCAATCTTTACGAAATCGAAGTTTTCTTTTGCCGTATAATCGAGCTGGAAATATAAAGGACGAATCAGGAACGAAAGTGTCAGTAAGTACTGTAGTTCTCTGGGCATCATTGAGTATTATCGGCGAGCGTTTGTTATATATAGCATTTGATACAATGCCAATGTCAGGAGAACTATCACTTATGAATACATCACTCTTTGTTTTAGTACTGCAACCTGGGGAACTATTAGTAGGCGGTTCTTCGTGGTTAGCAGAGCTCAATAACTGTTCCTCAGAAACACTATGATCCGGACTCGCAGGCTGTTGTTCTTCATATATGCTGTGGGACGGTTTCTCAGTGATGCCCCCTATGTTGACACTATCGCCAAAGGTTGAGTTTTCAACGAAAGACGCCCTTTTTTTAGCCGCAGGTTTAAAAAAAGTGTCAATTCTCTTCATTGTCTTTACACATAGAAATAACCTAAAAAACTAAGTTTTTTAAAGTCAATGTTTTTACACGACACACGGACACAAATATGTCTTGCTTATTACATACGAGTATGTTGAACAATCGAAATGACTCATGTATGTAGTCCTAGACGACGAATTTGATGGAGAAAATGTAGACACGGACGGATCACGAATACGACCGCGACCGCAGTGAAGCGGCGACCGACTGAAGCCGGCGCTGGAGGGTGTTGGTAGCATCGTCTGGCGCCCGGCTTCAGAGAGGACCCGGCCAGTGTTGCCAGATAGTCAAGCGGTGAAATCCCGACATATCGCTAAAAACCCGCTGGGAATTTTTTTTTTAGGATTTGAAATACAACACCAAACATTTCGGGGGGGATAAGTCCAGTGTATCCCCCCCCCTCGGTACGTCCCTGGTTATAGTACTTTAAGTCGATGTCGCCGAAAATCCTGCAAAAGAGACAGATGCATCCATGAAAATACCCATTTACTCCAAGGGTTAAGTCATACCTCTTATTATTTAAATATTATTCACATAAAGATGTATTTTTTTTATTTGGTATACAGGTTTCAATTCGTAATAATTATGCTTTTAAAGTTTAGATAGACTAATAGGTAGCATTCTATCTCCGTATTATTTATGTGATTCTATGGTTTTTGTAATCAATCAGTCCTTTATAAAAAAAACAGTTATTATCAATGTTATTATACAAGGCCAAATAAATTGCTACTAGTTTTGCCGAACAAGGCTATCACCGCCTGCATGTCCCAGCCGTAGAAGGGTTGCCAAATCTTACTATGGCATTGAGCAATCTAATAGCCTATATAATCAATGATATTACCAACCCATTAACGTTATACAAAATGTCGCCACTACAGATTCTTAAGAGATTTATTAGTCTCGCTTTCCTTCACAAGCTTCTAAATAACGCTATTGATGCGAAAGATATATTAGCACAAATTAATTTTAATGTCTTGGATTCACACAAAGAATAACTGGTTACTGCCTGAGATTCTACTCTACAGGGATAATTTGAGGAAGATAGTAGGCCAGCTCGGCTCACCAGACACTGCCAAATAAACAAGCATATAAACACACTGAGAATAACTTCTGAAAGATGTCTGCCCTGAAATACATTTTTTTATCGCAATTATCCTGCATTATTGTGTTAAAACCGTCATCAAAAACTGGTTAATTACTGTATAATAATAGTTGTAATTATCCAGGATGGGTGAATATGGAAAATAAATACCTGCGAGATATCCATGGCCTGCACATAGTTCCCTGCACGCTTGCAGGCCATCGCGAGCTAACCAACTGCAGAACGGTTTCGTCGCAGATGATAAGCCATGAAGTTCCATTCCCATTTCTGCTAGTTCAGTCTTTGCTTTCTCGTCATCGTTATCTAGTAAAGAAATAATTTTAAAAAATTGAGACATTTTAAATGAGTGTGTTGAAAACTACTATGGTTTACTCTGACATACACAGGATATAATAATAATATTAGGGCCATTTAATTTTTCCTCGCACTTAACATAACATTTCACATTGTTTCGTAAACTTAAATTATACATTAGAATTATCCATTTTTAAAACTAAATTTAAGTCTCGGCAAGATATTTGATAATTGTATCGGTTTGCAAAATAATAATAAATATCTTTGTTAGAATTTTAATATATAGAGGCCATGATGCCAAAATTTGGCCAAGAGGCCAACTTTTTAATATATATGTGCCTTAACGATTATCGCTGACCACCAAGGACCACCAAGGATATAATAATAATAAACTTTATTTTCAATAAAAAATGGGAGATGAAGCGGAATGTCTATCAGCGATACCTTAAGTTTATAGTACAAGGATTGTATTGGCTACACAAAACAACAATAAAAAATAAAGTGATAAAAAAACAAACAGAAAACTAGAAAAAGAAAAACCAATTATTAAAATTAAATAAAGATACGCAGAGGAAAGAAAGGAGACGAAGGAAGGGAAGCGTAGAGGAGGGGGAGAGGGAGATAGTTAATTTATGGTTTTAGTATTAGATGGTCTTGAAGCCTTGAACTTGGTGATGCTGGTGGATGTTCTGAAATTATTTGGTAATGCTTTACAGGTTCGGAAGGATATAATGGTCTGAAACGTTAAAAATAAATAAAAATATTACTTACTAGAAAATCCATTAAAGGTCATTATCATGTGCTGTTCAGCAAACCAAGAAGAGAAGATCTTCATGGCGAATGCGGAAGCCAAATATGGTAGTATCCTTACTTGCTAAAATAAAGAAAATACATACAAAATTCAGTTCCGATTACGCATTTGATGCAGTAGTATGTACATACCACATTCTGGTATTTTATTATAGGCGTTTCCTCCGTAGCATCAGTTGTATCGGCAAACTGCTTCCTAATCGCGGCATATCGGATAGCAATTACGACCCCTTTCTGCAAATAAGCAGCGGCTATTCCGGAGATTGTGACTCGTCCTCCGGAAAGTATGCCTAAAGAGGCGCCGAACCTACGATTCGGGTCTTTGATGGGGGTCACGTAATCGCCGTTTGTGTTAATGCCGCCGTGGCGAGACAGCTGGTTCGCAAAGGGAATTCGGTAGTTGTTAAACATCACAAATCTGGAAAATATGTAGAAAAGAACCTAGATGAGTGATAGATTTATAGGGTGTGATTGCTGAAGCTGTTGTGGAGAAGTTGCAATAAATCATAAAGACATTGATGACATTGAATTAAAGTAACAGTAAAATATTTCAAACATTGTTAAAAAAATATAAGTAGAAGTTTTTGCTTAAATGTAGATGGTTAACACCCGAATTTATAGTTGAGTATGTACTGATACCTAAGAAATGTTTAGCCAAGTATTTCCTGAGTACCTTGTGATATTTGAGTATTGAATGTGTTCGGTAGATGAGAAATCCAGCCAACTCCGCTAGGTATGGCTGAAGTATTCCAGAATTTATTCATGCGGCAATACCGTTAAATGTAGATAGATAGAAATTGTTTATTGCACATTTAAAAAAAACCATACAGCAGGTGGACTTATTGCCTAAAGTGTAAGAGTAGTGTAAGTGTATGAGTTTAGGTGCCAGTAGAGTAAAATAAACAAAATAAACTTATACATTATTACAAATACATTATTACAACAAAAACTAACCAAATAACAATAATGCCATTATTTAAAAAAAAATAATTATGGTTTGGAGAATATTCGCAAGGAGCGGGGGATAGAATAGAATGGGTTGAGACCTACGATTACTAAGAATTTCGGGACATAAAATGCTTTTTCAAAGACACTTGAAAAGTAGAAACCGTTGGTGCGTTTCTGATATTTGACGGGAGCTTGTTTCATAGTCTAGCTGCATGAACGGTGAAGGAATATGTAAAAAAAGAGAATTATGAATAGGAATCGCAATGTTACTATCCTGACTGGAACGAAGTGGAAGACCATTACTTAATAAGTGGTTGAATTTTTCGGTTAGGTATGAGGGAGTGGTAGGATTGTTGAGGATGTTATAAGGAAGGGAAAAAATATGCAGGTTTCTACGTTCACATATTCGAAGCCAATGAAGTCTGCTTCTATACTGAGAGACGTGATCAATGTATTGGCCATTTAATGTGGAATATTTTTATTTCATAAACAGCTTGATAATAAATTATCAAACTATATTATGAAAAATAGCATTTGTCATAAGCCATTTATGCTTATTGATTTTTAAATGTAGGTTTTATCAATATATTCAGAATTTTCGCAATGTTCATCTCATTGACAGTGTCAAAAAAAAACCAGGCTATGTGGGTCACAGCCATGTTGGTTATTTTGATCGTGTTCGCTGTCATACTCCCGTGGTATTCATGATTCCTGTGACTATTTATGTTTTTTATGCGATAAAGACAAAATTAACCCCTCAAGCCCCGATTGGCCGATATCGGCCACAAACTGATTCAGCGTGACGGGCCCGTTTTAATTTTATTTTAATTTAATTTGTTTTATTTTATTATGTTTTATTATATTAATATGTTTCATTTTAATTATGGGTACAGTGGTTTGGCAGTAATTAATGTTTTTGGTGAGACAGTGTCATAATTCATTTTTTTTACTAATTTTTACAAAAATTTTTTGGGACATCAAATTGTCAATCGGCTGAGGGGCCGAGGCCTGAAGGGTTAAAATTGTCATTATTCAGGCAGGGTCATTAAAATTTCCAACTAGAACTTTTCCGAACAATCTCTTACAACCAACTGTAGGGGACATTCAAGTATTACGTAACGCAATTTGCGGGGAAGGGGGTCTTGTAAAATGTTACGATGCATTACCTAGTTTTTTAAATTTAAATAAAAAACTAGGGAATTAAAATCTCCCAAATTGGCAACCCTTTTCATTTATGTTTTACGGCGAGTCCCTCGAATTATTATTATTATTTATTCTGTATAGGCAGCTTTGCTAATCCGTCTAGATCAGATCTTGTAAAGCTAAACATTATTAACAATATAATATAAACAATATTAACAAGTTTTTAGGTACAAATCGAGTCTGTTTTTAAATTGACTGACAGAGCTTCCACTAATCTCTTCCAGCCTTACCAATAAACGAGTTGTAAAATTTATACCTCTGTTATTACTAGGTATAAGAAAATCTGTGACCAATAAACGCGGTATAGCTTACACCACTGATCATCTCGGGTATAAGCATGGAATAGTGGTACTGGATTTCCATCCGCACTATAACTCCGCTATACCACCCCGAGGCCAGGTATAACAGCGGTTTAACGGAGTATTAACTTAAAAATGGCCGACCGGCGTACCAGCTGCTTCAAACTGACAGTTCGCGAATCGTGCGCTTTCGTTGTAATAGCCGTGTTACGACGAGGATACGCCTTTTATACTGCTGTGAAATCCTGCGTTTTAGCCGAATAATGGATTTTGTCGACTTGGATGATATGATCGATCTGGATTTATTGGAAGAAATCAAAATGCGTCGTGATAGGCGACCAAAAATTTACAAATTGCGATACGACCCGTTCGATTTGGATTATTACAATTTTAAAACTAAATATCGTTTCACTAAGCCATACGCCGCAAGAATCATCGATATCCTGAGAGCTGACCTGCAAAATACCACTATAAATTCGATCAGCATTCGCGTAACAAAACAATGGGCAAGGGCTTTCTGACAACAAAAAGTGACATTTCATGTGCATTTCATGCCGCTTCAGTTGGCCACACTGCTTCCAAGCGGGCGTTGCCATGCTAGAAATATGACTTGTCTTTGGTTTCAGGGAGTAGTTATAACCGCGTTATAACTGATTTATTGGTCACGATTTTACAACTTCGTTATAACTCGGCTATACCGGGTATAACAATAACAAGGGTTTAACGCGGTTATAAGATAATTTTATTGGTAAGAGTGTTCAAGTGGTAGTTTATTCCACATGTTCACCACTCTATTTTGCAGAACGTTCTTAAGAGAATTAAATTTAAATTTTGCACGGTTATTTTTTTTGTTGTAAACTCAAAGATTTGTGTTGACGTTGAATTTGTAAATATTCTTCAGTCCAGGTACATCGTAATAATCTGTAAGACTTTTAGTTCTCAATCAGGTCCCCTCTTTGTCTTCTTTGTTTGAGAGTAGTAATTCCAAGTAATTCCAAGCGATCTTCATAATTCCTATTCTTCAGGCCACTTGCATTTTGGTTGCCTTTCGCTGAACCTTTTCCAGGATATCTACATCTTTGCATAAGTAAGGGCTTTAGAGCTGATAGCCATACTCAATAATAGGTCTCACATATGCCTTGTAGATCTTGATAAAAACCTCTATCGACAGATGTTGGAAAGCCTTCCTTATTAGATAGAGAGTAGAGTTGACTTGTAGATTGTATTGTACATCATTTTTATTTTGTTCTCCCAAGTTGGCAACCCTTTTTATTTATGTTTTACGGGTTACAGGTGTTACCTAATGTTTAGGGAGGGGGAGGGGAGTACAGAAAAACCTTACGGTGCTTACATGGGAATGAGGAAGGGTCAAAAATCCTGAAGTATTACCAAGTTTCAAGTATTACCCCCTGGGTGCCCTCAAGGTGCCCCCCTGCTATGAAGTGTTTATATGTATGTGTGCGTGTAACATATGTGTAAATGTGTGTCTTGTTATTGCATTCGTTCGACAGAACTGACATGCAATTCCGTTAATTTTATCTTAACGCAAAATGGTGACCCAAATGGAAATCGAACCCAGAACCTTACAATGGGCGGCCTAATCACTATGGCATAATGGCAACGACCAATTAGGCGACCTAACCACTATACCACCAGGGCCCTGTCAGTTCTGCTCTATGGTCACCAATTGGTCTATAAGACAAGGCATTGTTTGCAGGTTTGCATGATTTTAAAATCATTTTCACTTTCATGGAAAGTATTCCATTGCCAATTAAAAAGACTTTACTAAAGAATGGCATTGTTTAATCGGGTAAAGGATACGTGATATCTTCTAATGGTAATTCTTTCAGAATTGTACCAGTTATAAGGTCATAAACCTAACGCCTTAGTTGGTTTCAGATTTTAACAGCCCGAAGTGCGTAAGTTTGGTCATTTTTTTTTCAGCAAGAAGATCCGACTGATATCTTTCTATCAATGGCAACACAATGTTTTGTTCTTTTTCGATCGAAATATAAAAAAAAGTAACATACCCATTGTCGACCCCATTCAAGCCGATTTTCTCACCCAGGTCGCCTACGGTCACCCCTCCGTAAGGCTTGAGGCTGATGGGGCATCGCAGAGGCACGATGAAAGCGTGCAGGCCGTGACTTTGCCCCTTGGAGACCAACTGCGCATACACGATGGCATGAGTGGCGCCTTGACCTGTAATATTAAACACTGGATGGAGGTCACACGCTCTCTCGTTTGCATAATCTAATACAAAAGGAAGTGGAGTAACATCCGTGCGCGCATGACTCGTATATACAGTATGGATGCTAATAGTGTGAGTACTTTGGAGCTATCACCTACCACAGTAGTAGGGCGGTGTCGACTAAAATGGGAGAACCCGTCACCCCAGGCTGGTACAACGATATGCGATCGTTCTTTCAGCCGAGGGATAAGCGTAGAAGACTTAGAGACAATACATACAAATGTACTGTATAGCTATGCCAACGTGGCCGTCAGAAAACATCGCTTTACGGCGAGGCACCGGCAAAGGTGACCAGCGGGCAGCCTCGCCCCCTGACTACCAGTTTTGGAAGGATATCTCAGTCTGTCATCTATGACAGGCGAACCTATCACCCCAGGAGGGTAAAACGATATATAATCAATAGGGACAACACAGCCCATTGTCTAACTACGCTAACAAGTCCAAGAGTCAAACGTCTTACTGCGAGGCGCTGGGAGATGAACCCAGCGGGTAGCCCCGCGCCCTCACTACCAGATTTTGCCAGATTTCTCCGCCCTCCAGTCTGGTCACAGATTTCAGGTCTTTTGCGCATCCTCTACCTCAGCCTTCCGCAACCCTGGGGTCGCGACCCCGCACGGGGTCGCGAAATATAATTATGGGGTCGTCAAAAAAGTCAACAAGGTCCTGTACTTATCGATTTTTATTAAGATTTATGCGTAAAATATAACCTCTCTATACACATTTTGATTCCAATTTCTTTAAAATTTCTTTAAGATTTCTTTCTCGTTTGCTCTAATATTATTTTCCAAAATAAATAAACTTTCCAATATAATTTAGGAAATAAAAACAGCTAGAACATAGAGGAAAATTGAAGTTTACCTTGATCTCCTTACCTGAACCAACCTTCGCATTTGTAAATTTAGTGTTTTTTTTCTGGGGTCGCTGAAAACTCTTTTTTTAAATTTTGGGATCGCAACATCAAAAAGGTTGCGGACCGCTGCTCTACCTAACGTAAGGGGGTTCATTCAAGTATACATAATGCAATTTTTGAAGATTTTTCACCCTCCCTCTCCCCCTCATGTAACGCGCCGTAACGTTTTTCTGCACCCCCCTCCCCCTACCTAAACGTTACGTAACACCCAAGTGACCATTTTTACCTAAAAGTCACAATTATGTTGCGCAAAGTACCGGAAAGTCCAGTAACTCACTTTAACCCTTCAGTCCTCGGCCCCTCAGCCGATTGACAAGTTAATGTCCCAAAAAATTTTAGTAAAAATTAGTAAAAAAATTGAATTATGACACTGTCTCACCAAAACATTAATTACTGCCAAACCACTGTACCCATAATTAAAATAAAACATATTAACACAATAAAATAAAACAAATTAAATTAAAACGGGGCCGTCACGCTGAATCGTTTTGTGGTTGATATCGGCCAATTGGGGCTCTAGGGGTTAACAACCCTGATTATAGCAATGTGCTTCTGCGTACTACATGTTTAAAACACTAACGAATACCGACAACGAACACAAAATAAAAATGACTTACAATACAGTCGAGGGATTCCATGTAAAACATAAACGAAAAGGGTTGCCAACTTGGGAGAGCAAAATAAAAATGACGTACAATACAATCGAGGGACATAAATGAAAAAGGTTGCCAACTTGGAAGATTTTAATTCCCTAGTTTTTTATTTAAATAAAAAAAACAATGTTACGTAACGCATTGTTCGAACCCCCCTCCCGCCCCTGTAATGCATCGTAACGTTTTACAAGACCCCCCTTTCCCCCAAATTGAGTTACGTAATACTTGAACGTCTCCTAGAGTTGGTTGAAGAGATTGTTCTGAAAACTTCTAGTTGGAAGTTTTAACGACCCTGTCTGAATAATGACAATTTTACTTGAGTCTCTATTTGAGCAGTTGCAGATGCGCAAAGCAGAGTTGATGCGTGAACCTAATGTATACCTACCCTAATAATTAAATATATACATATTTCATACAAATATATATTTCCTTTATAGTAAGAACCCAATGTTATATCCTTCGAACCCTGCCAAATACAATTCATAGTTATGTTCTGTATTTATTTTTTAGTATGTAAGTATGTGAATTAACAGAGCTTTGTTTTTAATGAATAATGTGATTAACTCAATCGATAAAGTCAGTTAAATTGTGATTACAAGCAATTGCACTTTCCCCTCTCAAATCTACACTGGTCCGATAAGATAACACCCAACACTTACGCTGTGACCAAACATTGAGTCTTTGCCCCTTGATTTCATAAAACATTGGAGGTCACAGATAAAATATTTAAAAATAATGCAATTAAAAATAATGAAGTGAAAATAGTAGATTGTATCACAAGGGAGCAAAATAATATTTTTACGGCGAGGGCGCTTTTTTGAATCCAGAGCGAAGTGAAGGATTCAAGAGTAGAATCCCGAACGTAGCGAGGGATTAAAAGAAGCGCCCGAGCCAAAGATATTTTGCGCCCGAGTGATACACTCTACTTTTCATCACCCGCTATGAGAAAATAACAACGACAAAAACAATTGACGTTCGCGCGTTTTTAATGATTTTTTTTTTTTAATTTCAATTAAATTCCCATTGGGGGCCGTCGTACCAGCCAGTCTTTATTCAAACAATATTTGCGTTCGATATCTTCGGCGGTGAAGACTAAGATGTTCCAAATTCAAAAAGTGCGCCGCAAAGATAAAGTGCGCCGCAAAGATAAATTGCGGCGCACTTATTAAAAAAGTGAGCCGCAAAGATAATTGCGGCGCAGTTATAAAATTTCTTATAGAAAACACCACTTTTGGGCGCACTTAAAGGCGAACCAAGTCGTCCTTTTCGAATCGATGGGATGAAAGGCTTTTTCTGTGTGTGAATTGCATTTTTTGCAATTTTCATTTTTACAAATCATTCTGTTATAACTTATACGAGGGCCATTCTAAAAGTAAAGAACGTTTTGATCTTACGAGCCGCGTAATTCTCTCGTCACCCCCGCTGCCGGGAAATTGACAGCCCAATCGTTCCTGCCAGTTTGACGCTAACACCGACCAGCTTCGGTCTTTTACTGTTTCTTATTGTGCTTTTAAAAAGGATTATGGATTATACAAAATTAAGGATTCCGCCAAGTATGTGGTTGGTAGAGTAAGTTTATGGAAATGTTATGAATGAAGCTTCACCTCTAAAATCAAAACACGGCGTGGATATCGAAAAGTTTCCAGAATGGGCAAGAGATGGTGCGCGTATCGCAAAAGGGTTGTGATGGTTGGCATCACCAACCTATTTTAGGAAAGCATCAAATTTTCAGACAGTTATTTCACACAGTTCTTGTTTATCAGGCAGTTTTGTTAAACAAGTCGGGTACTTTGCAAAAATGGAAAAAATCGAATTTCGTGCAGTGATTAAACATTTCTGGATGGATGGGAAAACGGCAACGGAGATAAAAGATAATTTGCAGAAAGTTCATGGCACCTCCACACCTTGATTTTCGAAGACTATCGCGGTTGTTTGACATTATAAATAGGATAGAAAACGAAATTACCGCGTGAAATTTGTAGCACCCGACGTTTCGGTGACGTTGCAGCCGCCGTTGTCCAGGGTAGTCTACCCTGGACAACGGCGGCTGCAACGTCACCGAAACGTCGGGTGCTACAAATTTCACGCGGTAAATTCGTTTTCTATCCTATTTACCTTGATTTTCGACTATCAGTTTCTGGGTGAGAGAGTTCAAATGTGGCTGTACGAGCACCAAGGCTGAACTACGCAGTGGACGTCCAAAAACAGCCACAAATGAGGAAATGTTCGACAAAGTCCATGATCTCGTGTTAGCCAATCGTCGAGTGGGGTTGTGCAAAATAGTAGAGGCCACGGGCATCTCATATGAATGTGTGTAAAATTTTGGGCACATTTGGGCATAAGGAAGCCGTCGGCGCGATGGGTGCTGACTGTGGACAACAAGCGAAATCGTGGGACCAATTCGAAGGAGTGTTAGTCATGTTGAAGCGTCATTAAATGGAGTTTTTCCGATGATTAGTGACCGTAGACGAAACATGGATCCACCACTACACACCAGAAACCAAGCAGCATTCGAAACAGTGGACTTCTCCAGGCGAATCTGCTCCGAAGAAGGCAAAGACGATCCCATCGGCCGGAAAGATCATGGCCACCGTTTTTACGAATTCGCAAGGTGTGATCCACATTGACTTTTTGCAGATGGGAAGAATGATCATGTTGAAATACTAGTCATTTATTGGGTCAATTCAACTGCATATTGAAGGAGAAATGGTCTCGTTTGCAGCGGAAAAAGTGCTCTTCCATCAAAGCAATGCTCCTGCCCATTCATCCCGAATTGAATGGTGCTACGAGGAGGTGGTGACGCATCCCCCGTACTCTCCAGACCTGGCCTTGTGCAACTTTTTTTTGTTCCTAAACACGTAGACTTGGCTCGAGGGTAAGCGCTTCACGTCAAATGAGGAGGTCATCGCCGCCACGAATGCCTATTTTGCAGAGTTCCCAAAATCGTATTATTCTGAGGGCTTTAAAAAGTTACAGTACCGCTGGGAAAAGTGTATCGCCCTGAAAGGGGACTATGTTGAAAAATAAAAACAAAAACCTGTTCAATTACTACATTTCAATCTAAACATATGGTAAAATATTTTCAAATTCTCCGGTTTTCATAGTTTTTTGGTTTATCTCTCGTTGTCTTTTTGCAAACACCATTTTTCTATTTCGGCCTGTTTTCTTCTCCAATCTCCTGCAGTCACTTCTTCCACGCCTAAATCTTCTGCAGGCACTTTTTACTTGTCTCTCTTTTATCGAGCCCATTGATGACCTTGGTTGAACCGGAATTCGGTTAGTCGGGGCTCGGATAACCGCAGCTCTACTGTATTAATACTTAATAACCAAAATAAAACGTACCTAATCCTCCAACCCAACATTTAGCGGCTTCAAAATCGGGCGTGTGCAATAGGAAGTCTTTGCTCTCCGGTTGAAATGTGGCGGTGGTGCGCATTCCCTTGGCGTTAGAGCCGTGTGCTATTTCCGTGAGAGCGAAGCACCCGCTGATTTTGCCGCTCTCTATCCTTTCCACGAAATGGTACTGTTGGGGCCCGCCCATTCCCAGCACGACGTTGGAGAACATTTTGAACGAGACGGACATCTTGACGAGCAAAGAGCTGTCGTACATGAGCATGGCTTCCATGTAGTTGAATGAGATGCGTGGATCTGACGCTACCTATAAAAACATCATGAATTTCATTATTTTTAAATATTTCTCGTTGCTAGTATTTATTCTAGAGTATTTCTATCGCCAAAACTTAGTCCCGACGCGCACTTGCCGCCTAGCTGCGGTGGCCAACGAGATACTACAAAATGTATGGAATCGCCGTCGGGCGCGTGCACTTGGGCTGCGCGGCCAAGTGCGCGCGGTCGACGGCAATTCTATACATTTCGTAGAATCTCGTTGGCCGCAAATGCGCGTCGGGGCTTAAGGGCAATGATGTGTCAGACCGACCTACACAGAAATACTTGTACGCATCTACTGAGTAATTTTCGTAAATACATAAATTTTCATAATGTTCATCATAGTGCCAGTGTCATAAAAAACCTTACCGCATGGCCGCCATGTTGGTTGTTTTGATCGTATTCGCCGTTTGCTGTCATACGCCCATGCTTTTTGCGATTCCTGTGATTATTTGTGTTTTTGCATTATAAACGCACAAACAAAATAGGCAAAATTCCGATTATCGTTAGTCAGACAGGGGTGTTAAACTGGCTAAATAGAAGTTTTCAAAGCAATAGTAAAAGAAAACAAAATCCAAAAACAATCCAAGAGGTATACAATAAAGTGAAAAAACATTGACATTCACAAGAAAGCCTGAAAATGGTATCTGACGTTTTGAAGTAATACTCAAGTAGAGGTAGTTTAATACTTGACATTGAACCACTACTAAAGTATCACTCGCCATCTTGGACTCGACTATAAAATGAAAATTGGTACTCAGGTATGACTCAAGTATCGGCCAATACTGAAGTATTGACCAATACTTGACTATAAAAATTTGAGTGTAAGATGGTCCAAAAACAGTAATTAAAAGCTATTAAATATTCATAATGTATATATTAAAAAAAAGTATTCACCGCTTCAATTGTGAAGAATTCTTTACCAAGACATAGGTACATCTTTTTTGTGGTTCGATGCCGAATTTCATCAAAAGAGGGTGTATCTTTAGGGTGTTCAAAAATCGGGTGTGTCCTCAGAAATGACCATATTTTATGCTGAAATTTCAAACAGGAAACATTATTTTGATGATAGGTAGAGGTGGTATTGACTGCAAAGAGAAACCGATACTTGTAAGAATGAATATACAGGAAAATAGATGAATCGGATAGACTGATCCGAGTGACATTGTGACCAAAACGAAGTTACTATCAAATCTGCACCTTAAAAAATGTAGTTTAACCAGTGCAGGACAGATCTCTATATATGCCTGAAGCTTGCTTTCTGTGTTAGCCACACTTTGTATTAGGGATGGACATCGATATCCGATATACCGAAAACATCGATGGTTAGAGGTCGATTTTTGATGTTTTTTACATCGATCGTGGACCATCGACGTGGACCATTTTAGGACCATCGACGTTTCTCCGTCGATATTTATCTTCTATAGAGAGAGATATATCGAGAATATATCATGTATACATGATATTTTCTTTTACTTCTTATATGACAAATAATATTTTATCAAAGTACTTAACACTTTAAATACTGAATTCTGGAAATGACATTGCCATTTTCTATTTTTAATTTAGATTTAATTATGTTTTATTTTTAACACCTTTCTTGAATTATACAGAGTATCACTGTATTCATTCATATCTATTATTGATTTTACTAAAAGAACACATATAGGGACTGTTGGTAAAATGAGTCCTAAAGAATAATATGGTTTAAAAGAAAATACCGATATTTAGATGATCTAAACATCGATGGTTTGCTAATGATATTTTTCGACCATCGCTATTTGCATTACAATGTTGGTATCAATGGTAACATCAATGTTTTTCCTTCGATGTCCATCTCTACCTTATGTCACTTCTGTAATTTGGTGGGTTAAATATTATTGAATGGAGAAGTGATCCAAATAACGAAGCAAAAGGCTCTGGGCGTAACGATAGTGAGCGATCTGAAGTGGGATGAGCATATTACACAGGTCGTGAAAAAAGGCCAACTCAATTATGTACCCCATCCGTAAATCATTCAACTATACCACACCAGCTTTATTTGTCATTATATAATGACAAAAATATGTCATTATATCAGACCTGTGAGAGACGAGGATCTCCTCGAGAAAGTCCAGCGCAGAGTGACCAAGATGCCAATTGGTTTTAAACAGCTGGAATATTAAGAAATACTCCGCAGATTCGACTCAAGATTGTCGGATCAGAGGTAACCTCATTGAGATGTATAAGATCCTCAACGGATGTTATGCCTACCAGTTTTTGTCTTCAATCTTTTAGCAGAACCACATGAATCATATGCGAGGACCTTAAACTAGAGAAAACACGATTCCAGACAAGTCCCAAGAAATACTTTCTAGCCAACGGCCTGTGGACCAGTGGAAAGTTTATCTTCTGAAGTGGTTGAAACGTGTAGTCTCAACATATTCAAAAAAAGAGATTAGAGGTACATTTAAATTTACTGTAAACAAACTTCAGACATATTAGCACAGTGTCATTTGGTTTAATTTTGCAGTATGACTTTCCTTATGCAGAATTGATGCGCAGAAGTGTCAGTTAGATCAATTAATTTGAAGGTCGTTATTATTTTATTGATAATAAATCATTGCTTTACACCTTTATCAAGACCCAGCCGAAGAGGAAAAAACAGATCCTGTTAACATTTTACATAATACAATAGAAGATGACATAGGAAAATTAATGTAGACATAACGATTTTTCTTTTTTTTAAGATGTCATTACATTACATTCGTATCCAATTCTATCCGTTTCTAAGCTATAGTTACATGTTTATGAATATGTGTTTAATTTTGTATATGTGCTTGTATCTTTATATACTATATGTAATATATTATAGACACCACCTCTCCTGTCCCGAAAGTGGGTCATTTTGCAAAAAACATTTTAACCTTTATCTAATCTATCTAATGCATTCGACGGAATTATTGATTATATATGGTATATGATTGCTCAACTCCGTAGTACAATTAGGCAACCCTTCTGAAATGGCGAAAAGCAGGTGGTGAAATGCGTTGACGTCCAAAAAAATAGCAATTTATTTGGCCATCTATAATAACATTGATAATGAATAGTTTTTTTATAAAGGGTTGATTGATTACAAAAATAAAACGATAATTTAACCAATGATAACAATAATAAAATTCAAGTACTATATATTGTTTTTTTTTATATAGGCGGATAATATCACAGAAACAATACGGAGAGATGGAATGCTATTATTTTTTTTTTATTTGTTGAGTGGGGCTTTTCTAAGGTCTTTATGAGCCTTGCAACACTGCGACCATTGCTAATCTATTGTGTTCGCCACCTACTATAGTTCTGCGCTAAGCCTCGTGTCTTTTAAGAACCGCAGCAGGCTTTTGGCGCCAGATTGTTTTACCTCCTCAGGTTGGAGGTAGTGACCACCCAAGTGGGTGTATCTTTTACGCATCAGCGGGCCGCACTCGCACATGAGGTGCTGGGGAGTTTCCTCTGCCCCTTGGCAGAACCTGCACATTTTTGTGTCTCTGAGTTTGAGGTTGAACATGTGTTTGTTCAGGCCACAATGCCCCGTGAGCGCCCTCACCAGTATGCGTAGATTGTTCCTATTTAGCGATAGGGCCTCACTGGCCGTCTTACGGTCGTAAGCCTTAATAAGCGCTTTGGAATGATTCAACCCTGGCGTGTTGTTCCAGTGGTTGACGGATTGTTCTAAACACATTTGTTTGAGCATTAGGTTTGCAAGGCTTTTTGGTACGCCACAGCAAGGTTCAGGGCCGTATAACGTTCCCTTTGCTCCCGTCATAGCAAGTTCGTCGGCTTTTTCATTTCCGTCGATTCCTGCATGGCCGGGAACCCATCTTAGAATTACCCTGTTCTTTTCGCCCAGGGAATTCAGTAGTGATATGCAGTTTTGCACTAGCTTTGAATTAATGGTATTCGAGGCCAGTGCCATAAGAGCTGCTTTGCTATCCGAGTGGATATAGATACGGTGGTTGGCGTAATCCTTTTGGAGGTTGATATCCGCACATTCAATAATGGCGTAAACCTCGGCTTGGAATATGGAGGCGTATTTTCCCAAGTTTGCTATGGAGAACTATCTATTAGTCTCTCTGAACTATAGAATAAAACATTGCACAGTCTGGTGGTATAGTGGTTAGGTCACCTGATCTTACATTGTAAGGTCTCGGGTTCGATTCCAGGCTGGGTCACCATTTTCCGTTGGGATAAAATTAACAGAATTGCATTTTCAACCCTGTCGATCAAATGCAATAAGGACACACACTTTCACTCATGTTACACGCACACATACATATAAACACATAGTAGGGTTGGTTGTAAGAGATTGTCATATGACAACAAACCTGCCCATTGTGAAGTTTCACAATAAAGAGTAGAAACAAACAACAAACAAACAAACAAACCTATGGGAACATAGGGTGGGGAGGTGCAGCAAAAATTCACATGGAGCCCTTGATCAGAGCTCAGACACTTGTATAGAAAATTATAAACAGAAAGCCCTGGAGACACTCATCAGATGATCTCTACATAGAATATAATGTGCTAGACGTACCGCAACTCTACGTGAAAGCGGCGCTCTGTGAGTATCAAACTAATTTAGAGACTGCAATAAGAACTCAACAAAGAATCTGCACGCGGCAATCTCGAGCTATACATTTCGACGTCCCTCGAATGCAGACCACTTTTGGGCAGAGGCATTTTGTATACATAGCCCCCATGATAGTTAAAATGCCTGACAAAGTTTTAAAATGTATATGCCTAAGTCTTATTTTAAAGCCAAAATTGACTCCTGGTTAAAACATGACGCCCGGCAAAATATTCATAAATTAATATACCCAGACAGTTTCAATCATTAAATTTTATCCCTGACAATTCTTCTTATTATTATTTTTATTAGTTTCGCTGACTTTTTAATTACTATTACTTATTCATTAATTTTGGTTATTATTGTTTAATATTATTTGAATTTTATTTTATTTAAGACGATTATTTATTTTCTGTATTCAATTTTTAATATTTCCGGTTTAGTACATAAGTTTTAATTTGTAATGATGATGGTAATGTATATTTATATGTTTTTTCTCTTCATTTTTTAAATTGCCGAATATATGTCAATACAAATCTAGAGAGCTCGCTGCCCTGGAACAAGTCCTGGCACTTAGTTGGTCAACAGCAGCACTTACACGCTAATGCTCATTATTTTTATTTTAATACTTATTAAATATTGATATGAATATTAGCGATGCATATTTATTGTAAATGCGTTGTTAAATTAATTAAATAAATAAATAAATAAACATGTTTACGTAAATAATATTAATATAATAAGATTTTAAAAATAATAAGATTTAACACATGATTTGTTATTATATTATAGGTAGATGGGCCACGTCGGACAATGAAACAACGGCGCCTTGGATGCGACGTAAGATTTATTTCTGAACAGCTGGCGCGGTTACGTAAGATACGGAGCGGGCAGCAAAGCAACGTGCGCTCCGCCGGAGGATCGATTTATCACTGGTGCCCACCTGGTGCCCACTCATCATATAAACTGGTGCCCGCTGCGCGCCGCCGCCGGGCGGCCGCTTCGCGCAGCGGACGATCCAAACAGTGTTGTCAACTTTGACTTTAATTATGATGATGTACATGAGAAAATAAAACATTAACCCTTGGAGTAAATGGGTATTTTCATGGATGCATCTGTCTCTTTTGCAGGATTTTCGACGACATCGACCTTAAAGTACTATAACTACGAAACTACTACACCAATCATAAAAAGAACAACTGCACAATGATTGCATTGAAATTTCGAATATAGAATATTGAAATATCATTTTGTAAAACAATTAGATAATTATGAATAAATATGAGAACGTCAAAGAAGTGAAAAAAACGCGGAACCAGATCTGGTCGTATCATACTCAACGGATAATTGTTTCAGAACCAGATTTGGTCGTATCATACTCAAGGGGTTAAACATAAAGCGTCGAGTTTGATGCCACAATATTATCACTTTATACCGTACAATCGTGTTTAGATC
The DNA here is from genome assembly GCA_944548615.1 of Micropterix aruncella. Lineage (NCBI taxonomy): Eukaryota > Metazoa > Arthropoda > Insecta > Lepidoptera > Micropterigidae > Micropterix > Micropterix aruncella. Next base: position 37,648,192 of record OX155954.1, read on the forward strand.
GCTATCTATAGTGCGCTGCCATACTGTTATGCCATATTGAATAATCGCCATATTAAAAATAATATTAGAAGATTAATCAATCTACCTACACGTTGCGTTTCATAGTAAAATCATGGTTGCCAAATTGTAGTACGACGTTGATTATTCTAATACCTAATAATCAATGGCAGAATCAAACAATTTACTTTGTTTTATTTAAATAGGTAGTTGGTAAGACGTTTTTTGTAAACGCTATTTGCTTCCCAAATAATAATAAAATAAAATAAATAAATAAACAATTACTGGAAGAGCGTTGTCTAAGAAATATTAAAATGTCATAGCAGTTCTGTTCATGACTATCCGATAACAGGTTTGAGAACTCTTTATTACATCTTACCTTGAATCGGATCATTTCTTCGGACTCCACCATAATTTTCATCTTCCGCCAATTGAAACTCCCTGTCTTTCGGAATGGCTCGAGCGGTCCGAAAGGGGGAGTCGGCAGAATTTCTTCCAGGTCCTCCATCGTTTTGTCGTTGTTTGCGCTGGTCGTCTTCATGCTGAAAGATGAACACAAAGTATGAATGAACGCGCTGAAAGATGAACAAACAAATATGATACATTTTCATTTACGTGCAACAATAAACTATTTGAACGTCATAAATAATGGCATCTCTTCACCCGGGTAGAGTCAGCTAGGTTTCTCGGATTTGCGGTTGTATGTAAATATTAACTCGCTTCGTCTGAGAAATCTGTTAACTCTCAAAGCGCTACGGATGTGCTACTTTTCAAATGGCATTAAACTTTGGGGTCGCGCTTCTGATCGGGATAGCGTGTTAGTCATTCAAACATGGCCTTTCTATCCTGTGCAGTGCATGTGCATTTCAGCAGTGGCACTATTTGTCAGGGAGAAGCTGACGAATTTCGACAGTAAATAAAATACAAACGGAGCTGCCATGGAATTCACTGACCAAAAATCGGGCCCATCATATATAATTATTACACTTCTGGGAGGTGAAGGGTGGATTCCGGACTTACGACCGGCGGTGGTAGGTTTAGGACAGCTGTCTTGCCACATGTGAGCGTTCACCTTACCACCCATTCACTCCATTGCTGGCAAATAAAATGGCAAAGCAGCCAGTTCTACAATAGTCTACCTAACCGTCTACAATAATCATACCTCTATAATAGTCTACAATAGTCTACCGTCTACAATAATCATGACCTGAAAATCTCAACAGTGAAGGAGGAAATTAAAACTAAAACGGTATCCTACCGAAAGCGAATTATTACATCACCCAAATCAACTAGCTTCAAAGCTGATGAAAAACCGAGCTTTCCGCAGATTGAAGAGGAGAGCGCCCCAAGACTTACTTGCTTGCACATCTATGATTACAGATGTGCCATTGGACACATACCATTCCAGTACAGTCGAGCCAATCAAAGGAACGGCAGAGATAAAAATCTTCAAATGCCACAATAATTGGGTTATACCTTGAAGACAGATGGCAATAACAAAGGGGAGATGACAGATGGCAATAACAAATAGAAAGACAGATGGAAATAACAAATTTCAGAATGAAAGACAGATGGAAATAATTCCCCTCCCTCCCGAGGGGATACATCACTTTTACAAAAATGTATATTTAATCGATTTAGTATATTTAATTTAATTGATCGGCCCAACAAGGCATCTGTGTACCAAATTTCAAGTCTAGTCCAATATTTCGAGTTTGAAATATGGCTAGTGCGATTTCAATCACAGCCTTTTTCAACTCTTGCGATGACCAAATGATGCCACCATGCCAAATTTCAGCTATATCGGCTGAAACGTTCGGGCGTTATCGTGGAGAAATACACACAAACAGACAGACATCCATCTAGAAATGGTCAATCATCTCGGGGAGCGCAAACTGCAGAGTATTTCTGAATATTCCAGCTCTTTAAAACCCATTGGCATCTTGGTCACTCTGAGCTGGACTTTCTCGAGGAGATCCTCGTCTCTCATAGGTCTTCATCTCGAAAAAAATCCACATTCACAATATTTTCCTTTCTTGTTCGAGGGTGGGGAAAGTAAAATGGCATTTACAGCATGGGTAAGAATCTAATAATTTTATTTCGTCCAAGGACCCGAACGAATGCGTTTTTTCTTCCTATGATGTCTTTCAACTGTTAGACGTTTCACACAGATCGTAGCTATTTGGTAGGTAACAATAATTTTAACGATAATAAATCATAAGAAAATATTGCAAAAATGGATAAATGCAAAAATCCAACTTTACTACTCAGTTAAAAGGCCAATTACTCAAAGCATACTCACCGCAGGTGCAAATTACGAGCGACTTTACGCAATGGTGCAATTCTCGGTAAAAGTCTCTTTACAACTAACATTTCCCCACTGATATAAGCCGTTTATGATAGCTGTCAATGTACAGCTAATCAATTCCACGGTAACTCAGCTAAAATCTTAAAAATACTATTAAATTATTCAGTAGGTAGGTACCTGGTCGGAGTATGCAAGGGTCAATCGCGGTCGCTAGATAGGAATAATAATAAGTGAGTACTCGATCAGCCGGAAAATGACCGCGTTCGTAACGCGCGAGCCGCGCGTCTAGTCTAGTGTGTTGTACTAGCCTGCAGAAATTTATTTAATTAACGTTATCTGGTGACGTACGTTTCTAGATTATTTGGATAATGTTTATCATCGCAACGAAAATAAAAAACACCAAGGAATTCAGAATATGACACAAAAACAAATGAGAAAATGACAGCCACACACCTATCATGGAATGTGACAGCTGAGTTATCGGTGTTGTCAGGACGGAAAACTGGAAAAAAACTCTGCTAGGCATCTCTGTTGTCTTTCTCCCGCTAGAGGGCACTGGATGCACCGATCCGAGGAGGTGTGAAGTGAGCGACGCACAGCGCGGGTTGAGCGGGGGGCGCCAGTTTTGCATGCGGCAATTTTGCACAAATGTCACTTTTGACAGTTCCAAATTTGTTGAGGGCAGATTTGCAGGAGGCAACCTTGCAGGCGGCAACCTTGCAGGCGGCAACCTTCAGTACAGTTTTTAAGTTTTTCTGTTAGGTTAGGTTAGGTTAGGTTTTTCTTTCCCTAAAATCGAAGTGACATTAATTACCGGCATCCTTGTAGTGGATGACTTTTATACATCAAACTAAACATTAAAAAAAATGTTTTAAGTTTTTCTTAGGTTAGGTTAGGTCATTTTGACATTTGCGAAACTGCCTTCTGCAAGATTGCCTTCTGCAAAACTGCCGCCTGCAAGAATGCCGTCTGCAAGATTGCCGTCTGCAAATTTGCCTTCTGCAAGTTTGGTGGGACCCGGTTGAGCGAAGTACCACGAGCACTCACTCACTCACTCACTTCACACCTGTTTGGGACGGTACGCCCGGCCTTTTCATAATATGCTTGAGCCTGGCAATTGTTGCTGGGGCCGCCTACAAAAAATATGCATATACATCTTTACACACATTATATAGTTTTTTATTTATTTCAACCTAAAAACGAGTAACATTACATTTTGTAGGTACTGGCCTGCATCACCATATCGCCGTCTTTATATGTACTTTTTTTTTCACGCTTGCCGCCGGTGGCCAGATGTGATATGTTTGCGACTACGGTGGTATTTTAAAACCATAAAATACCAACGTTATCACAAAAAGCTTTCGTTAACCCTTGTAATAATTGAATGTAATAATTTTATTATTAAAGAAATCGACATAAAATTTTAAAATCATAATTTCTGCTTCATAGATCAAATCAAATCATATTTATTTTCAAAAAACCGGTTTAGGGTGTAGAAAATACAGACATGAAATAAACAATTCAAACTGTACAAACATTCTGTACAAAACTCAAACTGTACAAAACTCACTCAAATTGTACAAACATTTATATAGAAAATAGGAAACGTTCGTTTTCTAAACTCAACATAATTATTAATATCTTTCAAGTTTTGTAGCAGCTTGTATTTAAAAAATACGCTTCTATACATCGTTGTGCGTTGGAAGTGGCAGCCTGCGATGAATGGATATAAAGTGACTTATTCCTTGTATCGTGCGTGTGTATATGCGATGGCGTTAAACACGTTTGCTTTTTCTTATAGAATTCACATATACATTTATGAACAATAGTACCTCTCATATATCGTGGAAATAAGTAGTTCTATAAATAAAGGTTTGCACGATCCTCGCTGATTTAAACCCCTAATGGCTATTACTGCCCGTTTTTGCCAAACAAATATATCGTTTACATTGACGGCATTGGCCCATAGAAGTATGCCATAGCGCAGGTGAGACTCCACGAGCGAGTAATATGAGTTTATCACTTCTTTTTCATCAATGATCTTCCTAAGTTTGCAAATCGCGTAACAAGCGGACGACAGCTTCGATTTCAGATGATCATTATGGACTCTCCAAGACATTTCTCATCAATGTGAATCCCTAGGAATTTAGTACAACTGGCTCTTTTTAAGTCATATTGGATTGTCAGTGAATTTTTGTCCTTTTTATTAGAGAAGTTTATAATTGATGTTCTATTTATGTTTAAGGACATTTTATTAGCTTTAAACCGGTCATACAATTCGATATTTGCGGAGTTGACTTTATGTTCTAAATTATTAAAGGTGTACTTTCGAACATACAGGTCGTGTCATCCGCGAATTGAATTGTATTGGCATTCGAAATATTTACAGATAAATCATTGGTATATATAATTGGCCCTCCAAATGTTTTTGCCTTGGACTCGCCCGCATAGACACAAAATTTACGTCCTATAACCCAAAATTGGTCTATAAGGGCTCTATTGTCTCCCTTATAGACCCAAATAACCACTTCAAATTTCTTGGCAGGAAAATCACCTGCCAGGGAAACGACTTCTCTGGCGATCATGTTACAGAACACTTCAGTAGTTGCCTGGAAAAGATAGATGCATTGCTAATTTCTGGCCCTCGTAAGGCTTGGATCGATGACAACTATCTAACTTCACATTTGTCATGGCCCTTTCTTATTTACGATTTCACCAAAACCCAACTGTCTCGTCTGGATGCAAAGGTGACAGCTAGTTTAAAATCATGGTTGTCCTTAGCCAAACCAGCTGACCCCTCGACTCTCTTCAGGCCCAAACACAATTTTGGGCTAGCTCTAAAACTATTTGGGCTAACTCTAAAAATACCTTTCAGCATACACTTCCAGACCCCAGTAACCTCGCTCGTTGGAGCTATGCTGAGGATAGTTCATGTCCCCTTTGTAGCAACACCCCTTGCACAGCTAGACATATTCTAGCTGGCTGCAAGGTGGCCTTGGATCAAGGACGGTACACTTACCGCCACGACAAAGTCCTTGCTGTTATTCGCGAGGTACTTAGCCTCTCAGTGGCTCGTGCCAACAAGGGTTCCACAGTATCCTCCAAACCCCCAATACAGTTTGTGCGGGTTGGCTCTAAAGGCAAAAGATATCTCACTGCAAAACCTTTCTCAATAATCGAGAAAGCTTCAGATTGGATTATGGAGGTCGATTCGGCCTCTAAGCAGTATAAATTCCCTGAAAGTCTCGGATGCACAGCCCTGCGTCCAGATATAACTCTTTACTCTCTATCTCGGAAGATACCTAGTCCTTATCGTAGAATTAACTGTTCCATGGGAATCAAATATCCCAAAAGACCACGAGTACAAATTAAATACCATGACCTCGCAAATGCCGTCACCTGGAACGGCTTCACTCTTCACCTTCACGCGGTGGAAGTAGGCGCTCGTGGCCTGCCAGCTAAATCTTTGTTTCATCTTTTTAAAGATCTTGGTCTCTCCAGGAAAATAATCAACTCCTTTCTAGAAAAAATATCTAAAACCGCGATTTCTGCATCTCAAATTCTATGGCTTCGAAGGGTGAGTGAATGGGTGGTAAGGTGTACGCTCACATGTGGCAAGACAGCTGTCCTAAACCTACCACCGCCGGTCGTTAGTCCGGAATCCACCCTTCACCTCCCAGAAGTATAATAATTATATATGATGGGCCCGATTTTTGGTCGGTGAATTCCATGGCAGCTCCGTTTGTATTTCATTTCATTGAATGGCAGAGGTCCCAGTATTGAGCCTTGTGGCACTCCAATATTCGTAGTCTTACATTTAGATTGAGTTATTTCTTCAATTCGGCCAATTATTGTTCGAATTTCTACTAACTGCTGTCTGTTGTAAAGATACGACTTCAGAAGTGAAAAAGTGATCAGCTAATGCAATCTTGAAGGACGCCGAGGTGTCTAGGTATATATCAAAAAATTAAATAGACACATATCAAAATGCTAAATAGTTTATTAACAGCAACTATAGACCGTGTATTTCTTACATATAAAAAATAGAAAACAGCTATAAATGAAATGGAAAGGTTCCACAAAAAAGGATATATTTGGTATATAAGGAAATTTAGGTAATATTAAAAATGCAAACTATTGTCCAAACCACCTCTATCCTTGTTTAGTCGCGCATGCACGCAGGGCCGGACTGGGACTTAAAATCGGCCCGGGCGTTTTGAAGCCGGTCGGCCCCTCAGAACAAAAAACGAAGTACATATATATTTTGATATTATTATTAAAGACAAATGTTTCTAATCTATCTAAGTATGTCGTTAAGTTAGTGACTTCCGGAGAAGCTCACTGCTTTCGGCTACATTGTCTATTATTTCTTCAGAGTCTAGATTCATTAAGAGATCTTTTTCTACCGCCATCAACATGAACGAATTTAAATTTTGAGGAGACAAACTGCTCCTCATACGATTTTTTATAATTTTTATTGTAGAAAAACTCCTTTCACATGCCACCTGGCTTAATGATAATGTAAGGAGAAATGTATAGCCTAGTGCAATAGACTTATAAGCACTGCTCAATAGATTAAATCTATGTAAAATTTTGAAATACAAATCGAACAATTTTTACATCCACTACGTATCTCACATGCTTTGAAAGTGTCATTACTTGGTTATCCAACGTCGTTTCTACGGTACCTTCATTATCATTATCTTCTATGTACAATGATCTTATAATCTTCCGATTCTGAATTTTTAAGATTATCCCAATGCAACGTCAAATTTTCCAATTCAGTCCGCAAATTTTCGCTGGTGGCTTTTTCATCAAATTTCGTCAAGTGTCTGCTTAACTCTTCAAGTTCACCAGATTTAAGACCATTTTTTCTTATTTCGGGGAAACGCTTTGGATCGAGGTAAGAAAAATCAGCATATAATTGTTTATTTGCAAGAAATCGGCGATCAAAAGTTCTTTCAAAAGATCTTTCAGATAGATATCATATTTGCTGAGGAGAACCACGAGCTCAAAAAAGTTGCCGTGGTCTAGTCATGTCCTCGAGACTATATGCTGCTTCCAGTTGGTCACCTCTATAACTCTTTCTCTTCTTTTCCGCACTTGTGCTCGATGTAAGGACATTTGATTGATAAAAATTATACTTTGAACGTCTTTTTATTGGACCTCAAAATGTAAGCTTCCGCACAAGCACGATGCGTTTCAGTTTTTTCGTGTTCCTCTACTCTGATGTGAACATGTCTCTTATCTTCCATTCCTCGTAAAAAAGGGTTTGAGCTGGTATCAGAAGTTGTAGAAAATGCTAGGCAAACTGAACAGAACAAAGCAGACTGTTCACTGCTGTAGGTCAGCCACTTGCGATTGGTTCCGCCTTTACGATTTACAGCTTTCTGTAACACAGGATCAATAATGTCTTGCATAGGATGAAATTTGAAAAAAATCCAGCTGATCGTTTTCAGGACGTGCAAAATAGTTAAATGAAGAATTTACATTTTCATCTAGTTCCCTATTGGCGTCATTTGCAGAATAATGAGGGACATGCCCATGCTGTTCATATTGAAGTTCCACTTCAACTAGAGGTTGTTCGAATTGCTGTTCCTGACTGATTAACTCTTTGTTACGTTCAGGAGGTGATTTGACAGTTGCTTCTTCAGTTACCACCACTGCATTAGAAGTAGATGAACCAGTAAAAATATTTGTCAACAAACACTCCATCGGCTTTTTCGAAGCGGTCGATGCGGTCTCGTTCGTGCGTGGATTTGCGTGCATACAGCTCGCCTCTCCCCCATCGTACTGGCATGCACTGGCTCCAGCCCGGCCCGCGCCGCTCTGCGCTGCCTCACCGTTCGCGCGTGCGCATGCATGGCAATATGGCGACGATAGGACCACCGCGCCTGCGGCGCGGCAGCCCATCGTCGACTCCGGCCCATCGGGCATTTGCCCGATCTGCCCGTACGGCCAGTCCGGGCCTGCATGCACGGGACACACATAAATATATCACTATGGCAACGCTTATATATCACTAAGGCAACGCTTCGAAGCCATGTCTACTATGCTATGGATAAACGCGCATGCTCTACTAGACATTGATAGAGGGAGTGTCATATGCAGCTATCTCTTTCTATTCCGCTAATTCGTTCACTCACGGTCCACCTTCGTACTCCTGCGGTCTAACGTCTACGGTCCAAACGTAATAGCATTGATTTTATAGTGTATAAAATCAATGCTTTTTTAAATCGAAAAACGCGGTATTGATTGTGTATGCTGGAAGATACGACTTTTCCCGTTTTTTGGGGGTCTATACGATACCAATGTTTTAGACATATACCAATGTTTTACCCATGAAAATATAAAAATTCGAACCGAATCTGCGATCTATTACAGACTATCCGCGTTTTCAACTTTTTGTGTGAGATTTTGTTTGTTTTTATTGATAGCGAACGCGACCGGGCAACAGGTGACACAAAAATATCATTTGGAAAATAATATATTTCTTATAAACCGACAATAATAATTTTAATTATATTGCAAATAATTATACACGCAAAATAAATAACATGATTCAATAATAATAAATAGGTCTTTATTTCCATAGATTGCAAAACATTTTTATTTTATAAAATCTATTTAATATTGCTATGATATAAAATTGGTGTTTTCCTTGCATCGGGTGCTGCCTATTTACATGATCAGTGGTGCTGCATACTTAGGAGTGACGCAGAATCGTTGCGTTTAAGTATTTTTTATATATTTTCTTAAAATGAAATGAAAATAAAATCTTGAATAAAATATTTGGTATATTGATGGTACAATATTTGGCCAATTTCAACGAAAAGATGGTATTTTTGTATTAGGCCGGTAGTATTTTTCTGTTTCAAATCTGGCGACACTGCCGGCTGCCCGCCGCCATTTGACGTTTGTCAGGAAAATTGTGAAAATTGCGGCGTTTCCGGTTTCTGCCGCGAAACTCGAAAATATCGCTGCTTTTATCCACTGTAATCACAGTAGAACCAATAATATAGCTCGCGTTAATTATTTACCAAAATCGACAACGTCTTCCTTTCGTTAGAACCGCGTTTTTAACCTCATTTTTTATTATGATTTTACTTCGTGGTGGTTAAGTGTTTTTTTATTAATTGTAATGTGTGAAGGTTTTGTTGCATTGATACTAGAGTATTAGAGTGTTTATAAGAAAATGCAACGACGCATGCCTGAACCGTATCAACTGAACGTAGATGTATACCTAATATGAGGACGGTTCGGCTCATTCATTTCTCGGAGCTTCTGAGTTACGGATACGTGGTTTACAATGGTGCTTTTCCGAAAATTTGGTGAGAATTACGATTTTCTTTTCATTAATGAGCAATTGAAATTGATTCACAGAGTAATGTGTTTTGTTTCAGTTCTCATACTCGCGGTGTTGCGTATTTGCGATTCCAAACAAACTTTTAGTAAGTTTTATTTATATATTTTTTTATTTATTTAAAGAAAAGCGCATTATTTTAAACTGCAGTACATTATCACCAGAGGGTCCATTGTAAATAGTAGCAAAAAATCCAACGCACAACGATGTATAGAAGCATAAATTTTTATAACAAGCTGCCACAAAACTTGAAAGATATTAATAATTATGTTTAGAAAACGAACGAAACCATATTTGTTATCTAAATGTTTGTACAATTTGAGCGAGTTTAAACTTAAGGACTTTACGTTATTTTATTTTATTTTATTATTGCATATGAATTGTTTGTTTCATGTCTGTATTTTCTACACCCTAAACGGGTTTTTTGAAAATAAATATGATTTGATTTGATTTGAAAAAAAGAGATTACCGCAGCCCAGTATTTCTTCAGATCCAGGCCTAGTCCCGTACTGACAAGCGTAACAAGTAATCAATTGCTTGTGCATACTTCAAACTAAATTATTTAAAAAATAAAATTAAGTATCTAATAATATTGAAAATTAACTAATGATAATAAACAGGGTAGGTACAAATTAATAATTAATCTAAAAACTAGGTCATTGATATGTCAATGCGTCTGTCAGGCTAAGTTAGTCTGCGAAAATTATTTTGAAAGTACCCATTATAAAATAAATAGTAAAGGAATTTCAATAACAGTTGATTGCATAACAGTTTATTCAACATCAGTTTATTTAACGCATTCCATTATTTTTAATCGAGATTTAATATAGTTATTTGCGAGGAAATGCTACTAAGCATGTAACCTCGTACCACCGGATATCACGAGATGCCAGTGCAATGAGAATTACAAGATAACTAAGCAATTTGGGCCCTCGGGACATGGACAGAACGATCCGAAGCGTGATTTTACACCAATAACAACAAACAATGAATATTAGATTTTTTGGCGCGTACATATCACATATACATCACATATACATACATATCACGTATACATTTACATCTCATAATATACATACGTAGATCGACGATATATACTTACATATTTTGTTTATTTAATTTCTATTTATTTATATTTCCTTCTTTGATCTTTGGGAAACATACAGCGCTACATTAATTATGACTAATTATCTTACTACAATATTTTGCTTGCCGATTAAGTGTTTCATTCTGTGTAGTCTTACATTATTTTTCTTATACGATAATTATCAAAAAATAATCGAATCAAATAAATTACTATCGAACATTGCTAGGTCTAATTGTCGTTCTGTTCGTTTATAAACTCTTTATGAATGTATATTATATACCAATTCCCTAGTTGCCAAGTGAGCTATGAACAGCCTCAATGAAGTTAGTTTGGCTCATGTGAAATATGTCGATTTCTTGAAATAGACCGTTGTATGTGGTCATCAAGCGGTACATGATGAGTTTTGGGCGTTATTACACGAGGGACTTCAAGCGTACGAGGAGAGCGAACCATTCGCGGCGGTACAAAGAAAGACAATTATTATTTCTCTGCCAAACGAGGGCTGTCAATGTTGTTGTGTATTATTTTGTGCAACTTGCGGTGTCAACTACAACGGGCGAGCCCGACACCACAGGACGTTTTAACGATTTTCTCGTTCTATCGCCCTGCAGTGAACGTAGAAGACTTTGGACAGAACAAATCCAACGTCCAGCTACGTCACAACCCGCAAGAAGCCAACGCCTTACCGCGAGATAGCCAGAGTTACCTGGCGGGCCGACTCTCGCGCCCTTGCTACCAATTGTGACCAGATTTCTCCGGTCTCTCGATTGGTTCCGAGTTCGAGGTCGCTTGCGCGGTCCTCTCCCTTACGAAGCGGTGAAACGGTGTGAACCGAATCTATCGCGGACCAAGGCGTCCTTTGCCCGACTCTGAATCGGGATCGGATGGCCAATGGTCATTTCAAGAGCAGTCGCCGTAAGGTAGACAACCACCCCCGCTCTATAGGAAACAATACAGTTCCCAGACTCCCCCGATTGTTAGTCGGAGAGCACAATCGATTGGCTTGCGCCGCTCGGAGCGCAGACCGTCCAGGAGCGCCAGAGGTTTGATTCCCAGGGGAGACTGGTTGACCCAGTGTCCTACCCAGGCTCGCACCCCATGCGTGGAGGCCATCGGATGAGTGTTGACCCGTGAGTATGACCGACCCTGAACACATGGGTCATCGTGGCCACCTCATCATGGGCCCGTTAGCTCCCATGATGCAGTAATATTATCAGTTATTTTGTGCAGTAATATTATATCAGCCGCTGTGCGGCGGGCGGTCTTCCAGGACATACGAAAGTAGTTCCAAGACCAAGTTCCAAGTGTATCTAATAATCCAGGTATCTAATAAAACGTCTTTGGACGCCCTCCACTCTATTTTTATATACGCCATATTGCGGATTAACGATAAAATGATTGATATTGTGTTTATTAAGTCATATTTACGTATCTAATTTCCCTCCCCCTGCGCTGAAAATCAAAGAGCCCCCTCAAAGCGTCAACCGTCGCTTTTTCCGGCCCATTACTGAAACAAACATCAATTCCCCTTCTCCCCCTCCCCCCCCCCCCCCCCCCCCTCTTTCCCTCCTGCCGCGCCTCATATGTAAATCAGTTCAGCTCGGCAGTCTTCCCCACAGTTTTCCTCCGTGACCGGAAATCACAAACAGGCGCGGGTTTTTCACATTTTACCAACGGATATCCGGATCCGTTTTCTCTGTGGACTCACCAAATCCGGAGGGATAGTGCGAAAGCCGATAGTTCGGCTATTAGTCACCGCGTGGGTGGGTGATGTGAAGCGATTTTGGAATACCGCCGTTTTTGCATAACGCGCAAAGTTTGTTGTTTCGTGGGAAGCGAAAGTTATTCCGTGATGTGTGGCCGTTTCGTGATGGTATTCTGGCATTGTAAGGTCGAAGACGATCAATCTTTATGCCGTTCCAGTCTCAACCCCATTTATTTTATTCGTTCATATCTCTTTTTATTTTACTGCCGCCTCGATGCGTCTCCTGGCGGGCGGCGGTGGGAGGGGAGGGACGGACGCTGAACGATATATCGGCAGCCGATACAATCACCGCCTGTTTTTGATGCCTGATAACCGATATCAAGCGATCGCATTCTATGTTATTACCGGCCTAACGGCTTTCGGTACGGTCAACTGCGAAACTTCGGACACATACGATGTTTTACTGTGATCAAAGATACAATGCACGAATAGGTACCTATAGCCTATATGACAGCCCTACATGATAGTTTCGTTATTCGTAATATAAAACATTTTGACAATGTCCGGGCTATGCAAAAAACATTTGTATATACTAGTTTTAAATTGTTCAATGCTTTGCCGTCATCGACGAGAAGACTCGAGATGGCAGCATATAAAATCTGCTTGAAAAATCAGTTAGTCAAACATGCCCTTTCAAACTGAACGACTTTTATGATATTGCGTCCACAATTGCTTGATTATAAATAATAACCATATTATAACTATACTTTCGCACTAAGTTTTAGATTTTATCGACATTGTTTTTAATTACGCTCACAGAATTTTTCTTTTTCATTATATTGATTATAATTTATTGTTTGATTATTGATTATTTTGTAAATTTGACTATTTTTAAGTAATCACCTCTGATTACAATTTTTTTTCCTTTTAATTAATCAAAGCGGTTTTATCATCCGGTAAATTATGATTGTATGTTCCTCAGTATTGTGAAATGCTTTTATGGAATGAATAAATGATGATGATGATCTTTATATCACTATTTTGCAAAAAAAAAACTAATATGTTTCTTACGTTTCGTATATTTCAAGCAATACGGAGGGTCCCATCAAACTTGCAGAAGGCAAATTTGCAGACGGCAATCTTGCAGACGGCATTCTTGCAGGCGGCAGTTTTGCAGAAGGCAATCTTGCAGAAGGCAGTTTTGCAAATGTCAAAATGACCTAACCTAACCTAACAGAAAAACTTAAAACATTTTTTTTAATGTTTAGTTTGATGTATAAAAGTCATCCACTACAAGGATGCCGGTAATTAATGTCACTTCGATTTTAGGGAAAGAAAAACCTAACCTAACCTAACCTAACAGAAAAACTTAAAAACTGTACTGAAGGTTGCCGCCTGCAAGGTTGCTTCCTGCAAGGTTGCCTCCTGCAAATCTGCCCTCAACAAATTTGGACCTGTCAAAAGTGACATTTGTGCAAAATTGCCGAATGCAAAACTGGCGCCCTCCAATACGGATATTACCCTCCCTTACACCTTACTAGGTTTTTACTAGGCATGGTGGGCTATAAACCCCTTAAATTACACAGAAATGCTCACCATGTCCTACGTTTTTCAGCTGATCCGAGGCAGAGTTAATAATCCTAGCATGCTAGCGAGGGTTTGTCTCGTTGTTCCGGATAATTATAATCGATCTCGGTTTTCTTCTCAAAATTTCTTTGCTAAATGATGTATTATATATCCTTCTAGCCGTGCTCGGCCACAGCGACTGCATTGTAGATTCTAGTGACTTCTTTAGTCTTCTCAGAGTCCATTGTTCGGAAGCAGTCAAGTGCTCATGCTATATTATAGTGCACAGGTGGGCGCGCGACCACGGGTGCACTCTCTCTTCCTCTCTCTTCTGAACCCGATGGAATGGAGACCGTTACGACCAGAGAAAAGTTTGGATGCAGATAAAATAAAATAAATCAATTAATCGCTAACACAGCAATGGCTGTCATTGTTAAATTTGTACTCAATATGGCAGAGCTATTTTTTTCGGATTTAGTTCGTTTTTCACACTGTCATTTATGAAATTGGTAGTTATGGCTTGTGGTGTTGTTTGAGGTTTTTCTGGAGCTATTGTAGAGATGCCCGGTGACTTATTGGTAGTTGTTGTAGTAGACGGTGATATAGAAGATGCATTATTGGATTTATCCTGGTTTTCTGATGATCTCGTGTTGTTGCTCATGGGGCTGTGTTGAATACAGCATATACAGTCTCTTGTTCCGACATTAAACAAAATTGTGATAGTTTCCCTTTTGGCAAATCCCCGTCAGTTTTTGGACAATTTTCCGGCGGTAGACATACTCCTAAAACACCATTTATTTCACATGACTCTTCACGGCAGTGTATATGCCAGGTCCCTTGGCACTTCCGCAAGGGCTCTTTCCAATACTGGTAACGGCGATTATGTTGAAGAGGCATTGCTTGTCAGCTATCGCCACTTGCAGAGGTCCACCACTATCCCCTCCACAAGAGTCTCGTCCTCCTTCTAAGCTGCCAGCTCACAATTGGTCGTCCGTTATACCTTTCGGTAACCTCCTTCTGAGAGTCTTTGCATATAGTCTTCGACAGGTCGGCTGGTCAATCAAATCCACCACCACCTTCAGTAAGTCGTCCGATGTATCTTCAGCAAAGTCGATCTGCCTTCAGTCAGTAACGACAGCTCGCTTCGATGGTCGACTTTTCCATAGACACGCTGGTCGAATATTTAAAGTGAACAGCTCAGACCGATCGGATCCTTCGGGACGCGTCCCGTGTTAACCGCGAGTGAATCCAGACTGTAGAATTGCACTATATTCACTAAAATTTATAATTTAAATATTATTGGGGGGAGAAAATTTTAAAATATGTTGACACTTAGAATTTAAATTTCGAAATGATGTATGCATTCGGGGAACTTCAACAGTCACTATATTGCATAGATGTATTATACTACCGTATAATAACGGTAGTATAATACATCTATGCTATATTGATATTATATAATCAAAGCTCTTCGTATTTGTTTGTTTTGTTGTGATTTTATTTTCCCCCTAAGAATGAATCGACGCAGAAATATTTTTAATAAATTATTAAATTTAATCATTTTAATTAATTGAATAATTAATCAATTAAAATTGATTGATTAATTAATTAATTAAAATCATTTTAATAATTGATAAAACAGCCATTCATAATTGATAAAACCGCTTATTTTGGCGATTTTTTTTCGATTTGTTTTCACTAGAAGTGAAGATTTTATAGCGATAGTGGTTATATTATGTGGCTAAGTATGTTATACTATCTACGCTTCTGCGGAGTCGAAGCCGAGGCGTGACTTGTTTTATCTCTCGCTGAACCGTTTCACACTCGATTAGTCTCTCCCGCTGGAGAGTGTCTCGAATTCGAAATTTCCGCCTTCTTCCTAAAGAATCAAACTTTAACACCATAATCGCAAATTTCAGTATATCATATGTCGGGCGCCGGCGTCGCGTTATCTATCCCGCAGTCGCAATGTCTCCGGTCTACGCTAATAAAGGGGGATATCTCGCCATCATAAAGCGCGAGACTCGTATCTCGGAAAATAATTACTGTTACCGAGCATTACTCCCACCCGCCGCGAAAAGCCTACACAGCCCCGGATCTAGGGGGGCAAACCGGGGCACCTGCCCTGGGCGGAGATTTAATTTTATTTATTTATTTATTTATAACGTACAAGAAAAAAAATACAAGGACATGCATACTGGTGTAGGTACATGAGGAATAATTAAAAACAAACAATATTATAGCGAAAAACATAGCTCTATGCATATAAATATGCCAGCATATCCGAATGAGGCGAAATCGCACGACCAACTAGACCAACTAGAAGGTCTGTCTCTGGCTGTGCTGTGTTATACCAACTGCATGTTTGTAACTCGCGAACTGACAAAGGTAATTAATTTTAAAATATTTCTAAATCTAACAAATGTGTTGTTTACACAAATTAAAGTAAAATTTAAAGTAGAAAAAAATTATGTATGCAATTAAGAACTAAAATAAAGTAAACTTTACATTATATTCAATAAATTTAAGTGGAAAATAAGTAATAATATATACAAATATATGAATAAACACTACATTCTAATATATATGTATAAGAAAATGATATGTAATATTGCACAATTTTACAAGTACGTATTTTTTAATATTCATCCTACAGTATTAATAAGATCTTTAGTTTTTGAACGCCCAATATCTAGAAGCCAGTTTTTTACTTTACCTTTAAAAGTTACATAATTTTTCACGTTTTTCGTGGTTTCACATAGTGAGTTGTAAACTTTCGGGGCGATAAAAAAACATTGTCTTCGGGCAAATATGCTTTTTACCTTTGGAATTTTGAAAAATTCCTTTTCAGCATTTCTCGTTAAGTACATTTGTTGACTTCTTGCTCTGTACTCTTTAGTTTTGTGAAAGCTTACAAGGCACTGCTTAATAAATAGCTGGCAGATATCCAAAACCTTAAACTCCGCAAAGAGCTGATTTGAACTGTACCGAGGAGGCTTTTTGTTTATGACTCTTATTAGTAACTTTTGTGCTAATGGAGCGCCAAATTCATGCGTTTGAAAACAAACTTCTTTCACTAAAGCTCTGAGAGGGACCACCCCTCACTAGACTCCTAGATGTGCGGTGTGAGGTGGTGGTATCAACTTGCGGGTTATCTCCCTATTGAAAGGCGATTTTGAGTGAATCAGAAGGTATTTATTGAATTGATCGAGAGTTCGATATTGCCAGTTATAACGCTTCCCGAATAGGTTATGTTGTCGCGAGTGTATTGATGCGCGACTGAAGTTACGAGGGTGTAAGGATGAGGATTGTACTTGTGCTCCTAGTATCTCGTACTGGGCACTGCTCGAGTCTGTGGGATTGCAGACTGATGCGTCTCGATAAGGAGAGGTAGGGAAAGGAAACCAAGGAGCCGGACTCGTTGAGCGACCTCGTGAGATGGGTATCGAGTATGCCGTAGCAACCTTGGGGGAGGTGATCACTCGAGGAGTGATACTTTGGTTGCTTTTTCGCCGGTTTATATAGGCCGGGAAATGATGCAATCCAAAATATTCCGAGTAAAAGTATTGTTTCATCGTGCTGAATCATCGCTGACGAGTTAAAATAATAGCTGAATTGTGTCAGTGTATTTCACTGGAAATCAATGCATTTGTTGATTGCATGTGACGGTAGTTAAGGGCCGTTACAGCTCCTAGTATCCAGGGCGCGTCATACTATCGTTGTTCATTTTCATGGAACGCTTTCTAGGCTAATTTCCCGGCACTAGGAAAAGTATTGCGAACTCGCTAAAGCAAATCGAGGTAGACAGAAATATCCATTTTGACACCCCTTGAGAAGATTACGACCATTTCCAGAATGAAGTCTGTCTGTGAGTCTGTGCGTCTCTCTGTGTGTGTGTATGTATTCCTACTTGATAGCGCGTAAACGATTCATCAGATTAAGCTGAAATTTGGCATGCAGGCATCATTTGGTCATGGCAAGAGTTGCAAAGATTATATGTAGTTAAAATCGGACCGCCAGAGGGCGCGCTAGTCATACGTAAATCTCGAAATGTTGCAGATAGAGATTTGAAATTCGGTACACAGATGCCTTGTTGAACCGAAATCACGTTGTGAAATTTTGAATGCAGTATCTCGTATTCAAGCAACACATTTTTTAAAAATACCGTTTTGAAAAAATATTTAATTCACGAAAAACACTATAAAATACTAAAATATGCTACTTTTGCTATCATAGTCACTTGAGACAATCACTATCGTGTGGAGGGGATGGGGGGACGAGTTGGCGAGGCGGAGAGAGGGTTGCTGAGAGGGGGGGGGGGTCTGTTTGCCTGGAAAATCTTGGGGTGACACAACCGATTTTTTGAACGCGTGCACGGTGTGTGTGTGTGTGTGATGTCTCTGCCAGGGGAATTCCGTCGAGTCCAGAGAAATTCTACCCCATAGAGAGAAGAGGAGGATACGGCTACACGAGCGGAGCCGAGTAAACACGAACGGCCGGTATTTGTGGTTGATTAATTCGCGTTGGTTTCTTTGTTCTAGCGAGTCATTGAATGGAAAATAATATGTTTACATTCCCCACACACCCACCTGTGAATATTCAACTACGCGATGATGAAGATGAAGATGATTCAGATGACTCAGATATAGAGTAATTCTGTCACATTTTGGTTTTGTCTTACTCCTGTCTTGTTTTTATTTTATTTAATTTATTTTTTATTTTATTTTATTCTGGAACCAAACAGAACTACATACAATACAATAAAAACCTACTTAAAAGTGATAAAAATCCATTAATGTGATTCCGAATATAAAGTATAACGAACGCAATATAATTTTATATTGTTTCCGTTGGAGAATGAGGGGAATAAGGACGGGAAGTGAGGTGAAAGGAAGAGACAAAATAGATAAAAATATATTATTTATGTATATAAATATATTTATATTTAATTTTAGGTATGATATATAGGTATTATAATTAATGTACTTGAGATAAAATTATGTCCATGAACTAAATTAATGAAATATAGGGCCCGATTGCGTTTCTTTGTGAACTAAAACTAAAATTAGTCCAAGCGAACGAGACAGCAATACATTAGAGCGGAATATGAAACGAACGAACGTCGATAAATACTACCTGCTAAACTTATACTCGTCCGAATAAATTCGAGCATATTTCTAGCGGCGTAGTAAGATTTGACCTTGGCTGCGAAAAGTGACAACCGGTCATCTCACACTCCGCTTTAGCGTATTGCTCTGTCTCGTTCACACAGACTAATTTCCGATTTTAGTTCAAGAAGAAACGCAATGGAGCCCATAATTATGTATAAATGTTTTGTGATCATCTAGATAGACTCTAGATTTTTTTAAATTGAGTTCTTATAAGAGGTTTTTGATGAGTGTAATATGTCCACTCTTAAACAGTCTGTGTTATATCTATGACACGCTCTGTATAGAAATGCATTTTGAGATGCGTTGGTTTTCACCACAGGGATATGAAATAGTCGATGCGATCGAACAGGGCGGGGAGGAACATAAAATTCAATGCGCTCCAAAATCGCGTTCGCATCGATGGAATTATTTACCAACTTATGCAGGAATACGTTATCGATCAAGACTCCACGGCTCTCCAATGACATTAACTTGTGGGCTTTTAAGGATTCCTCATAGGAGCTGGGCTTAGTGAAAGTAGTGAAATTTAATCGCTTCACAAATCTTTATGAAAATGTTTGTTTACATTTTACTTTGGGTCTTCGGATACCTCCTATCCATGTATGTATATTTTATAGCAGAATCAATTGAAGGGCTACGGGGAACACTCAATGTTTTTTTTTGTGAAAATGGTATACTAATGCCATCTTGTGGATTGTTACCAAACAAATCGAAGCATGAATCGATTTTTGAAAGTAAAATCATAGTATGCCCTCAAATCAGGGAGAAGAAAACGTGTTGGAAAGTCATGTCTCAAGACATGGTTCACGCGGTGGCGGTGGGCTTAGATCATTCTTTCCCGCCAGGTCCAGAGGTGGGGTACCTAGATGACCCTCCAGTTAACGCTGATAAGGAACTGTATTTGTAAATACTGACCAAGGCCAACGACTTTTCCACGTTTTGACTTTTTTCTGGGGTATAATTTTTATACTGGGGTATAAACTTTTATACTTTTATTTCTTAGTCTTAATCCATCCATCGAAGCCTTAATCCATCGAAATTTAAGTAGAAAATGTAGATATATTCTTTTTCATTTAATAAAATGGGCGCAACAATTTTTCCAACTCTGATTAGCCGAATCAGCTGATTCGTTGATTGAGGACTCAACGTCTACAGTCCGCGTGTAAGCTGCGAGGAATCGTGGGCTGGGAAAGCGGGCGGATGACGCCGGCCCTGACCGTCGCTTCATACTCCGCATTCTCCCAGTACTTAGTACTGTTAGGTTAGTACTGGGAGTTAATGGGCCCTTGCTGAGTTGGCCACGAAGACCCATTCTGTTCAGGGTTGGTCACACTCACGGGTCAACACCTATCCGACGGCCTCCACGCATGAAGTGCGAGCCTGGGTAGGACTCTGGCCTTATGGTCAGTTTCCCCTGGGAATCAACCTTCTGGCGCTCCTGGACGGTCTGCGCACCGTGCGGCGTAAGCCAATCGACTGTGCCCTCTGACTAACATTCAATATTTACGCGGCGACAGGCGAGGGTTGAAAACCCCGCCCACCACCCGGGCAGTTCTAACGACGTGGGTCGTTTTATCTGCCCAGGATGTCATGCAACGACAACCTCACGCGTGCCGGAAGGGTAGCGCGTGAGGGGTGAGCGAACGGAGACCTTATGAGGGATTCTCCGGGCTTCAGCCCCCGCCGGCACCCCGTAAACCGTTTATTTAAAATTCAAAATTATTACAATTAATTACTTAATTACTAAACTAGGAAACTAAGCGGTAACATATTTATTTTTTTTACATAGTATAATATATTATTATTTTAATTGCAATGGTGAGGCGGTGGAAGTTATGCTCCATGCGCCATGTCGAAAAAAGAAAAAGAAAAAAACGGGCAGCAAACGGCAGGGGCGCCGTCGGAGACGTCGACGACCGGGATCCTGTGAAAGGGCACGCACCCACAAGGGCGATTAGGGACGATACAATACGGGCGACTTCGGATGATGAAGCAGCCCCCGGCTCGCACCGCTAAGAGGGGGGGCCCTCCCCCGGAGGAGGATAGCCCCTCTGCCTCAGATCCTCCCAGAGGGACACCCAGTGATCCACAAACTCGCGAAACGCAGCAAAGCAACCCCTACAACTTACCAAGTCCGCATACCAAACCGGCAGACTGCCGACGCACGAACCAACCACACACAACATTTCCGCCCGTGCGGCGTCGAGCTTGGGACATGTCCAAACGATGTGTTCGGCCGTCTGGCGACCAGTGCCACACGAGCACCAGGGATCGTCGTTGAGCCCAAGGTCAAATAACTTGGCTTTGAACTCACCGTGACCCCCAATGAGCTGAGTGACATGATGGTCAAGCCGCAGAAAATCCTCGTTTTTCATCCGCTCGGACACCGACGGGAAGAAACTATGGGTAAGGCGGCCCGTGCCGCCGCCATCCCACCGCTCCTGCCAGACGCGCAGACTCTCCGCCCGAATACGACGGGACCAGCCCACCAACGTGGAGGACGCCGGGTCCACCGACAGACTAAAGTAGTCTACCGGCACCCCCCGTCGAATCCATGACACGGCTGCCCGCTCCAGAACCTCCAGATCGATCGGCAAAACTCCAGCGAGGACGGGAAGAGCGAGAGTAGAGGTCGTCCGGTATGCGCCAGTAATCGCCACAAGCGGGAGACGCTGGCCACGCAGCAGGACAACGCGCATGGCCTCCGATATGGATGGCCACGCCCAAGCACGCGCGGCATAAGCCACCTGCGGGACAAAAACACCCTTGTAGAGCAGTCTTACGGCCGGGGAGCGGATGCCCCACTCGGCCCTGCTGGAGCGACGAATGGCGAGGAAAAGATCTCGCGATTTCGTAGCCACGGTTTTCGCGTGTAAAAGATGCGACAGAGACGCCGACAACGAGACCCCCAGGTAGCGAACGGACTGCGGAAAAGCCACAGGATGTCCTCCAACCCGGATAAGCGGATTACGCTGGAGACGCCCCTTTAACAATAAGGCTTGCGACTTGGCTGGAGAGAAAGAAAGCCTGTTGCGCTTTCCCCAATCGAGAATCAGGTCAATCGAACAGGCCGCCCTTCTCTCAACCTCGGCACGACTCTTGCCGCCCACCAGGAGGAGGGCGTCGTCAGCGTATGCGCTGACGGTGCAGCCCTCCGGGTATGGCAGCCCGAGCATATCGTCAAAAAGAATATTCCACAGACAGGGACCCAACACCGACCCCTGCGGACACCCCATAGAAGGAACCTTGCTTGCTGACGAGGGCCCATACTTAATAATAACGGACCTGTCTGAAAAATAGCTTCGGATTATCCTAAGGATGTTGTTCGGGCACTGTCTGAGACGAAGCTTGCTCACAATCATCGGCCACCAAGCGTTGTCGAAGGCACCCGAGATGTCGAGGAAAACCCCGACGACGTATTGTCCGTCAAACGCGCGAACCCATTCCTTCGCGAATAGGATGGCATCCTCAGTGGACCTCCCGCGGGTAAAGCCAAACTGCCGGTCGCTCTGAGGTGAGAGAGTCGCATGACTAACAGTCTGGGGAGTCTGGAAGCAGTACTGTTTCCTATAGAGCGGGGGTGGTTGTGGACCTTACGGCGACTGCTCTTGAAACGACCATCGGCTACCCGATCCTGGGTGAACAGCCGGGCAAAGGACGCTGTGGTCCGCGATAGATTCGGTAAACACTGTTTCACCGCTTCGTAAGGGAGAGGACCGCGCAAGCGACCTCGAACTCGGAACCAATCGAGAGACTGGAGTAATCTGGTCACAATTGGAAGTCTTCGGTCTTTTTCTAATAAGATTTCAACACTTTTATCTAATAAGATTTCGTCAACTATAGTTAACTATACAACAGTTTGTCGTTTTAGGTGTAGATGAGCTGGTCGTCGTGATAATCAACCAGGTGGACCAATATCATGCTGTTTTGGCTCATTTACTCCAGAAGGACATTCTTCAACAGGGTCACGATGAATACGGCGTAAGGAAGTTTATTTAAAGAGTAACTTAAAAATCATAAATAATATAAAAACGAATTCGCCGCGTAAGGTTTGTAGCGCCCAACGTTTCGGCGATGTTGCAAACGCCGCTGTTACTGCGCAGATTATAACAGTGATGGGGCGGCGGGCTCGGCGGGCTCGGCGTCGCGAATTTTGAAAATCCTCCGTGCACACCACACTCACTGTTTCTTGTGTTGGAGCTAATGGGCCCTGTTGCAGTTTGGCCACTAAGACCCATGTGTAGGGTCGGGTCAACACCCATCCTGCGGCTTTCATGCAGAAGTGCGAGCCCGGGTAAGATTGGGGCTCTGGCCTGCGGGCCAGTTTCCCTTAGGAGTCAACCTTCGGGCGCTCCTGAACGGTTTGCGCACCGTGCGGCGTCAGCCAATCGATTGTGTATTCCGACCGACAGCCGGGGGAGTCTGGAAACAGTATTGTTTCCTAGAGAGGCGGTAAGTTGTTAACCTTACGGCAACTGCTCTTGAAGCGACCATTCGACTACCCGATTCCGGGCGAAGAGCCAAGAAAAGGATGCCGTGGTCTACGATAGATTCGGTAAACACAATATCACCGCCTCAAGGGAGAGGACCGCGCAAGCGACCCCGAATCTGTAACCAGCCGGGGGGAAGGAGATATCCTGATGGTTAATTTTAGACGGATATATCCTTCGAAACTGGTAGGCAAGGGGCGAAGCTGCCCGCTTGGTAGCTTTACCGGTGCCTCGCCGTAAGGCGTTGGTCTTTGACGGGCATGTTTGCCTAGCTAGACAGTAGATTTGTTATTGTCTCTAAGTCTTCTACGCTCATCCTACGGCTGAAAGAACGATCTCATATCGTTATACCAGTCTGGGTTGACGGGTTCGCCCGTTGTAGCCGACAACGCCCTACTGTATATTGTGTTGCTGCACTCGGCGATAGTAATTGATAACATTTTAAGAAGAGGGTTCCACGCAGTAGAGAGTTTGAAACCTCCGTCTCCGTATCAATTAAAGTTCGGGGTTCTTCTTATTTCAATAACTTCCCGGATCATGCGGATAAAGTAAAACTGTTCTGTGGATAGCACAGTGGGATTTTGAAACTGAACCCAGTGGTTAGATTGCACCCAATAGAGACGACGTTTTCAAACTCTTTTTGGAACCCTCTTCTTAAAATGTCCTTAATGCCCATCGCCGAGTGCGAGGACACAATATACGGTGAATGTTGTGTGCACTGCGGATTTTCGAAACCGACTCCGACACCCCCCCCCCCCTACTGTTATAATCCTCGCGGGAGTTAATGGGCCCTTGCTGGGTTGGCCACGAAGACCTATTCTGTTCAGGGTTGGTCATACTCACGGGTCAACACCCATCCGACGGCCTCCACGCATTAAGTGCGAGCCTGGGTAGGACTCTGGCCTTGGTCAGTTTCCCCTGAGAATCAAACTTCTGGCGCTCCTGGACGGTCTGGGCACCGTGCGGCGTAAGCCAATCGACTGTGCACTCTGACTAACAACTTGCGGTGTCAACTACAACGGGCGAGCCCGTCACCACAGGACGTTTTAACGATTTTTCGTTCTGTCGCCCTGCAGTGAACGTAGAAGACTTTGGACAGAACAATCCAACGTCCAGCTACGTCACAACCCGCAAGAAGCCAACGCCTTTACCGCGAGATAGCCAGTAATGTTACCTGGCGGGCCGACCCTCGCGCCCTTGCTTCCAATTGTGACCAGATTTCTCCGGTCTCTCGATTGGTTCCGAGATCGAGGTCGCTTGCGCGGTCCTCTGCCTTACGAAGCGGTGAAACGGTGTACGCCGAATCTATCGCGGACCAAGGCGTCCTTTGCCCGACTCTGAACCGGGATCGGATGGCCAATGGTCATTTCAAGAGCAGTCGCCGTAAGGTAGACAACCACCCCCGCTCTATAGGAAACAATACAGTTCCCAGACTCCCCCGATTGTTAGTCGGAGAGCACAGTCGATTGGCTTGCGCCGCTCGGTGCGCAGACCGTCCAGGAGCGCCAGAGGTTTGATTCCCAGGGGAGACTGGTTGACCCAGTGTCCTACCCAGGCTCGCACCCCATGCGTGGAGGCCATCGGATGGGTGTTGACCCGTGAGTGTGACCGACCCTGAAACAGAATGGGTCTTCGTGGCCAACTCAGCAAGGGCCCATTAGCTCCCAAAACAGTCGGGGGAGTCTGGAAGCAGTACTGTTTCCTATAGAGCGGGGGTGGTTGCGGACCTTACGGCGACTGCTCTTGAAACGACCATCGGCCATCCGATCCTGGGTGAACAGCCGGGCAAAGGACGCTTGTGGTCCGCGATAGATTCGGTATACACCGTTTCACCGCTTCGTAAGGGAGAGGACCGCGCAAGCGACCTCGAACTCGGAACCAATCGAGAAACCGGAGTAATCTGGTCATAATTGGAAGTAAGGGCGCAAATGTGGCCCGCCAGGTAACATTCCTGGCTATCTCGCGGTTAAGGCGTTGGCCTCTTACGGGCTTGTGACGTAGCTAGATGGTGGACTATTTTTGTCCCAAGTCTTCTACGTTCACTCCAGGGAGATAGAACGACTAATCGTTAAAACTTCCTGAGGTGACGGGCTCGCCCGTTGTAGTCGACAACCCAAGTTGCTACAAACTTCGTGCGGTAAAATCGTTTTTATCTTATTTATAACGTCAAACAACCTCGATAGTCTTCGATTTCATAGCTTCAAATTTGTGTAAACCTCTTTGTGCCGTTTCAGAAGTCCCCAATCGTGACATTGTCGAGCGAGTTGACAAAAGTCGGCGATTGGACACTTTTGTCTCTGGTGTCGCCGCTGCTGAATCAGTATCCGGACGCGCGATGGTACTTTCTCTGCATCGAACACACTACCGTCAGATTAACGCCATTACTCAAATTACTGCATCAACACAATTACGACAAAGAGATCTTTCTGGGGCATCCTCTGACCGACTCCGAACCGACGATTATCCATCACTTTTCTCCGGATCGACGAGTTTATCCGAATATCGCGTCTGGAATCGCGTTCACGAAGGTTTTGCTACAGAGGTAAGTGATCATTACATTACATTACATTATATTCGTATCCAATTAGCGAATTTACAGCTCTTAGATTTATTTATTTATATATTTATTTAAGTCCATAAAAATACTTTTTTTTTTAAATTATTTTTTTTTATTAACACTATTATTTATTTTCTGTGTTTTATTTTAAATATTTTTCTGTTGTGATCATTATTTAGTGATTTTTAGTTATAATTTGTAATGGTGACGGTAATATATACATTTCTTTTCATTTTTATTTTTTTTCAAATCGCCGAATATATGTGAACTAAAAACTAGAGAGCTCGCTGCCCTGGAACAAGTCCTGGCACTTAGTCGGGCAGCAGCAGGACATACCTGCTAATGCTCATATCGGCCGTGTTCAATTTTATTTTTAATTTTAATACTATATTTTCTTTATTGATATGATTGTTAGTGAGACCTATGCACTGTAAATGAATTGTAAAATTAATTAATTGAATAAATAATAAAATAAAATAAATAAATTACAAAAACATTCTCTTAGCCTAATATTTCATAATTAATTAAACAATTTTCCAATTTACTTCCTAACTCGGAAAGAGATTCAGAAATTATAGTTTGTAGTTTACCACCTCACTATTAGGAATAACTATAATAGGAATAACCTGTATCGAGGTCGTACCAACAGAAATCGTATATTGCCTGCCGAAAGAGCATGATATATCCGCTCTTAGGTTTTTATTTTATTTTATTATTTTTTTATCTTTATATTGCAATCGTATTTAATTTAATTATTACAATGATGTAGGTAGTTACTTTATTCTAAAATTTAAAAATTTTGAAGAGACCAAAATAAACGTAAGGTATTTTAGTTCAAATATTCATAAATAAATATTATTACATCTAATATAATACATACATAGATACGATAATCGCATAAACTATACATGTATAGTTTATGCGATTAGCATTAAAGCTTATAGCTTTTAGCATTAAAAGTATATATAAATAAAAATTATTATAAATATAGTATAAATAAATAATAAATATAGTATAAAAATTATTATAAATAAGTACATGATAATACGAGTATATATTTACGTATTCAAAGTGCCTAGATGTATCATAATTTACTATAGGTAGTATTGGGTCCTTGCCTATGAAGTTTCTGTTCTATAAAGGAAAGTAAAGGGCTAAAAGCTTTGTATGAAAAATATATATTTAATTAAAATAAATATTGACCCCTATTATCTATGCAGATTTGTCATTTTAATGGAAGTTGCTTAATTTCTCTGCTGCAAAACTCTCGTGGACAGGAACCAATGAATGATTTGAACGCGTTTTTCACCGATTCTTCAAAGTTGATTTTTTCCCTTCTAAAAAGTTATCTAAATTCTGAAAACAAATTAAACTCTATTGGAGCAAAGTCTGGAAAGTACGGTGGGTGACGAAGAGTCTCCAGCCGCAACTCCTGCAATTGCTAATTAAATCGCTCGGTGAAATATGGATTAAAAATCAATGCGGATAAGACTAAATACGGATAAGACGAAAGTAATACATATTATTTACCGTTAATTGTTTTGTTGTAAACTGTTATCATATAGTCTATGTTTTTGTAAATTGGTAAGTTTAAAACTATATATTGTATATCATCTCTTGTCTAAATTGAGTAACTAATTTAAGATTAATTACTGTCATTCCTACACAATTGTATGGTTGTATTGGAAATAAATACCTTTTACTTTACTTTTTACTTTAAAGTGCTCACTACGGACGGTTCGAAGGCCAGCATTTACCTCGATGGAACCCAAATCGAACAGGTCCCACAATTCAAGTATTTAGGATCGTTGGTTACGAAAAAGAAAGTGGCATCGACGGCCGATGTCCATAGCCGGATCGGTCAGGCAACAGCAACATTCGCCTCGCTCAAGTGGTGCATATGGAAGCGAACAAATATTACCATCAAAACCAAAGTACGACTATACCGAACGTTGGTTCTTCCCAATCTTCTTTATGGATCGGAAACGTGGACGTTACTACAATCGGACCTCAAAAAGTTCGAAGTCTTCCAAATGCGATGCTTGAGGCAGATTCTCGGTGTCTCACTCCGCGACCGAATTCTAAACGAGACCAGTAGAGAAAGATGCGATCTAGTAACAACGATCGAAGAAGAAGTACAAAAACGTCGACTACGATGGTTCGGCCACGTTTGCCGAATGAACGATAATGAACGCTTGCCACGTAAACTTCTTTGGGGAGACCGTCCGACAGAATGGAGAATTCATCGATCGGCACCGAAGAAAACCTGGCTAAATAACATCAAAGACGACCTTAAAAATCAACGATTATCGGCTAGGGATGCTCGAGACGTGGCAAAAAAATGTCATGATTGGAAGCGAATCGTGAATGGAGTGCGAGATCCAGCGGCACCGACAGCAGCGTATTGGCTGCGAGGGCGACCCCCTCCCCAATCACCGGCTGCGGAATAAATAATAATAATAATAAATCGCTCGGTGATGTCTCCGACCTTCAGGTGGACCTTTTAAGATTGGACAGTTACTGTCTCTCTAATAAAATTGACCTCAATCCATCCAAGTGCACCGTTGTCACCTACACCCGTAAAAAACTATTAACTCTTTCCTCATTCGTACTCAATAAAGTTTCAGACCTTGCAGAGATGCAGCGTGGTTAAAGATCTTGGTGTCATTCATGGTTCTCATCTGCTGTTCGATAATCACGTTCAATCTATTGTTTCTAAAGCTTCCAAAGCTTCAGGTTTTGTCATGAGGAGTTCAGCTTGCTTTCACCGTGCTAAAATTTTCAAGATCCTTTATTGCACTTTTGTCAGAAGCATCTTGGAATATGCATCTCAGGTATGGAACCCTTGTTATGATAAATATATAAATAAAATCGAGCGCATTCAAATGAAGTTCGTGAAATCTCTGCTTCCGTCTGAAAATCCCATACAGCTCATCTAACTATTTCAATTTATGCAAGAAATTTCATATCCTCCCCTTGATTAAGCGGCGTGAAACCGCTGACTTTTAACCTTTCTGCTAAAAATCACCGCCAATAATATTAACTGTCCCGACTTACTAAATAGAATTAATCTCCGTGTTCCTTCCAAACTCAATAGATTTAACCCTGCTCTTCATGTTCCTCGTGCTGGTACCAACTATAGGCAAAATGCATTTCTGTGACGAACAAGTGACAATTTCAATGATTTGATTAAACGCTTTGACTTTGATTTATTCTGTACGAGTATTAACTCAGCTAGGCAGCGGCTGAACAGTGAATTCTTTAGCATTAATTGTTGAATAATTTTGATGTATTTTTAATCGATAGCTTTAATTGAAAGGTCACATATATTTCTACAACGTTACTTAAACGTGAAAACCTTTAATTGGCTCTCTGTTATCCCTCGTTATTTAATCACGAGCTTCTCCATCATTGTTTGCAGTTCTTAACAGTACACATTTACGGTAACTGTATAGCCAGACCCCAAGAAGGTGTGATAAAAAAAACCGGCACAGGATCTCAAATTTGAAAATAATGCAAATTTTCAACTTTATCATGGTTGCACAAACGAAAATATTTGAGTAAAAACAAACAACGGAAAGACAAATAAACAGCTGATTCTTAAAAAATAACAACATGGCCTTGAATTAAGATTTCTTCGAATTTGACATTCCAACTCAAACCCACGTTATCTAAGTTCAAAGTGGCCAGTGTGAAAAAACAGCAATTACATAGGTAAAGACCCAATAATATACATGCTACTGTAAGTACTCTTTGCATGCTGCTAGTTTGAGTATCTTGCCTATTTTATATACAAATAGAAAATAAACCGGGTTCAGTGTCATAACTAAATAAAATGATTTAAAATAATCGTGAATTGTTAGAATCAGATCGCACAAACAGACAAAATATTCGAAAAAATCAATAACTAATGAAATCCAATAATGGTATTTAAATATGTGAAAAATATTTTTTTTAAATCAGTATAATAATAGATAGCTATTTTATACGTGCTGGTTTTCAATTACTGTTGCTTTATGCAATATGAAAGCAATATAGTGATACAATGGGCTCGATTGCGTTTTTCTTCGTGAACTAAAATCTGAAATTAGTCCGTGTGAACGAGACAGGGCAATACGCAATGTGAAATGAACGGTTGTCACTTTTTCGAATTAAAACTGCCCACCAAAGCTGAATCTATAGATTCGATTCAGATAAAGCATCTGAATCTAACACCGCACGAAATGTGTTCAAATTTATACAGACGAGTATAAGTTCGACAGGTAGTTTTTATCGACGATCGCTCGATTCATATTCCGCTCTAACGCATAGCTCTATCTCGTTCACATGAACTAATTTCCGATTTTAGTTCAAGAGATACACAATCGAGCCCAATGAATCCATGGATACTTATATAAAACTACTAGCTGCGCCCAGCGGTTTCACCCGCGCGGTGATGGAAAATTGTGATAATGATGATAGAAAACCATATATCTTTATAAATTATAGCCTATGTGTTATTCCGATATGTATAGTGTCGATTCCGATATGTATATTCCGATATGTATAAGCTATATTACTCTAAAGTTTCATCAAAATCCATTAAGTAGTTTTTGCGTCAAAGAGTAACAAACATCCATACATACATACAAACTTTCGCGTTTATAATATTAGTAGGATAGTAGGATAGAATTTAAATTTCGAATGTCAATTTCTTAGATTTTTTACCACTTACTTGACAGTTATCGTTATATTTTAGATAATTCACACTATATCTTTATAAATTATAGCCTATGTCTTATTCTGATGTGTAAGCTATATTATTGTAAAGTTTCATCAAAATCCATTCAGTAGTTTTTGCGTGAAAGAGTAACAAACATCCATACATACATACAAACTTTCGCGTTTATAATATTAGTAGGATAGTTTCAATTTGTACAATGTAAAGTCATGGCATTCGGATTCAATCAGATCATAGAAAGGATGGCCTATCAGCATCTCCTTAATGTTTCATTTAAAAAAATTACGTCCTTCAGCTGTGTACTAGCGGTAGGCAGTAGATTATAGAATTTAATGATAAGGTATAGGTAGCTTTTCTGTACATTTGTCAGTATTATTCAGGGCACGCATAAAAGGGAGCTACCGCGGGTATGGTGAGAGTGAATGCAAGCATTAGTTAGAGTTTCTGTTAGGTGCTGTATGGCATACATCAAGCACTGCTATATGGACGCTGAATATTTACTCATTATCCTTGCCTTACTGAAATATAATCTGCATGAGGTCCTGGTCATTATCTGATACATTCTGCGAAGTGCTCTCTTTTGCAAAAGGAAGTTGGTATTTCCCCTTTTGGGAAAGTAGTCCATACTTCATATAACAGTAGAAATACGCAAAATATGTTGATTTGGCTGCTACAAAACCGCAAAGATTTTTGTGTTTTATGGAGTACGCTGCGCTCCGCGGTTTCACCCGCGTGGTGATGGAAA
Source organism: Micropterix aruncella (assembly GCA_944548615.1). Taxonomy (NCBI): domain Eukaryota; kingdom Metazoa; phylum Arthropoda; class Insecta; order Lepidoptera; family Micropterigidae; genus Micropterix; species Micropterix aruncella. The sequence goes on from OX155954.1 coordinate 37,679,901, forward strand.
ATTGTGATATCTTTATAAATTATAGCCTATGTGTTATTCTGATGTGTAAGCTATATTATTGTAAAGTTTCATCAAAATCCATTCAGTAGTTTTTGCGTGAAAGAGTAACAAACATCCATACATACATACATTCTTACAAACTTTCGCGTTTATAATAGTCGTAGGATATGTATGTACATATAGAGCTACATAATTTAATAGCTAATTGATCGATGTGCTTACTATCGATTCTTAAACCCAATAAAATATGATACCCTTTAAAAACATCATAATAGCAATGCAATCATTTATTATATCTATTACTTTAATTTACAATTATTTTACAGGTTGGACAAGCATCAGTTGCTGGGTTTAACGCCACCTGGAGATTTTACCATAGACCCAGTGTATGAATTAACGGTCTTATTAGAATCCTTGGTGCCTCCAGTCAAGCTTGTGTCTGCTCCTAGAATGCTGTGCACTGCTCCGCATTTGAAATGTGCTTCCTTTCCGACTTCCTTGAATAAATGTGTAAGTTGCAATGTTGTTAAAATTTACTTATTTATTTGATCCATAAATTCAATATATACATGAGGACACCAGGGGAAGAACGATGAATGTACCATTTTTCTTCTTTTTAAACTGAGTATGAGGAAATGTGCTTTGTACCCATAAGAAAATTATGGCAAAATCGAATAGGATTTATATCGATGATGGAACCGTCAAAAATGGACATTTTTGAAATAGCATGTTGGGGAATAACGATGAGAATCGAATCGATTGTTATATACACATATTAGAATGTTCTTAAACAATAATATCAACCCTAACTAAATATGACGTCAAATAATACTAAAATAACATATGACTCCTGACCATGAAATGACCATGAAAATAACATATGACTCCTGACCATGAACACCTTTGTATCCTTGGCTCAAATCTTTAAAGTCGTTTTTCTCAGTTACACAAAAACATAACCCTCATCGTTCTTCCCCTGGTGTCCTCACATGTTTTTATAATAATTAAACGTTGTTGGTTTGAATACTTCTCCATATTCTTAAATCGCGTGGTCTGTACGTGACAACTGTCAATGGTGGCAAATTTAAATCCGGCGCTCTTGTTGAGACACCCTTTAATAATATACATATAATATACATTTAACGGTTTAATGTTTTTTTAGGTTTGTATAATATACATAATATGATCACACAAGAGCCTTTGATAATTATTCGCAGTCTTTCATAGATTTATTTAAAAGCCAGCACTAAACCACACTACGTCCATTGTCCGTTTATTATATGCATATCCGGAGTTAGAAATGTATAATGTCGTTGTCCATATTATGTCCTTGTAATATCTCCTGTTGTCTGTATCGATTTCTAGTCTCATGTCCGTGATCTCTCATCTCAAGTTTAGATGTCGCAGTCCTGTCATTGCTTCGGAAGCAGAATTTGTAACAACTTTTTTTAAATTTTGCTTTATTTTAGGGCGACCCTATCGACGAGAAAACTGTGCTTTTTGCAGTGAAAACCTGTGCAAAATATCACGATAGTCGCGTCAAAACTGTGATGAATACTTGGGGAAGATACGTTTCGAATATAATTTTTTACACTGATAAAAATGGTAGGTATTAAGATTCTTTTTATAAAATCTCATATAAATGTCTACTTACGTTTATTTAAATGTGTTTGCAGATGGACGATTGGCGAATGTTCGAATGGACACTCTCAATGATGTGAAACATGTCGAATCTGGACATTGTGAGAAATTGCAGAGTATTTTACACCGGGCTCATGTGTTGATGCAACAAAATTCCGAGATAAAATGGCTAGTCGTAGCCGATGACGATACTATTTTGGGTGTTGCTAGATTGTGCGAGATGTTGTCCTGTTTCGGCGATGGCACCAAAGTCACTGTGGCGATCGGGGAAAGATACGGCTACGGTTACAATAGAAAGAGCAGGCTTCTGGGATACGATTACCTGACCGGAGGAGGCGGGATCGTCCTGTCGAGCTTCACCGTTCGAATCCTGGCGACTGATGGAAAATGTCCCGCGTGTCCTTCGCCTCTGGCTCCCGACGACATGTGGCTGGGCTCCTGTTTGAGGGTCGCGAATATTCCGGTGACTCACTCCTGGCTCTTCCATCAAGCGAGGCCGGCGGACTACCCATCTGAATACCTCTCACCGCACAGACCGGTGTCGTTCCACAAGCACTGGCTGATCGATCCCACCGCGGTTTACAAGGACTGGTTTGAAGAGGACGATTCGAGCACCTTCAAAATACTAAATCACAGCGAATTGTGAATCAGAGACGCTTAAAACTATATGTTGTGCCATTGTTGAGTTGCGCTGAGACATATCAAACTTTACATTAACTGCGCATAGATTTCCTGATATTAAATGCTTACCTAATTGTTAAAATGTAAATTGATACGCTAGAATTATCGTCTATTTACTGGAATCGCTAACTGCAGCTGCTATTGAAAAGACTTGGAAACTGATATCAAAACGACCTCTTACTAACTATCTATGCTGATCTCTATGCTGATGACCTGTAGCTATACATCTATGCAACCCCCCAAAAGGTGAGTTTTTCTACCTCTATTATTAATAAAATAATACTTTGTATTTGACAGTGGGCTAAAGAAAACGGTATTGTAATTCATCTATTTGATTTATTTATTTAACCCTTCAGGCCTCGGCCCCTCAGCCGATTGACAAGTTGATGTCTCAAAAATGTTTAGTAAAAATTAGTAAAAAAAATGAATTATGACACAGTCTCTCCAAACCATTAATTTCTGCCAAACCACTGTACCCATAATTAAAGTGAGACGTAATAAAATAAAACAAATTAAATTAAAATAAAATTAAAATGGGGCCGTCACGCTGAATCGTGTTGTGGCCGATATCGGCCAATTGTGGCTCTCAATTTTGCTTAACTTAAATGGCAAAACAGATAACAGAAACCGAAACCTCATGCTTATTCGATTCTGTCTCCAAAATTGGACTAATCCGTTCTAGCTTGGATAGGGCTCTAATAATACAATAGTTTATTTAAATCTACTAGTAAAATGCTCGCTAAAATCTGAACTACCTTAAAAAAGGTGTCCTTAAATAAAAACGTAATTCCATTATAAAATCGGCATTAAAATTGAACATTAAATTCCATTACGAGGTTTAGATGGCCAAAAAAAAAAAGATTTTCATGTTTTTGTTTTTGACTTAAAGTTGAAATCTATTCATTATTATTATTAGTTTCAAATATTATTCAAGAGCATTACAGACGAATCCAATTCGCCCTTGAATATTAAAGCTAGAGTATAAGTCTAAAAATAAATGAATTGCATAACTAAATTAATGCTAACATTGAACAAGAAAAAAAAAGACATAAAATTAAATAAAAGACAGATTATGATAAACATGAGATAGCAGGGAGTTGCCTTTTTAGCTGTCAAAGGGATATACAAAAGATGTCTATTTCTGGGGGTAAGGAATTAAGAAGAGCTTTTAACCTTCCCACTGGCCTGTCTACAAAAATGTTTGTACGATGGTACGGCACATTAAACAATAGATGCGATCTCCTCGCTGTGTAATTTACCGATATGTACAATTCAAACTTACATAGTATCTCTGCCAATCTAATAGTTCCTTGAATTAATTTATATGCAAATATAATTAGGGAAATATATCGACGCGTTTCAAGACTGTTGTATTCACGAATCTTTTACCTCTGGAATAGTTGATAGTCTCAGATTGCTGTAAGAGTAAAAAACTTACTACTTTCCTTGAAAGAAAACTTTAAACGCGTTTTTCTCAAAACCATATTTTTCAGTTTTGCGCCAGTGTAAAACAAACTACTTGACGGATCGAGTTGTTCCAAAAGAAAATTAAAATTTTGAAATTCTCTTCTACATGAACTTAAAAAATCAGAAAAAGTGTTTTATATAGTTTTTTACTAGTTAAAAACAATATTTTAGGGCGAAAATCGATTTTATTTCTTTAATTCCTTGAAATGCTATAAAAATGATAAATTTTAGTTCATAAAAAAAACATAATATGTAAAATATTATATCTTTTTTGTTTCAGGCAAAATTACGCTCGCTATTACCGGCGCAAGCAGATGCCGTCATTTCTGCAGCGGTAGAAATATTTGCAATTCAATATCTCAAAAATAGTATTTTTTACTATTACAAAAAATAGTTTTATCTTAAAATGTAAATCAAACTGATTTCAATTTTATGTTTAGGAAAATAATCATGAAAACATGTTTTTTTTGTCCTTTAAACCAGGCTCTGATACAAGTAGGTACTTCCATCATAAGCCAAATCCTACTACTATTATGAACGCGAAAGTTTGTAAGAATGTATGTATGGATGTTTGTTACTCTTTCACGCAAAATCTACTGAATAGATTTTAATGAAAATTTACAATAATATAGCTTACACATCAGAATAACACATAGGCTATAATTTATAAAGATATATAGTTTTCTATCATCATTATCACAATTTTCCATCACCACGCGGGTGAAACTGCGGGGCGCAGCTAGTATAATAACAAAAGAGAAATAAAATAAAGAAAAAGCCATGGGAAAATATCATAATTATATATAATGTACCTGTCTAATTCTTAATTAAATGTCAGCCAGAGATTGTTATCGCCTTTTAATATTGCATCTGTCCCAACAACCTATACCGATAGTAGCGTTATACCATATTCAAAGGCGATGAAAAAAAATGGGTATCAGTATTCATCAGCATCTCTCTGGGCAAACGCAGATTAATTAAGTCACCGACGCATCTTTGCTGGTTTCCATAGTCTTCGGCGGTTAAGAAAACCATACTTCAAACACTGCTATTGCCTATACTAGACTATGCCGATGTTTGCTACCTTGACGTCAATGAAGCCAACCTCGACAAGTTGGAGCGGTTGTAAAATGAGTGTATTAGGCATATCTACAATGCGAGAAAATTTGATCATGTCTCTGACTACAGAAGCAGACTTCATTGGCTTCGAATACGTGAACGTAGGAACTTGTATATTCTTTCCCGTCTTTATAACATCCTCAACAATCTCACCGCCCTCTCCCACCTAATCGAAAAATTCACTCACTTGGGAAGTCATGGTCTTCCACTACGTTCCAGCCATGATAGCAAAATTGTGATTCCTACTCATATTTTTTTTTTTACATTGCTTCGCCGTTCATTCAGCTAGACTATGGAGTCGGCTCCGTCCAATATCAAAAACGCACCAACGTTTTCTACTTTTCGAGTGTCTCCGAAAAAGCATTTCATGTCCCTAAAATCCTAGATATCCTAAAATCCTACGCTCCTTGCGGATATTCTCTAAATTCTAATTATATTAAAAAATATGGCACGTTAATTATTTGAATATTTTTGTTTGTTTATTTGGCTCTACTGGCGCCTATTTTTTATTAATTCCACGATGGTTGACTGTAAGAAAACGTAATTTAAGCAATAAGTCTGCCCGTTGTATGTTTTGTCTTAAAATGAACAATAAAGAATTTCTATCTGTCTCTTTATCTATCTACCTCTTTTTATATTAATCTTGATCGTATCAAACGTGATTAAAATAGGTATCAAACGACAGAGGTAAATGGAACAAGAAGCAAACCGATCCTTGTATCAAAGGGTGTAGGTACCTCAAGGCTCCATATTAGGTCCGTTTTTATTTTTAGTGTACACCAATGACTTGCCGGGATGTGTGTCATTCGAGAATGATGATATTACACTGTTCGCAGATGACACATCCCTTATCTTCTGTGACAAGAATAAGAAATCATTAGTAAGTAGAATTAGATATACGATTGAACAACTCTTAATTTGGTTTAATGCTAATGAATTACGTCTAAATATTACAAAATCAAAAATAATTCCCTTTCGCTTAAGACCGACCAATTTCGACTATTTAAATGAATTATATGAGTATTTCGAAATTGACATCACAGAAGATATATATTTTTTAGGTTTAAGAATTGACAGCAAATTAAAATGGAATATCCATATCGATGAATTAGCTAGTAAGTTATGTAGTTCTATATACTCAATTTAAAAAAAATCAGAAGTCTTTGTGGCTTCGCGGCAGCCAAATCAGTGTATTTTGCGTATTTCGGCTCATTAATGACTTATGGACTACTATTTTGGGGAAACGCCGCAAACAGTAAAAGAATCTTCCTATTGCAAAAAAGAGCACTGCGCAGCCTGTATCAATCAGGTAACGCCCAGGACCTCATGCAGAGCATACTTCAGAAAGGCAAAGATAATGACCATGTATTCGGCTTTCATATACCAGTGCTTAATGTATGCCAGACAGCGCCTAACAGAAACCGCAACTAGAGCGGACATTCACTATCACCATACACGCGGTAATTCCCTTTTATGCGTGCCCCGAACAAGACTGGCAAAAGTACAGAAGAGCTACTTATACCTTAGCATTAAATTCTACAATTTACTTCCTACCACTATCAAACAACTGGAGGACAAACAATTTAAAGGAGATGCTGATAGGCCACCCTTTCTATAATCTGACCGAATTCGAGGGCCATGACTTTGCAAATATCGTACCAATTTGAATGACAATTATATATGTACTTTTAGTATTTAAATGTAAGATTTAGCTTTAGTTCGATTATTTAACAATTTACTTACTACTTTGGATGTTACTATGTACAGTTTTTTGTACGTATATATTCGATTTATTGACTAGGTATTTCAATTGTTAGGCTTCGGCTTTGATTATTCAACTTTTTAATTGTGTGTTTAGTAGGTAGCTATTAGAATTATTGACTATTTTATTAAATAAGCGTTTAATTTGTTTTGTAATACGATTCTACGACGAATAACTTTTAGTAGGTTCCAAAGTTTCTTAGATATTATACATTTTTAAAAAATAATATATGTATGTTAAGTAAAGATTGAAGTAGTAATGAGACTTACTACTTAAAACACAAATATTTTGACACGTCCAAGAGCGGTTATTAGCCGCCAATTGGACACGACGTAAATGTAATGTCTTGATCTTTTTAATTAATAAAAACACATTTCGATCAAAAGTGACAATAGATTCTTTCCCTGTAATCTTTCGTAAGTTAACGATTTTGAAGGAAAAAAACAAGATATATCCCTTTTAGTTACCTACGTTGTAATCATTGTAAGTTATTCGCAGCCTAAAAATATTCTAGAAATAATCAACGCTTTCTTATTAGCGATTGAAATTTGGCACCCGAAAATTTGATAAATTATCTCAAAAGCTTTTGCAGATGTGCATCGTAAGCGTATGAGGAAATCGATCGCCATTATAATTTTAGTATCATTTGCTACAATGATAATACTTATTTTGAAAATTTGAGTAATAATAAAATAGTCTAGTCAAATTTTCATAAAATCGATATTTGCATCCGAAAATGCAGGTTGCCCAAGTGAAATCCCGACCGGAAGTGAGATATCCAAGATGGCGACCAATATCAAATCTAAAATCGGAGCTGTACTTTGGCATAAGAACGCGTCCAAAATGTCTAGTCATGCGTTTTTGATCAGGAGGAATTCAAAAATACTGTAAAAATATTGGTTAGGTTTTTTCAAGATGGCGGCTTGGATAGCGCCAGCATCCTAATACTCATTTTCGACATAAAACGAGTGTGACGTGTCTCGATATATATTTTAAAATATGATTTCAAATATTAACTGCAATGGCGTCACATATCCTTAGAAACGATCCGATGGCCAATCGATCCCGAGTGAACAGACGGGCAAAGGACGCCACGGTCCGCGAGAAACTAACTGAAATACTGCTAACATCAGGTAGAGATCGCGCAAGCAACTTCGGACTCGTAGCCAGACGGGAGGACGGAGAAATCCGGCCAAATCTGGTATTCAGGGCGCGAGGCTGCCACCTGGATCAATTTCCCAGTGCCACGCAGTAAGACGTTGATCTCTGACGGGCATGTTGGCGTATCTAGACGATTAACTGCTTCGTCCTTAATTCCTACGGTCATCCCATATTGAAAAAAAAACGATCAATATCCTTATGGGGTGACGGGTTCGCCCATTATAGGTGTCAACTCTCCAGTGTACCTACAATATTAAGCTGACTGCGGCAGTAACTCCAGTCGTGAGTAGTTGGGAACTCGTGAGCAGTTTGATCTGGGGTTTTTCGTTTTCATGTTGTTTTTTTGTTCTAAATCCGAAAAAAAAAAAGATCTGTCAAACAGCCATTGTGTAAGAGTGTGTTTCTTTTCTGCTACAATTAAAGGTGTGTGTGATAAACAACGTGTCATTGTTTCTTTTTGCTCGACCACTGATAATCTCTAAAAGGTTATGGGCCCAGTGGCTGAAGTTGAGTAAAACTGAACAGTTAAATTGTAAATAAAAAGAAACAAAAGTAAGTTCTACAAACGCCGAGCCGCCGTGCCGTACATAAGTAGTGATTTTTTTTTTTTTTTTACACAAGCAAAATGGATTTGATGGACGATAAATCGAGCGGTGGCTCTGTCATCCATCACAGATTGAACAGCACAAACTACAAATTGTGGAAATTCCAAATTAATGCTGTGATGAAGTCGCGAGCTCTGACGGACGTCAGGAAGGAAAAGTTCCTGATGCAAATGAGGCCATGACAGTGAAAGAGCAATACGAGCGAAACGATGGCAAAGCAATGGCTATCCTGATTTCATCCGTGGATTCCGAGCAGGCAAATCACATTCTGATGTGCAAATCAGCGAAAGAAATTGCAGATAAATTGGCCAGTTTGTACGAAAAACGGAGCGAAGTGCGCATCATGTGCCTCTATGAGGAGTATTTTTCATTAAAAATGGTTGAGGATGAACCGGTCGCTGCATATGTATCAAGAGTGAACAGAATAGCACATGAAATTGAAGACCAAGGCGAAAAATTGTCCGATAACATCAAAATGGTGCGCATCATCAGTGGCTTGACGCCCAAGTTTCGTAATTTCAAGACCGTTTGGTACAATATCAAAGAGGGCCGAACCCTGGAGAGTTTGCACAGTCGCTTGCAGCTGGAAGAAGACCAAATAAGCAAAACCGATGATGTGCAATTGGATGCTGCATTCAGTGCGAAGTTCAAGTCGAAGAAACAGCAAGCCAGGAAGAAGACGCCATTGTCAATCGAGGAGTTTAAAAAAAACGAAGTGCAACAAATGTCATGAATTCGGGCATTGGAAGAAAGAATGTCCGAAGCGTGCTGAAAAATCGTCCGATGGCAAGAAGGGCGGCAGCGATGTTGCATTTTGTGCGAAACTCAACGGTGGAACAGCGATAGATTACAGCGATATTTGGATTGCAGATTCAGGTGCCACTGAACATATGTCTTCACTCATCGAGTGGTTTGTCAATTATAGAAAGTGCGACGCAGAGCGTTTTGTCGAAATCGCAAACAACCATCGTATACCGATTCCCGGCACGGGCACAATTTTAATCGAAGCCAAGGTCAACGGTGTGTGGCTGCAACGACATTTGAACAATGTGCAGTACGTTCCTGAGCTGAAGCAAAATTTATTTTCAACTGCATCCGCTACATCGAAGGGTTTCCAAGTGGTCATCACCCGCGATAACGGCAAATTGATGGATGCTGATGGTGTGTGTATGCTGTTGGTGTAAAAGATGACAGCAAACAATTGAGAATGATATTTCGGCAGCGACTGAATGAGCATGCGAATTCTGCGACCGTCATGCTTGAGCAACTGCATCATCGATTTGAGCACCTGAACGTGGAAGCAATTAAACGCATGTGCAAGAAAAATTTGGTTGAAGGAATCAAATTGGCGAGTGAAGCAAAATTTTTCTGTGAGGATTGTCATATCGGAAAAATGCAACGTGCTTCGCACAAACCAGCACTAGAGAGGGTAGCAGTTTGCGGCGAATATTTGCATGCTGAGCTGTGTGGACCAATGGAACAATTGGGCATTGGAGGTGTTCCATTTTTCCTCCTGATCAAAGACGAAGTAACGGGATTCAAATATGTATTCAATTTGGCTAGCAAATCTGAGGTGTGTGATAAACTCAATGCGATAGTGTCGCTAGTTCGCAGTACGACGGGCAATTCGGTGAAGCACATTCGTTTCGACAATGGCACTGAATTTGTCAACAATGAATGTATGCGGATGCTGTCGAAAGCCGGAATAACAGTGGAGCGAACTGCACCGTACCTACACACCCGAGCAAAACGGACGCGTGGAGCGTGAGAATCGAACCGTGGTGGAGTGCGCTCTCACAATGTTGCTCTCCAGTAGTTTGCACAAGCGTCTGTGGCCAGAAGCAGTACGTACAGCAGTATATATCTTGAACCGATCGTCAAACAAAAAGTGCCCAGATTCAACACCATACGAGAAATGTTTTGGTGTGAAGCCAGAGTTGGGTCATGTGAGAATTTTTGGAAGCGAGTGCTTCGTGCAGATTCCGAAGCAGACTGGACGCAAGAAATGGGACGCCAAGGCCAAGAAGGTGTTCCTCGTTGGATACGAGTCCACATCAAAGAATTTCCGTTTTTTTGATCCGGAAACACAGAAGATCATCGTTAGCTGCAATGTAAAAATAAACGAGAAGACTGTCCATTTGGATCACATCATCGAAGACGAAGAAATTGTCAAGCAGCCGTTAATCATGGCTTCGACTCAGCAGCGTGTAGTCATTAATAACAGCAGACACAACTATTCGTCCATGTCGAATGATGAGTTTTTCGATACAAATGATGTCACACTGACTGAAGGAAATGAAAACGATGACAATGTCGATGAAGGCAGTAACAAAAACGTGTGCAGAAATGAACGTTATGGTTTGCGCGAGAGGGTGAATCCGCCAGATTGTCTGATTGAGAGCGGATATTCGGCCGTGGTGTTGGAACCAAAATCATACGAAGACGCATACATAAAGAAGGTCGTAGAGAAATTCAACATGCAAGACTCGAAGAGTATTTCTACTCCAGCAGACAGCAACGTCATATTGACCAAATCATGTGAAAAGGACAGCGTCGTCTTCCTATATCGTCAAGCGATCGGATCGCTGATATTTGCTGCAATCGTGACAAGACCAGACATTTCATATGCAGTGGGAGAAGTTAGCCGTTATATGGATGATCCAAAACCACCGCATGTTTCGGCTGTCAAGCGTATTCTTCGATATTTGAATAAAACGGCCGAACGAGGAATTGAATATTCTGGATTGTCGACAGCGTTGAGAGGGTATTCCGATGCTGATTTTGGACGCGATGTTGATACGCGAAAATCAACCACCGGCTATGCATTTGTTGTAGGCGAGGGCATCGTCACATGGAAAATTCATCGACGGAAGACAGTGGCCCTTTCCACTACTGAAGCTGAATTCATGGCAGCGTGCGAAGGCGCAAAGGAAGCAGTGTGGCTGCAACAGCTGCTGTGTGATGTGGGTTGCATTCAAGAGAATCCACCGACACTCTACATCGACAACCAAAGCGCAATTCGGCTTATCAAGAATTCTGAGTTGCATCAGCGAACCAAACACATCGATGTCCGCCTATTTTTCATCCGGGAACTGTATGAATCAAAAGTGATTCTGATCGACTACGTTTGTAGTGAAGAGCAACTGGCAGATATGTTCACCAAGCCATTGCCAATTCAAAAATTCAAAATGAACATCGTGCTGTTGGGAATGAAAGACTTCAAATAATTAGTGGGAGTATTGGATTTGAATTAGTTTTTCGTTTTCATGTTGTTTTTTTTGTTCTAAATCCGAATAAAAAAAAGATCTGTCAAACAGCCATTGTGTAAGAGTGTGTTTCTTTTCTGCAACAATTAAAGGTGTTGTGTGATAAACAACGTTTCATTGTTTCTTTTTGCTCGACCACTGATAATCTCTAAAAGTTTTTGTCCGCAAAAGTCTTTTACGTTTACCTACTCCATGGCTGACAGAACGACAAAATGTCGTAGAAACCCCTTGGAGCTCGTCGAATTAACAATGACTACACAACTGACTTTGACCCTTACTAAATACAGCGATAAGAACTGATCGTGCAGATAACAAAAATATCACCTTCCAAAAATACCTTCGTACCTATAAATAGTTGAGTTATTTCTATGAAATGTTGTTTTCGCGGTAGATATCCACATATCAACCTTCATCTATGGAGAAAAGTCCATATTTGAATAAATGTTAAATCATATTATCATTAACCACCGAATTCATGCATTTTTAAATTTCGCGGGATTTCAACTACATGTACATCGGGCTTAAAAGATGTTTTGCTTTTTTAGATATGGCAACGCCAATCCAGAACTGTCATATCGCAGTTGATCGGAGTTGGGCCGGAAGCCGGCGCTCTGTTACAAAACGAATATAATTTCGTAAACAGTTATTCTCGCAAATTGAATATCGCCGTTCGGTAGCGCGGGTGATACTCCGCTTAAAGTGCCCATCGACGCGGACGAGTTCTGTTATATGAAGCGATAAAAAGTGCGTTGAGTCGGCGTCCGGCGGCGAAAGGTTAGAAGATGGCTTACACGTTTACACTTTTAACCGTGTTGGGCTTCGCTTCGTCGACTGCCAGTTTGGGAGAGGTGATTTACGCCGTGAACGCCGGAGGGGAAGCGCACGTCGATACGTATGGCGTTCGGTACGAGGCGGATCCTCTCCATAATAAGGTCGGCATCGCCTCCGATTATGGAAAGCAGCTGGTGATGATCGGGAGGGTGAATCCGAACGACCAGATCCTGTACCAGACCGAGCGGTACAACACCGGCACGTTTGGGTACGACATACCGGCGAACCGGGACGGCGACTATGTCTTAGTGCTCAAGTTCAGCGAGGTGTATTTCAACGCGCCCAACATGAAAGTCTTCGACGTGGTGTTGAACGGCGATCACACGATCGTCGGCGATTTAGATATATTCGAGAAAGTGGGACGAGGCGTCGCGTACGACGAATACGTCCCGTACGCGATAAGCAAGGGTCGGTTAATTTATAACGAAGAGGAGTCGGATATACGCGGCGGGAAAATCCGCATCGAATTCATCAAAGGCTACAGAGACAACCCCAAGATAAACGCGTTGTACGTAATCAAAGGCAGGTTGGAGAACGTGCCGCAGCTGCCGCCGCTGACGCCGGAGCCCGATCTGGAAGAAGTGCCGGAGGAAACGGACGACAAGAGCCCCAAGAGCCGTCGGCCGAGCGGCCCCCGGCAGCCCGATCCGTACACCAGCGACGACAACTCCATCATGCTGCCGGTCTTCATCGCCATCGGCGCGTTCATTCCCTTGCTCTTTTGCCTCTGTAAACTCTGAGTGATCGAGTGGTGTTTCCGAACTGTCCCAGTGAAATTGTTCGCTTGGATTATTTTTTATTGTGAATTAATACTTGAATCACTTTTCTAGTCTCGGGGTGTTTTTTTGTCGACCTTTTCACTCGGTGAAAGATATTTTAACAGACTTAATAGAGCATGCTTGGCAAATATGAACTTTCACCCTTAAAAACTATCAATGTAAATCTGCACAGACTTGCTCTATTGATGGGGATGTTCACATGTCAGGGGGGCGCAGCGGTGACTTGGTTCCTGAAAGGTGTGAAATTAGCATCAGGTAGAAACCATCGCGGTCAGGCAAGACTACCACAGTAATGGCGCAGATGACTTAACACATTTTACAGCAATAATGCTGTTTAAAACTGTGTCACCATAATTTGAAATGTTTAATACCTGCTATGTTGTATGTAATATTAATGATATGAAATCAAAAACTATGGCGGTTGTTTGACATTATAAATAGGATAAAAACAATTTTACCACGTTAAGTTTGTAGCACCATATATTTCGGCAATGTTGCAAGCGCCGTTGTCCAGGGTAGACTATATTGATATGAGTAGGCGGCAAACTGCTGCTGTTACTTTGCAGATTATAACAGTGGTGAGACGCGGAAGTCGCCACCCCACCACCGTTATAATATGCAAAGTAACAGCAGCAGTTTGCTGCCTACCTGCAGACAATGATTGATATTTGATACTAATGCAGTCTACCCTGGACAACGGCGGTTGCAACATCGCCGAATCGTCGAGTGCTACAAACTTCACACGGTAAATTCGTTGTTATCCTAGTTATAATATTAATGATTCTAAGAAATTACCATTTATCAAAATTGCCCGTCTGTTAAACTGTTTTTTATCCCTCTTACATTATACTAATTTATTTAACTTCCGCGCTCTGGCGATGCGTTCACACATTTCTGGAACTAAATCACCGCTAGCGCCTACAAAAAGTTTTGCACACACATCCCCATTAGCATTAAGTAACCGACGTACTATATTGTTGAATTGTGTTGACGACAGAATATAACGTGGCTTTTACCACGCGGAACTTGTTTATTTAGAGGTCAACCAGATTTAACGGTGAATTTCTAGATCTCTACTTTCGTTGACGTCTTCGATATTTATAATATTAAGTATAATTATAAATAGATAGGTAATTTCCGCTTTTAATCTGCCTCTATATCTAACTCTGTAGATACGTACTTATTCGAGTGCCGAGCATGACATCGTTTACTAGATCTGAGAATAGTGCTTCTTTTGGTATTTTATAAGATTTTTGAGTGCATTCCAGCCGTTGAAAAACCCAGAACATAAATGACCCCAATCGTTTCATTGTGTTGTGATTTGTATATATTATAAGATTTTAACATAAAAATAAAAGTATTTTTCAATGCATTTTAATTTTTTATTTTATCTTACATAGTAATATATAAATATTTATTTGTACTTTTGTCTAGCGAGCGTCTCTTCTCGCTTGTTTCATCTTCTGCGATAATTCCACTAATTTTTGTAATCTGCAAACAAACGAAAAACATTGAAATTGCGCTAAATTATTAAATTGGTTAATTGTAAAATGAGCTCACGTTAGCTGCGGCGCTGCTTGTTTCTCCGCGGACTGTTTCTTGAAACACCGTCCGTGGTTATCTCTGACGAAACCGGTGGGGCATTCGGCGTAATTCAAATGGTGGTTTCTGATCCGCGTTACGGTTTCAGCTCGGTTCTCCAGCCGGTAGTGTTTCTCGGTGGTCGGCACTTGCACCGGAGTGATGATCACTTGCACCGGTATTTGGTCCGGTTGTAAACTGCTGTAGTTTTGCTGGAGCGTTTGCAGAATGGTGGGTGCGACCGTCTCCGGTTGTGGGGTGGATGCGACTTCATTTTCGCTTTCGGGTTTGGGAGATTCTTTCTCTATTTCTAGTATTGGAGTCACGACGTAGGGTACCGGGTCAAGGGAAGCTTTTAGAGTGGTTGGTTCGGCTGCGGTTTCGTTTAATGGGGTCACGTTTTGTATCGGTTTTATCGGTGACGGCGTTATTTCGACGATGTTCTCCGTTGTTGATATCGGCGTAGTCACCGATACTGCTGCTTCATCTACCGTGGAATTTGCTGCGGCTACTGTAGTGCTGCCGTTTTGTGGTTTAATGGTCATATCGGCATAATCGTAATTGTAGTCATAATCCTGCAAAAAAAGTATTTTTATTTTGATTTAGCAATTTGTTCGTTAAACAGTATCATTTTGAAATTGTAATTATTTAGGTTTGTGTAAGATATTATCATGAAGCTGTGTGTGTGAAGATTTAACCAGGGATTCCCCAATTTTGGGTTACCCATTATCAAACATTACGTATTTTTGAATAAATGAACCACTGCTTGAAAGGAAGGACGAACACTGAATGTGTCATTTCAAAAATTGCATCGCATTTATACACATAATTTACACACCCTTACATTTCTCACAAAATTACCTATATGTAGACAGATTGAATTCAGATTTTTATTTTTATTATGTAATATTTTGTATTTGGATTTATTTTATAAATATTTTTGACTACTTTTATTATAATTTTTTTTTAAATAATTATTTTGTTTGTTTTTTTCTTTCTATAACAGTTTCGTAACTATTTTTATATTAGCTTTTGAAGCGAATAGATAAAGAAAACATATTTTTCATAAAATTACAACAGGCGCTACCTAGTCAGGAGTGACGCATAATCATGTGTGCTTAAATATTTCTTATATATTTTTCTTGAACAAATAAATGAATGAACTTATTTATACCGATCGTAATAGCTAATAGGATGTAGAGAAAATCTGTAAAACTATTTTTAATTTGTTTCATGTTTTATGAAAACTACTACATTGGCATGCAAGTGGAGGAAAGGATTATCAAAATAATACTATCTAAGTATTTGTTGAGTCTAAATTAAATATTCTTTGATGAAAGTATGAGATTTTGAGATGCAGCTCTTAGTCACGGAAACAAGAGAAGCAATGAAGATAAATGAGTCTTAATGCCTGTGCTGTAAAACTAGTGGAGATAAATCAATGAATGATTCGAAGGCGTTTTTCGCTACCAGTCGCAACTCCTGAAAGTATGACTGTTAGCTGTAAAGTGAGCGATCGAAAAAAAAGCGATTTTTTAAAACTGGAAATAGTAGTCATTTAAAATGTAATTTTAAGTATAAGTTGTTTTTTAATCTATTGGTTTTATAAGCTAAGAACAAAATAGTTACCAAATCGTTATAGTGAAATAAAAAACAATTAAAATAATCATTTCAAAAATTCAAATAATCATTAAATGATATAAGATTGCACGTACGACATATACGATCAATAACAAACTACACAAAGACAAATGAAAACCATATTTGAAAATGGAATAACATAGCTTTGAATTTAAATTTATTTGAATTTGGAACTGAAACCGAGGTCAGCCAAGTTCAATGTGGCCATTAGGAAAAAAACGGCATTTATTATTATATAGTTAACTTAACCCTTAGAAAACTAGCCTTGGGAATGAAACTCACGACGCCATGTTTCCGACCCTCGAAATAGCGCGGACATACTAATGTAAAATGGTAGCTTATTAAATGAAGGCGATTTTTTTCGCATATAGTTGCATAAGTTGCAACGGAAAAACCACCGATCGGTGGTATTAACATTCCAGCGGTTAAAGGACCTAATATAAAATGACCAAACTTGGAAAACGATGAAAGAACTAAGCAAACAATGGCCTGCACAGAATGATATTGTTATCGTAGGTACTAGAAATCACTATCGAGCGGTAACATTTAGCAGTTATTGGTGTTTCTGAAATGAATTGGACTCACCGTGTCGCCGCCGTGTCCTCCCAAAAGCGCGATGATCTGCACGTCTTTTAGATCGATGTGAATGTTGTAGTCGCCGGATTGGCGTTGATCAACAAAACTCGCGTATTCTTTGGGCGCGGCGCTGCAGCCGAGGAAGCACAAGAGCAGCGGTATCTTGGCCAACATGTTAGAGTGTCGGTGGAGGAGCGTCGGCGTCGCACGGCGGCGTCGGACTGGTCGCCTCCTGGAGTCGATCCCTCGCTAAGTATTTGCTTGCCATGCGAGACAATTATGCATCTAGAACAACTCGTTTGGAAGAGTCGAAGCTTTTTATCGGCTGGCGGTCGCCGCCGGGTACAGTTATGCCGGACGGGTCGATAGCCTCCACTCGGAGCAAACGTCCAGCGGAGTCGCTCCTCTCCCTTCCGTCGTTCGCCTCGTCTCGACTCGACACTGGCTCATTATAAACGACCCTATTGTCTCTACGAACTGCTTCGGCGTGAGCATTAGCTCACGCCGAAGCAGTTCGTAGAGACAACTGTGTCTTGACAAATGTGTCAAGACAAATGTGTCTTCGTGGCCAACTCAACGAGCCCATTGGGGCTCGTTGAGTTGGCCACGAAGACACATTTATTCGGGTTCGGTCACATTCACGGGTCGGCACCCATCCGGCGGCCTCCACGCACGAAGTGCGAGTCCGGGTAGGACACTGGCCTGAGGGCTAGTTGCCCCCAGAAGTCAATCTTCTGGCACTCCTGGATGGTTTACGCACCGTGCGGCGTCAGCCAATCGATTGTGCATTCCGAACGACAGCCGGAGGACAGTCTGGAAACAGTACTGTCTCCTATAGAGCGAGGATAGTTGTTAACCTTCCGGCAACTGCTCTTGAAACGACCAATCCGGCTACCCGATACCGGCCGAACAGCCGGGCAAAGGATGTCGTGGTCCGCGATAGATTCGGTCGACACCGTTTCACCGCTACGTAAGGGAGATGACCGCGCAAGCGACCTCGAACTCGAAACCAGTTGGGAGACCGGAGTAATCTGGTTGCAACTGGAAGTAAGGGCGCGAGTGTCGGCCCGCTGGGTAACATACCTGGCGGTTAAGGCGTTGGCCTCTTAGGGGCATGTGGCGGAGCTTGACGGTGGACTGTTTTGTCATAAATCTTCTGCGCTTACCTCATGGGAGACAGAACGATCAAATTTCGTTAAAACTTCTTGAGGTGACGGGTTCGCCCGTTGTAGTTGACAGCTCTAGTTGCTTCGGCGTAAGCTTTACTTTCCAAGAATTGGGCAATCATTACCCTCTCTTCCTCAGGTTCTTTCATTCTTCCAACGTTCGGGTTTCCTGCAATAATTCCTAGATAAACAATCCAAAAATGAAATATTATTATTATTATTTATTCTGAACAGGAAGCTTTGCTGATACGCCCAGCTCAGATCTTGTAAAGCTAGTCAGAAACAAGTTTTTAGATACAAAACGAGTCTGTTTTTTAATTGATTTACAGAGCTTTGACTAATCACTTGAAATGATAGTTTATTCTACACCTCCACCGCTCCATTTTGCAGAACGTTCAGATTTAAATTATGCATGGTTGAATTTTCTGCTGTGACCTCGAAGATTTTCATTGACGTTGAATTTGTGAATATTCTTTAGCTCAGGTACATCGTAATCATTCGCGAGAATTATAGATGTTTCAATTATGTTCCCTCTGTGACTTTTTTGTTTGATAGTATTCAGTCCAAATAATTCCAATCCTATTCTTCAGACCCTTTTTCCCTTATAAGTACATTTCTGCATAAGTAGCGGTTCTAGAGCCGATAGCCATACTTAAGAATTTGTCTCACAAATACCTACAGACAAAGGTTGGAAAGCTTTCCTTTCGCTGGGGATTTAGTGCAACAGTTTGTATGGGAACCTTGCATCTTGTGATTAAAGGCTCATACTTGGCACAATTGTTCCTTAGGTGGTTCTGAGTGGATTTAGTCCGGGAGCCATTGGGAGCCACCCCGCGGGTGGCGGGGGAGGGGGTGGAAGTTTGATTCCGCCGCGCGTCTATTTTAGCCTTATATATCTCGGACTATAGGTACTAGGGTAAGTGAAATATCATTTCTGGGTAACTCAATGATAACGAATTCATTTCTGGAAGAAAAAAAATACCGGTCTATAGAAAAAATATGAAATAATTGGTGACATCCAAAAATCATCCACATATTTTCAGGGCGGCGCGGGCTCTACTCGCTCTTTTGAGCGAGCAGTGTCCGTTCCTTTGGTGACCTTTTGGTCCATCCACTCATTTCAGTAGTAAACAGTAAAAGAATTTGTCTGCCGCGTGGAGAATTATTAAAGCACTTTGAAAATGTGTAATATTTGGGAAGAAAAAGCTATCGCAAGTTTACGGGGATGGCTTTGGACCAAGCAAATGAGCAAATGAATGCTATATTAAAAGGAGATGTACATAGGTAGGACCTATTTTTACAGTTACATTCGTCTTTACGCTAAATCGTTTTTGATTACTTCTTCATTATACAACATAATATTATTTTACACATCACAAAATTGATTGGTTTGACTGAAAACCAACTGACTAAGTGGCCTCTCGCTGGACCTGAATTGGTATATACCGTTTACAGTTTTGAGCCGGATGTTTTGTATTTTGTTACGGAGAACAGCGCAACAGATGAATATGGCAGTCATCTTTCTGATACTGCCGCAAATAAGAATAACTTTATTCTAGACCTGAAATCACAGCTAGCTACAATAAATACTCCAGGAAATCCTTTTTTCAAACAGTCTCCAGACTTCTATATACTGAAGTTGTAAATGCAGTATTCAAGGTAGAAAAAAGCGGCAAAGAGTTATTGATCTTGTAAAGCTATTGCTATTAAATTTATAACATTTGTAAAGGAAGATTACACACAAACTTTAAAAAAAGTTTACTGGATCCAACCAAACGTTGTAATATCTCCTTATACAACAAAACACTTAAAAAATAGTGAGAGCAAAACGAAAGCAAAAATAAGAGGCCTTGAGAATGACTGCAGTCTATTCAGCAAACTTTATATTGCAACCTGTGAGCACAGAGTAGAATAAAAATCAGCCCAATAAAAAATATATGTCTGTAATTTAGGTAATTGTGGCTTTCAGAATATATTTTTTGCATACCGATTCCTCTTATGGTTAAAAATTAAACTTCGTATATGTAAAAAAAAGATGTCAACGATTTTTGGATTTTACCAATTATTTCATATTTTTTCTTTGGATAGGTATTTTTTTCTTGCAGAAATGAATTCGTTATCATTGAGGTACCCGAAAATGTCATCCCACTTGCCTTACCCTAGTACCTATAGTCCGAGCGATAAAGGGCTCAAAGTGACGCGCGGTGGAATCAAACTTCAACCCCCTCCCCCTGCCGCCCGCGGGGTGCCCCGGGGTGCCCCCCGATGCCTCCCGGTCTAAATCCACTCGGGACCACCTAAGGAACAATTGTGCCAAGTATGAGCATTTAATCACATAATGCAGGGTACATCGCACTAAATCCCTAGCTATATATGCAGTTTGAACTTCAACTGCGCTCTATTCAGAGCAACGCGAGCGCAACGAATATGGTACCTGTCTAAAATCGTCAATATTTGAGCAACGCAGTTCGACAAAGCAAATTTGCAAAAAATATGTAAACGACCGGGGATTCCGGAATCCGTTATGCGAGTCTGTTACAATTGGCGTCGTTTTGTTCCCTCCCGTTCGGTCCACAAATCGCCATTGCATAATGTGTAGTACGCTGTTATTATATCATTTGATGCGGGCAAGTTCAATGCTACTTACTAGTTGGAGAGCCAGCGACATAAACGTGCATGAGTTTTGTAAGAGCTGATAATGCCGGGGTACAGTCAGCAGGTCAGATTTTGGGACACCAGGCGCAGGCGTACTATGAAAGCTATAATTTTAATTAGTACCCTAAACGTGTTTTGGAAAAACTGAAAATTCATCAGTAGGCAGTGGATGCTATAAAGAACTCGAAACAAATGGTCAGACTGCTTAACAATAGAACGCGTGGCGCCAGCATTACTCCATACATGTGACTAAAGACTGGCTTCAGGCTAAAGACTGAAGAAGGGCCCCTTTATGAGGAAAGGGGTCCGGGGGATTTTTGGAAAATTACATGTCTGAAAACCACATTTTTCGCTATTTTGGAACTTGAAAAGTATTTGAGTATAGGTATGCATGATTTTTATCAAAAATTAAACTTATCTTTTGTAGTTTATCTACGATTACAATATTTTTTTATATATATTTTTAATTGTATCTAAATTTCGTACACACTAGATAAAACAGTAATTAATGACAAGTGGTTTATTAATTGTGGCGATAATATTTTATATAGGTGAGAAATATTTATTTTGGTCAGACTGCTTATAAAAATCTTACTACTATTATAAACGCGAAAGTTTGTAAGAATGTATGTATGGATGTTTGTTACTCTTTCACGCAAAAAATACTGAATGGATTTTGATGAAACTTTACAATAATATAGCTTATACATCAGAATAACACATAGGCTATAATTTATGACGATATATAGTTTTCTATCATCATTATCACAATTTTCCATCACCACGCGGGTGAAACCGCGGGTCGCAGCTAGTATATAATATTTTTAGATTTAGGTCACTTAACTTGTGGTAAAGCCATTATCTAAATTTTACTACAAAATTTTACTGCATTACCTTAATAAAAATATTTAATTAGAGAAAACGCTAATGAGCCATCAAAGCATATGTAAAGAAAAAAGTTGTCTTTTACTACGATTACGTTTTTATAGTCATAAGAAAAATGGTCGAAATTAATTATTTACAATTAAAATCAAGAAGTATGACAACTACTTAGTATTACTTAGTATTACAACTGGAAGTACTTCATCTATAATTACGTTTTTATCCAAGTTATAAAATAAATTAATAGTTTAAAAAAAACACTAAAAACACGCTTTGTGGCCAACTATACGACGACGCGGCCAACTATACGCGCCAACTATACGACACCATTACTTGTAGTACTTTCCACGACTTTCGCGGACAACTATACGACACCATTACTTGTAGTACTTTCCACGCACCATTACATCTACATTACTTGATATGCGCACCATTACTTCGCACAACCAAAGTTCATTCCAAGGCTTTTCTAACAAGTCTAAACACAGCTATGATACTATGTTCCATCATGAAGTTCCAGTTCATATCTTCCGACTCCATCATCAGATCAGTTCGACAGTACCATATTATTGTACTGTCATCAGAACTATATACAGCTGTTAATTTTCATGACGCTACGATCCTTGGAAGATGGTTAAATTAGTTAAGTACCTTAGATTCCATTACATAGTTACATACAGGGCGACATAATAAAAGCGTGTTAATAAGTCCCTTTTGAGGCCTCTTTTAGGCCCCATTGAGCCCCCCCCCCCCCCCCCCCGACGATCGCCGACTAGCTGACCTGGCCAGTCCGGGCCTGACTCTCAAGTTCTGGGTAGGTAGGTCTCTAGATCTCTAGGTCTGAATCTACCCCAGATTTCTATGAACAAAATACTGTCTGATCTGAAAGTATCAGCTTTTACGAGAGTCTTGCACTTTTTTGTTGCTGCCTCTTGGCCTATACCGCCGCGACCGCAACGCCTGCCGAACGGGTGATTGAGATCGCTCTTACATTGATTGACGGCGGGCCGTGCCGACTTTTTTTGCGAGTGGGCAATTTCAAAGGCGCGAGAACAGCTAAATCATGATTGTATCCAATTTCGTAATGTGATAATCTACTTGTAGGCACATCTCGGAACTAATAGCTACATCTTATACCATTATATTGTGCGCCGCAAAAAAGTTACATTATTCTTGGTAATAATTGACAGATCCAGGTATACTACACACTCCAAGCTGAATAATTATATTATTCATGTTAATTACAACAATGTTTATCTTCTTGGTTGGTCGCGCCACAATGGTATACTTATGTCGTATTATATATTTATTTATTTATGTATATCCATCAGTCACGTATCCAGACTTTATATTAGCTTCGAAGGGGGTAACATTAATTGAAACAACACGCGCGGCTCCCACCAAACTTGAATTTGCCTGAACAATGAAACGAAAACACGCCGGATTTCCGGAGGTAAAATGCCAACCATCACCCCCCCCCCCCCCCTCCCGGATAAGTGCCTGACACTAGGTATATAAGTCAAAATTTCTAGGAATTACAATAGACAATAAACTTCAATGGGGTCCTCATATTGAATTATTAGCTGGAAGACTTAGCTCGGCAGCATTTGCGGTACGTCACTTAAGGCAACTAACTGATGAAGCTACTGCCAGAACTGTCTATTTCAGCTACTTCTATAGTATAATGTCCTATGGGATTTTGCTCTGGGGCCGCGAAGCCGATATGCAAACGATATTTACTTTGCAGAAAAGAGCCATACGATCCATCTATTGTTTAAACTCCCGAGCATCGCTAAAAGAGAAATTTAAAGAGATCAATATTCTGACGGTTTATAGTCAGTATATATTCGATAACATAATGTATGTTCGTAAAAACTTGCACAGGTTCCGTAGGTTGGGTGACATTCACAATAGGAACACCAAGGTGAAAAATAAACTAGCCATTACGGGCTCTAGGTTAGCAAAAGTGAGTAAATCTTTTATTGGAGACGGTGGGGGGGTGGGGGGGGGGGGGGGTCAGGGGCTTAGCCCCCTCCTTATATTGCCAGTCGCTCGCAAAGGCGATTTGCCAGTTTAATATGATTTTACGTTTGGCCGCCATAATTGGATTGTATGAAACGTTAGATCTGCGGTCGGAGTCCAAATGTTCTCAACTCAACGAAGTTAGATATACAGATAGATAGATCTTTATCGTATATGTACGTTAGAGCATTTATTATATACTATATAATCAATGGTTAGAGGTACAGATGTCTTGGTACAAGATAGTTCGATACAGTTTACCCACAAGGGCGTACAATTTCAATTACATGTTTATAACCACAGATCACTGTTTATGCTCTGTAATACTTATTATATTTTAATTAGAGTTAAAAACCACCAATCAAATACAATCATAATAACATGCTAAGAGCCTAAGAAATAATCGATATAACGTTTGAAAGTAATCCAAGTGTAATCAAAATGATATTAAAATAGTCGAAGAATTAAAAAAAAAAAAACATTGAAAATTATTCTATGACATATTTTTACTATGCAAGAAATAGGAACTTTGCCTCAAATTTAATAATGTAGTGAACATATGTCTTATAATCGTTTAAAATCTTCAAAACTTTAAAAGCTTTCAAATTGTAAAACTGTAGAGAGGCTGCATCGAGTCTTATGGTTTTTGCCTGATGCTTGCTCTATGGCCAATGCTCGCCGCGGTCTTATCGCTAAGGGGGAAGCGAGTCGGCACCACTGCGACGTGTGAAAATGTATGGAAAAGAGCGAGAGCGAACACAACGGCGAACCCGTCACCCCAGGAAGCTTTAACGATGGCGATCGTTTTATCTCCCGTGAGGTGGGAGTAGAAGACTTTGGGCGAGTACAAATCTGCCGTCCAGCAAAGCCAACATGCCCGTCAGAGGCCAACACCTTGCTGCGAGGCAACGGTTAGGTGACCAACGGGCAGCCTCGCACCCCGACTACCAGTTTTGGCAGGATATATCCGCCAGGAATTAAACATTAGGATACCTCCGACCTCCCGACTGGCTACGGGTCCGAAATCGCTTGCGCGGCCTCTATACCTATCGTATATTCAGCAGTGATTCAGTTTGAATCATCGTGGACCATTGGCATATTTTTCCCGGCTCTGAATTCCGGATCACGTAGCCAATTGGCCATTTCGAGAGTTGTTGACTACAGGTCAACATCCACCCTCCCTGCTTAGGAGATAGTATATTTCCATAGTCCCCACACTCCTTCAGTAATTAGTCAAAGTGCACAGCCGATTGGCTGACGCCGCACAGTGCGCAAACCATCTAGTAGCGCCGAAGGGCAATCCCCAGAGGAAACTGATCTACCAGCCTTGAGGCCTAAGGCGCGAGAGTCCTTCCCGGAGTAGTCCCTCACACAGGGAGGCTACTGAATAGAGTAGGGCCGACCCCAGAAACACGATGGATCTTACGGCCCAAGCTACACGAAACCATTCTCTACCAGCGAGAGAGGCAGTGGCCAAAGCATTGGCCAACGTGTAGAGCGGGCATGGCAGACTGACAGCCACTCCAACAAACCACGTCCTATGCGGTTCGTGATGGCCTCTCAAATGGATAGTAATTTTTATAAACGCTGAATTAAGGGTGCATCAAACAGCTGAGAGTTTTATTTCGAACCGAACGAAGCGACGCGGAGACCGGGCGACTTTAACGGACCATGGAGAAATTCCGTCATCCCACAATCGATGAATGTCCTGTTATGAGCTTTAATTCCCCTTGGCGGAGAGAAAGCAGTTTAATTGTCTTTTTCGATGAAAGGTCTATGCAGTTTTTTGCATGTATTTGTCCTGGGCCTATTCTTGAAGAAATGGTAAGATAAATTTGTCTATGTCCATGTAAATCAAATAGACCACAGCCAAATTTAACATAATATTAAAAATTCTGCATAATTTAGTATGCATTTCTTATATTGCGCTTTCTAGGTACGGTTGGTTCACAGATTTTTCTAAAGACCGCTCTTTCCATTAAGTTATAGAAGACGTTGTCAAATGCTTTTTCTATGTATGCACAAAGAGGCTCTGATAATACTTTCTTTATGCATAGAGGAATATTTATGCTTTATTTCTAGAGGATAATACTTTCTTTATTTCTAAAATTAAAAGGGGAAAGGGCAGAGGCCCTTTTCCCTTTTAATTCTAATTACTAGCTATGCCGTGAAGGGTTATTATGCAACCATACCAACTATGACCTAAGTCCTAAAATTCCAAAACCAATAAAGTTTTTTAATGGAGGGAGAAGGTTATGTCAATAAATAATATTAATAAAAATAATAAAACGCTTTATGTGTTGAAACAAATCGGCGATCTTATGGCTTTGGTATTACAGTTAACCTAATGGGAAAACACGTTTTGCGGTTTAAACATAAGATAAGACTAGTATTATTAAAATTACTTATAAAGGCAGTTTGTATCACATGTATCTAACATCCAGCAGAAAATGAAAATAAAAAAGCAATGGAGAGAATGAGGGTGGAGAGAAATTTATGAACGCGTGTTAAAGTATTCTTTGAGCTTCCATTTAAAGCGATACAAACTCTGTAGTTGTGTAGATGTAAAATGTGTAGGTATAGCATTCCAGAGAAGGGCTCCATGCATGGAAAGGGAGTGCAAGTAGTTATCACCACCGTCACCAGAGATCTAGAGCAGTAGGTTGTCTTCAGATCTCAGAGGGTGCATGTGAGTTGATAGTGCATTAAACCTGCTTATGAGATAGCTCGGTGTGACCCCCTCCAAGATTCAGTAGAGCAAACCGAGGACTCTAGTATCTCTTCTTTCTCCGATCGTAAGCCAGTGAAGTCTCTTTCTGCGCTCCGTAATATGGTCATACTTTCTTAGGTCATAAATAAAGCGAATACAACTTAAATCTGCACTCCTCTGTACTCCTTTGCTCCAGCAAAATCACTCCCTCGTCGTTGAGAGTTGCAATCGGACATTACATCACGTAACAAAGTATGCTGAATTATTGATCATTAAATGTGATTAAATTGATCTCACGCTACTAGACAAGTTCAAAATCCTGTCGATCGAGTAAGACAGGTTCTTCATTCTTGAAACACGCCTGATGAGCGGATGACGTAATTGATCAACAGTCGATTGATTTAATTAATTGTAACCAAAGGAAGGGATTGAAATTGAAGAAAAACAGACACGAAGGACGACCTTCCCCGTCAGCGGTCGACATCCAAATGGCAGCTAGCAAATGAGATATAAATATTTAAGTAGGAACTCTTTTACTTACTTATTTGCCTACCGGAAAGGTTTCCACTTTATTACAGATCGTTCCACAGAAATGTTTTCTATATTATTCAAATTTAAGAATGCAGTAATATTGTATTTAGTTTATAATGTTTTAAATGTCACTGCTAAAGATGAACCACCTATACTGTAAGTTCTCTTCAGAAACTTAATTAAATCCCATCATTGGGAGGCACCATCCTAATAAAATAATAGTTTAAAAAACTAAACTAACACGCTTTTATAAGTACTGCACGTAAAAGCAAAAAAAATATTAACCACTCTGGTCTCGCAGTTTACCCGTAGTAGCCAAAGTGTAGGCCATGTTTGGGATTAACTAGGTTTCTTCTAGCATTTGTTTTGTACGTAATATTTCATAATGATTTACTTTTAAGATCGCTTATGTTTTAGATCTTCTAAGTCAACGAATAAGTATGGTTGAAATGTGAAATATAAAGTTTACATTTAGAATTGAATATTAATGGAAGATTAATGGTTTTATTTTAGTATTCGTTTACTGTGGCGAGCTAAAACATAAACGACGATAAGAGTAAATAATTATGAAATATGATGTACCTAATAGAAAATGCATTTTGAAACCAATTCAATGAGAAGCATTATGTTGGTTTGATTTGAATAAAAAGCACCCCACACTTTTACCCTCAAATAATAAAGTTAATTACAAATATGGCAAACTAAGGACCTTTTGTGGTAAACAGTGAAAACAGAGTGAGTAATTATTTATTGCTTATTAGTGCCGTACTTATAAAACCGTGTTTTTAGTTTTTTAATAATTATTTTATGTTTTTTTCCTTTTTAGTCTTAGGTCATTTGTTTCAAAAGCAATCACTTCAGCTTTTTACACTGACCTGATTGCGGCATTATGGTCATATAAGCTCTGCAATCGGACTGTATTCTCTTCTTCAGTTTCTTAACTCTTGCCAGAATGACACATTACGATTTTCAAAATACTATACCCTAGTATCAATTTTATGTCTTTAAGTTGATAAATCCTTTAAATGGATTTGAATTTTTTTAAAAATATTAGTTTTTCAGCCATTTTCAAGGGTTTTTGCCGATGTTTGATAAAAAATATATATTGGTGACGTCATAAGGGTTTCAATTTGTATAAAGTATTCTCTGACTCTTCGACTCTGAGAATTTTTATTTTATATCTCTATCTCTATAGTGATTATTATGATCCACACAGAAAAAGCCTTTTTGAGCATTTTTACCAACTTTCGTCCATGGATTTTTCGCTACATAAAACATATTGACTATCAATGTTAATTTATATAGTTCCTTTGGTATTTGCAGTGCCGGATTAACCTATGAAGGGGCCCTTTGGCCGTCGAAATCTCGGGGTCCCCTTTGCACTTTTCGGTCCCCTTTAGGCTGTCAAACATTTTGGCTACGACGATGGGGGCCTTAAGCTATAGATTGTGTAGCTTATACGTCCTGCACTGGGTCTTTGCCTACCTATCCATGTATAATTTCTAGCAGATGTTTTTGTATGAATACTAACACCCTCACGGGAAGTAGCTTTTGTCTATCACTGGGCCTTAAACTGTT
This sequence comes from Micropterix aruncella, assembly GCA_944548615.1. Taxonomy (NCBI): domain Eukaryota; kingdom Metazoa; phylum Arthropoda; class Insecta; order Lepidoptera; family Micropterigidae; genus Micropterix; species Micropterix aruncella. The sequence goes on from OX155954.1 coordinate 37,708,555, forward strand.
CACTTTAAATTTCGCATTACAGGTCAGAGGAGGAGCGTTTTCTTCGACTGGATGAGGCTGTCGATTTAGATGATATCCTCCTGGATATCGTGGATGGGTTGGTGGGACACCATGGCATCAGCTGCGTCGCTTTCGTCTGTGATTCTGTTTACTTAAACGTCTTCGGCGGGGAGTTTTTTAAGAAACTCAATTTGACGTCATCTGTTATGGTTTGCCTTTGCTTAGTTTGAAGATTTATACATATTTTAGTACAGGTGCAAAAACCGCCATGGAAAATCATCACATCACCAACGTAGTGCAATTTGCCGTATAGAGTGCATAGTTATTGAGGTCAAATTGAGCTTCCACTTCAGAAAACTCTGTATTATGCAATGTCAGGGTGGGTATCCATGAGATTCGCGCATAAACTCTGCTCTACGCATCTGAAACTGCCCAAATGGAGACGGTGCGCGCATCAACTCCAGAACAACGAGCGATCCGCAGTTTTCATTCAAACATTGAGCGAACATGTCGCCAGAATTTATTTTTAAATTTCTCAACCTTCGGTTTGACAGCACTGTATATATAATGTTGGTACTCCTCGGTTAGAGCTCGAAATTTGTCGTCGGCCTACTCCATGGCGTTCGCGTTTACTGAATTCTGAACGTGATGCGTCTCACTTTTGCTCACGTCCACACTCAGAGAAATTTTTACTAGACAACGCTGCATTTTTACATTGCGAGCGAAAAATTGCGAAATTAACCATAGAATATTGTGGCAATGACAAATTACCCTTTGCGGGGTCAGCAACGCTTACTTTGTCGAATGCAAAAATTGCGGAATCAACAATATAAAATTGTGGCGCTAACAATTTTTTTCGACATTGTTATTACCTCAATGCTCTAAACTGCGGGGTTAACAATTTTACAGCTTGTGAGTTTAACAATGTAAACGTAACATTGATTTTATACGTTGCGGCGATAGCAATGTTCCGCTACTTTGATAAATTGACAACGTGCTAATCTGCGGAATTCACATAGTTAAAGATTGTGATTTTCACAATGTAAGCAGAATATTGATTTTATACATTGCGACGATGGCAACTTTACGGTACTTTGATAAATTAGCAATGTGCTAATCTGTGGAATTCACATAGGTGAGTATTGTGAGTTTCACAATGTAAGCGGAACATTGCTTTTTTAATGTTGTGGATAAATTAGCAATGTCCATGATTAACATAGTTGGTTTGTCAGTTCCACAATGTAAGCGAGACATTGATTTTATACGTTGCCGCGCTAGCAACTTTTACTAGCAACGCTAGCTAGTAACTACGTAAGTTGTGAATAAGGCAATGTTTTCATAATTCCTCAATGTTTTTAAATTGATATTAACACAACTTTGACGTAGATTTTTTCTCAATGGCAGATAGGTTTGAGAAAAACTCAAACTATAATTGTCAAAACCGCAACGTTTATTTTCTACAAAGTTGGGGGCTTTCCTAAACGTTGTCAAAATCCCGCCGCGCGCGCAAGTCGCGACACGCTCGCCGCTCGGCTGTTTGTTTGCGACGCTATTCCAGTTGATTCCAGTCTGTAACAAGGGCGCGGGCGGAGCGCTCGCTCTGATCAAGTGCATTTTACGGCGTCGTATTTTCAAGAAAGAATTAAAAGCACAACTCCGAACTGTTCAAAAGTGCAATCAGTGATTAAGTGGCGACATCTCAGAAAAATGGAGAAAGAACAGCAGCTACTGTTTGACTTCTTAATATCGAACAACCTCGTACACCTGTTTTCCACACTACAAGGTAAGTTTTTTGAAAAAAATATTTATCGAGTCAGCGTGGTGAATATAGTCGAATGATATTGAAAGATCAATAATCTAGAATAATAATAAAATCAGGTCTTCTTAATATGATCAGTAGTTTCGGAATAAAGGGTGAACACATCGAACGCGTCGGCTGCCGCGGCCATGTGTCGGGCGCGATCTGTGTAATGAATTTCTATTGAGCCGTCCTATATTATCGCGTCCTATTATCGTCCTATATAGAAATCGTCCTATTATCGCGACCTTGAGGCTTCGGACGACTGTACATACTGTCCTAAGCCACGGCAGCAAACGCGTCCGATAGTGCAATGTGTTCGCCCCTTAATCGTCGTTTTTCTGAAACGCTATCTTTTTATTGTGATTTATTCTTCTTCTCGTTCTCTAAGAGACACTACAATTCAGAACGTTAGCGCTCGAGGAGTTAACGGACTCAATAAATGAGATATAGGTATTTAAAAAGTGTCAACTCTATACATTTCGGTAGGTTAAGTTAGTTTTTTAAAACAATTTATTAACACCTATGTGACAGTAGGTTAGGTTAGTTTTTTTTAAGAACCATGATAAAACTAATTTACAAAATAAAAATAAATTAAATTAAAAAAAACCGACCTTATTTTTTAACAGATTTAGCACTGCAATGATTGAATTTAGTAGTGTGTATTTTTTTTTTGAAAACTAGACGAGGTACCAAAAGTAGAATAATTCCGACTTAACGGAGTGGCTATAATAGATTGTTTTTTTTCTAGATCAGGGTGCAGATTTAGACTTTCTGCTGCACGCTAACGATCACGAGCTTTACAGCTTGGTTCCACAGGTCGTAGATAAAGGAAAGCTTCGCATAGCACTGGACCGCGTGAGTAGTTCTGATGGTTGCTCCTTGCATGCCTGTTGCAATAAAATTCAGATAAAAGTCAGTTCGCATCAAACTTGTCTTTTCGACGGTTTGTAAAGTTTTAAATCATAAAACACTTTGCGACACTCCGATGTACACTTGTGCCATAATGTTCGTGACATTATCGGTTTTCGTTCCGATTGCACTCCCACGCACATTGCGGTCGGCAAGACGTCCGGTTGGCTATCCGAAGTCTACGTAATTATGTTATTTACAGATATTATAGTAATTTCCTTTATTTACAGAAGAAGGAAAGTGACCTATGCAAGGTTAGCGTTCTTAATGAAAGAACCGTTCGCACTTCTGTCGCTGCTCCATTTAGGCAAAAGTCGTTCGTGTCGACATCGCGCACTTCCTCACCGTCATCTTGCACTCCCTCACCGTCATCATGGTGTATGACTCCACATGAGGTTTGTGTAGATTTCATGCACCATTTTAAATAAATAAATTAAAATTTTCACAGTAATTTAAAAATAACAAATTTTGCTTGTATCGAATATAATTGAATGTCTCTTGGTAAAATAAACTGAATTAATTGCAATTTAGTTTTAACTGTAGTATATTTCCTGTCATAGCATAATATGATATTGAACCTTCAATAAGGCTGGATATTTTTTTGTTACAGGAGGGTCCTCAACACACTGTCTCTTCGTTTAATACTCAGATTGATGCTACAGAGAAGTTTTTGTCACCTGCTGTAGCCGGTTCATCATCTGCCAGGGCGGCGGTGAGTTAGAAAAATTATAAAACTGGCTTTAAATAAAAACTGTTATTGGATGGAACAGAATGTGATCTCGTGCAGTCTCGTGGACTACGGCCGCTTTTGAATACTATAAAATGACGAGAAATAAAATAAGTAGAGAATTATATAAATTTTTTTAATTTCAGGAAAGGGAACTCACACATTTTGATGAAGAAGTGTCAATTATCGACTTTACTACAATCCTGGTAGGAACAACACTCCGATCAATGTTGGAGTCCACCACAGCAGGAAAGCCGCTTCTTAAAAAACAAGTTTTAACGACACGGGACCGAAAAATCATCACTGCTGTCATCGTGGAGTCAGAAGTACGCAAACTAAAAAAAGTTACGGACCCGATACGAAAAGAAGTATGGGAAAACTGGACCAAAGAGATTGTATCTCTATTTCCGGAAGAAACAAACTCCGTATATTACAGCCCCTTTCGAATAGTTGAAGGTCGGGCTATACAGGCCAGTGGCCTCATTATCAACCGACTAATCACAGTTAGAAGAAACCTGTCAACTCCATCAGAACCCCGCCGCAGCGAGAGCCGCAGTAGTGAATACAGCAGCGACAGCGAAAATAAAAAGAAGAAAAGGCGTACAAGCGACACGCCTGGTAGAACACGACCTTTGCCTGAAAACTTCAACTTGCTTCAACAACTTCAGAATGAGGAGGCCTCGTCTCAAGATGACGTGCAGTGGCTCAAAGTCTCCTCATCACCCCGAGATCTCGCTAAATCTAAATGGCATAATACTCTGCGCGAGCGGGTAGCCATCCTAGAGGGAAGCGACTATATAGCTTACTGCAAAACATTCCCAGCGATACAATCTCCATGGGGCTATGAATTGGTGAGTAATTTTGTAAGCTTATCAACATGCGACATTTCTCACTTGTTGCAAATTTAATACAGTGGCTACATTTTGCGGATCTAACCGCTAAGACATCGATCACGCGGCATCGATGCAATTCTGCTGAACGCGCTTTTTCTATTTTGTCTTTTTTGAGATTATTTTCAAAGAGTATCATGTTATTATATTCGTAATTATTTTCGATTTCCATGTTGTGTTCAAAAACGTTGTAAACAATCCGAATGACAGCTACGTTTGACAGCTTGCTACTAACCGCTGCTAATCGAAATTCAATTAAGTTCAATTAAGTCATTGCGTTTTTGTGGGCTTTCAGCAGATAATGTGCAATCGATGACTCATCGATGTGTTCTGCAAAATGTAGCCAGTGTCACTATTATATAGAATAAAAAAAAGAAATAAAACGCACATTGGAATATGCTCCTGTAGCGTCATTGTAAGCATTTGAGTGTATTATGTATTATTTTTTTATTTACTTATTTAATGCTTGCACAATTAAAAAGTAATTACAATGTCACTCAGCAAATAATAGAACATTGAAAAACAACAGCTTAGGATCAACACAGCTCAGGCGCTATGCACATCTAACGGGGCCTCTAATGCCTGTATCTAGATGCAGAATTGTTGTGTAAAACATAACGCAATAGTAAATATATTAGTATGATGTAAGTTTATATAAGTAAATACAACATTTTTTTTTGTGCAGTTCGCCAGTGACTTCAATTCAATATATGGAGAAGCAAAAAGGAAATTCGAAGAAAGATTCCCAACAGTGAAGACTCGCCTACTAACATTATTGGACGAGAAGGCCCAAGAGTTCATACGCAGAGTTGATATTCAATCTGTCTTGGATCTTGCAACCTGTAAGTAATGTTTAGTTCTAAATAATACCTTAACTTAAGTCCTGGCCATTTAATTGTTCTATTAAAATCTGTCTTCTTCTTCTTCTTCTTTAACAGCCCTTATCTATACTAATATTATAAAGAGGTAAAGTTTGTGACGTTGTAGGAAGTAATCTCTGGATCTACTGAACTGATTTTGAAAGTTATTTTACCAATAGAAAGCCACGTTATTTGTGAGTGTCATAGGCTATATATTAATCCGAGAAATGAGAAGACTTTTTCGTGGTAGTCGGATTTTCAAAGTAAGTCGGAAAAAACGGTCGAACGAAAACGTTTCTAACGAACGCTGCCTTAACGATGAGAGATATATGATTAAGTTCTAGAGAAAAGTTGTAGATCTTAATAATGCTTACAAAAAAGTCTTACTTATTAAAAATATTTATCAAATTAAATCTCCTCAACTACTTCTAGAGTTACGGCAGTCATGGCCGAATAATCCGGTATATTTTGAGTGCGAGACGAACAGACGAGTGATGATATATTTTATTTATTTGTAAAATTTATATTTGCAGTGGGAGAAGAACCAGCGAACGTTGCGGCCTTCCTGTCAATTCCGCTGCTGCTCAAGCAGATGCATACGATACCGGTGAAAGGTGTCAAGAAACAGTGGAACCCCTCGCGTACAGAAGTAAGCAGCGCCTTCATAAGTTTAGTACCGTCTGTATCAGACCTCGAAACCCATTGTTCTGAGAGAGAAGCTAAACTTACAGAGAAAAACATACATGTGCTTCCGTATATTATTGCTGTTGGCCCCAGTTGGAAGGATGTTGCGCAGTACGATTTAATTATATCAAAAGACATTCGGTACACCTTCTCCAATGTGTGTGATGTTATTACGAATGCTTTTAAAATATTGTGGGCATTAGATTTACCTTACCCGAAAGAATGTGCACCTATTTGGATGTTCGTTCAAAGAAGTATATATCTCATGAAAAGCAAGTATGACACGGAAGGTACTCCGATGTTAGATTTACTCGCATCTGTTTTAAATAGACACGATGGTGCAATGCGTGTTATGTAAACGGTCTCTTCTTAATTTAAGACAATTTAAAAACCACTACACTATTTATCATCCTGGCCAGGTCTATTTCTGTCCAACTATTGGTTGCGGAAGAAGGTATCAACTTTACAACTCGTTTAGACGTCATTATTTGATAGACCATTCAGAGGCCCAAGCCCCTGAAGCAATTTCATCCAATATGGACACTTCACATATGCGCACTACACCAGCTGGGTTACAAAATGATGATAAAATAGTTTCTAAACTAGAAAATGAAGCTATCAAAGCAAAATATGTAAACATTAATTTGAATACTGTTTCACTGAGCAAAACCATGGCTCAACTGTTTTCATCCCTTTATAGTAATCCTCAATTGCCGATAAATGTGTCAGATACAGTTTATAACGGTATTGAAAACATTTTCAACTTATCTATCAAGCCTTTATTACCGATGACGCCCGGCTCTGCTACGGAAAACATTATGAGTGATTTAAAAATGTTTAATTCAATGCACCATAGATTGAAGTACTTTGAAGGAAAAGGGTCCTTAATTAATCCTGAGCCTTATGTGGTGGGTCGCAGATTTGATTTTGTAAAAAAAAATGGAAGCAGTTTTTATCAAGCAGTAGATTGCGTGGCGCATAAAATACAAATGAAAGCGGTTTTGCACAAATTTTTTTCTTTGCCTCGGTTGCTATGTCAGACGATAGATAATATGAAAAAACTAATGAACCATGACGCATCAGTCAGTGTGGAACATTTTATGCATGGTTCATTTTGGAGACAGAGATTTCATGGAGAAAAATTAGTCATGCCAGTATTTTTGCAAATAGATGATTTTGAGACTTTGAACCCTTTGGGGAGTCATAGTGGCATACATAAATTGGGGGCAGCCTACATTTCTCTTCCTTGTCTGCCTTACTATTATGCCTCCCAATTGTCTAACATTTTTTTGACTTTATTATATCATTCTAATGACAGAGTCGAATTTGGAAATAAAATAATATTCCAGCCTCTAATTGATCAGTTCAATGACTTAATTCGAAACGGAATATCATTCGATCTACCAAATTTTAAAGGAACCGTTTACTTTGAATTGGCACTCATTTTGGGAGATAATTTAGGTTTGCACAGTGTTTTAGGCTTTGTTGAAAGCTTCTCGGGCAACTTCCCTTGTCGTACTTGTAAAGTAGAAAAGAAACTAATGCAAAAGCAATTCTATGAAAATACATCTCTTCTAAGAACGGACTCTAACTATCAGGAAGATTTAAATACGAACAATCCATATCTGACAGGCGTGAAAGAGAATTGTACATGGCTTCAGATAGAAAATTTTAGTTTATTTTCACAAATGGGTTTTGATGTAATGCACGACTTACACGAAGGTTGTTCAAAGTATATCATGTGTTCACTGCTTGTAGTTTTTGTAGATAAACTGAAATATTTTTCAATCGATATTGTTAATAGCAAAATTTCTTCATTTTCCTATGGCCCTGATAAAAAAGATAAACCGGTCACGCTAGCAATGCCTAATATACGAAAGGGCAATATACGTTTAAACGCTGCCGAAATGTACACATTTTGCAAGTATTTTGGGGTGATGTTCGGCAATTTCGTTCCGAGGTACGATAAGTATTGGGAACTATATATTCAATTGATGAAAGTTATAGATTTTGTCTTATCTCCCGCCTTTGCACCTGATCAAATTGACTTTTTTAAGTTTTTATTAGCTGACCTTTGCGAAATGTTTACCACATTGTTCGAACAATCTCTTAAACCCAAGTTTCACAATTTATTGCATTACCACTCCGCAATGTTACGATTTGGTCCCTTACGGCATCTGTCTTCTATGCGCTTTGAAGCTAAACATCGACCGAACAAGTTAGCCGCAAAAACCTCAAATAATCGAATGAACATGACATTCACAATAGCTCGAAGACATCAGTTGATCTTAAATGATATTTTTCTAAAGGGAAGTATAGGTTCGTCTTTTTCATTCGGAGGCCAAAAAGAAATTGCCGATAGTAAAGTTAAAAAAATTCTAAATAAAATTAAGCTGTCTAATATAAGCAAATTGTATAAAGTCAAATGGGCAGAAAAGTGTTCTGAGCGGTATAAAGCAAATGACATAATTATTTCTGCAATTGAGGAGGAAAATGTTACCTTTGCTAAAATAAAAGATGTATATGTTGATGGTGTATGTAAAATAATAATTAAGGCAAAGCTTTTTGAAACAATAGGTTAAATGATCATTATCATGCTTATTATCTACGAAACTCGTGTCAGACGTCAGTATTCATTGATCAGGAATTGATGCAACATCCGTTCATATGCAATGGTGTAGTTATCGGATATGACATCAATCTACCTGAGCTCCATGTTGTACTTAGCAAGCCTATTTAATTGAAATGAATGAAAATCTTAAAAGTTGAAAAGTTAAATATTATAATGATCAAAATAGTTTATACATGTATGAATAAAACTGTAATCTGTAAATTTATGGCTTCTTATGTTTGTTAATCTTAGTTAAGAGGAGACAGAGTTTCTAGAGCATACGTTTCTATACAAAATATTACAGAAACGTCTTTCAAGTTCTTAGAGACTATTTTGTATGGAAATTTTCTATTTCCGACCTAAACTCTGTCTCCACATAAAATTATTCGAGTAAAATTAAAATTAATAAAGCAAATGACATAATTATTTCTGCAATTGAGGAGGAAAATGTTACCTTTGCTAAAATAAAAGATGTATATGTTGATGGTGTATGTAAAATAATAATTAAGGCAAAGCTTTTTGAAACAATAGGTTTAGATGATCATTATCATGCTTATTATCTACGAAACTCGTGTCAGACGTCAGTATTCATTGATCAGGAATTGATGCAACATCCGTTCATATGCAATGGTGTAGTTATCGGATGTGACATCAATCTACCTGAGCTCCATGTTGTACTTAGCAAGCCTATTTAATTGAAATGAATGAAAATCTTAAAAGTTGAAAAGTTAAATATTATAATGATCAAAATAGTTTATACATGTATGAATAAAACTGTAATCTGTAAATTTATGGCTTCTTATGTTTGTTAATCTTAGTTAAGAGGAGACAGAGTTTCTAGAGCATACGTTTCTATACAAAATATTACAGAAACGTCTTTCAAGTTCTTAATGACTATTTTGTATGGAAATTTTCTATTTCCGACCTAAACTCTGTCTCCACATAAAATTATTCGAGTAAAATTAAAATTAAACACTCCTTTTGTTATAACATGTATGTCAGTTGTAAATAAATAAATGTTTTATTTTGTGTAACTGTTGTTTATGTTTTAGGTTATTGGATACACAAACACGCACAAGTAATGCAACATAGGCTTCAGATCTTCTTCAGGTTTTATTTGCAATGCTGTTCCTGGTCAACCGCAGTGTAAATATTGCAGGAATAGCAATAATGGATTTCTTTTTCCCTGCAATTAATATTTACACAGCGGTTGTACAGTATACAGCAGTACAAATAAAATATGCTGAAGATCTGAAGCAATGCGTACGTTGCTTTATTAGCAACTTTCAAGTTGTTAGAAACACAACTTGAAAGTTGCTAATAAAGCAAAGTGCGCATTGCTAAACCCACAAGGTTGAACCACAACTCTGTTAGAAACACAACTTGAAAGTTGCTAATAAAGCAAAGTGCGCATTGCTAAACCCACAAGGTTGAACCACAACTCTGTTAGAAACACAACTTGAAAGTTGCTAATAAAGCAAAGTGCGCATTGCTAAACCCACAAGGTCGAACCACAACTCTGTTAGAAACACAACTTGAAAGTTGCTAATGAAGCAAAGTGCGCATTGCTAAACCCACAAGGTTGAAAGGCGGAATTGATTGCGAATCAACAGAGTAAAGTTGTGAAATTCGCAATGTGTTAACATTGCGAATTTCACAAAGTAAAATTGTGAAATATGAGCCATCAAAGTAAAGTTGTGAAAGCACGCCTTTGTGAAATTAACAATGCTATGCTCTGTCATATAAGCAATGTTTTTCGACAATTTTGGCGTTGTGGCTCCCACTATTTTACCTTGATGGCTCATATTTAACAACTTTTTGTTGTCAAATTCACCATGTTTTTTTCTGAGTGCACGAACACACTGCGCTCGACTTTGTGTTCGCGGCATTTACCGCCACCGCAAGGGCCCTCGCCTCGGAGCGTGCAACGTTTCACGCACCGGGAGCACGACCGTATCCACTACTGGAGCAGTTGCAGATGCGCGGAGCAGAGTTGGTGCGCGAACCTAATGGATACCCACCTTCAGAATTGTACCTAAAACCCGCAGTTGCATTTGGTCGACTATATACAGGTGGTCGACTATACCTATACACGGAGATAATCAAATCAAAATTATATTTGTTCAGTGCAAATATATTGTGTACACATACTGAACGTCAAAAGACAATAATAGTACATTATATTATTGAAAACATGATACAGAAAGAAAAGAGAAAGACAGAAAAACAAGTAAACATTACAAAAGTGACATAATAAAGAAAAATAAATAATTAATATGTCAACTAGATATCGAAGAGAGAAATTGCCACATTGCCATATATTGAGTCCATCTTATTGCGGGTTATTGCCTAGCTCGGCAGATTCTGCGACAAAAACAACTTGAATTGTAATTATAAAATATATATGGACAGTCTTTGCTTAGATGAGCTTACTAATGTATTCTTGTTAATGTATATTCTGTATGTTATTATCGATTTAATTTCGACGATGGGCCTTATTCCCGAGGCAGACGAGTACGACTGCGTTTGTTTTTACTCATCCTTCCGAAAGTCGACTTTTTACGCGGGCATGACATCAAAACGATGTCACTTCGTGGGTGTGCTACGTTTTTACATAAGTCTGATGCCTTATTTATTTATTAAACAAATCAACATTACAGTACACACCAATTCGTTGAGATGTGATATACATACATATAAAAGGCATTAAATATGCAAGCTGAAGCATTAAAAATAGTAAGAGTAACAAAAAAAATAAAAAACAATAACAAAACAATCGGTCTTATTCTAGCATAAACAAGTAGTGCAATGCCTATTCCTTGAAGAGATGTGGGCTCGTAGTAAAAATATCCAGGTCTTACGCTGTCGATCATTTATGCGCATTTATGTGCGCAAGGCACGCGTAAGGAGACTCCATCGACTTAAGTTGGTATGCGAGGACGGCTCCGACCGAGCGTCTGTAGTTATCCTGAACAAAGAGACAAATCTTCGCTAGCATGCTAGGATTATCAACTTTGCCCCGGATCAGCTTAAAAACGTAGGCCTTGGTGAGCATTTCTCTAAGCAATTTAAGGGAATTATACCCCACCATGCCTAGTAAAAAATAGTAGGGTATAAGTAGGGATAATAACCGTATTTCTTGAAATATACAAATCGTAAAAAACATTTTAGATTTTTTTCCTGCATGGTGATATAAAGATCTTCATGTGGATGCTATATAACTGCATTCGTTTTCAATCTACTTCTCACAATTGAATTATACAATATGTGCAAAACCCGGATATTGTGAAATTGCTTTAGGTTCCGAATAACGCAACCTAGTAATTTAAAAGAGGTTTTAGATAAATCAGTGATGTGCTCCGTCCCAAATCTAGGCACTCGGGTTTTAGGTATTTACCGCTCGACGCGCGAGGTGAGTGCGCCTGTGTGGGTTTTTCCTCACGTACGGGACACAGTTGCGACGTTACGGCGAATAAACGATCTTGATCTGTAGCTATGGCGTACCTATATTTTTAGTTAATAAGTAAATAACTAAAGTTTACAAAGAAAATAAAAAGACTGTCCAAAATAGATTAATTATGTATTTTAATTAAATTTATACAAATATGGATGATGCAATATTATTATATTCACATAAAACTACCTATATAGGTAATTATAAAAAGAAACTCTTTTTACTTGTTTATTTGTATAAGTGCCGACTTAATTGAAGTGTTTTAAAACTATTTTAATTAAATTTATACAAATATGGATGATGCAATATTATTATAATTACATAAAACTACCTATATAGGTACTAATAAAAAGCAACTCTTTTTAGTTGTTTATTTGTATAAGTACCGACTTAAATGAAGTGTTATAAAACTATTTTAATTAAATTTATACAAATATGGATGGATGCAATATTATTATAATTACATAAAACTACCTATATAGGTACTAATAAAAAGCAACTCTTTTTAGTTGTTTATTTGTATAAGTACCGACTTAATTGAAGTGTTATAAAACTATTTTAATTAAATTTATACAAATATGGATGATGCAATATTATTATAATTACATAAAACTATGAAATCGAAGACTATCGCGGTTGTTTGACATTATAAATAGGATAGAAAACGAATTTACCGCGTGAAATTTGTAGGACCCGACGTTTCGGTGACGTTGCAGCCGCCGTTGTCTAGGGTAAACTGAAGAGCTGTCAGTCCGTTGTTTTGCGGGTAGGCCGCAAACCGCTGCCGCCACTGCGTAGGTTATAACGGTGGTGGGGGGCCGGGCTCGGAGCGCGGGAATTTTTAAAATCCGTCTTGCACACAACACTCACTGTATCCTGTTTTACGTCTTTGCGTTCGGCGTTCGGCGGCGGGAACATTTTAAGAAGAGGGTTCCACGTAGAAGAGAGTTTGTAGCCGTCATCTCTATTGAAGTTCAGAGTTCTTCTTATTTCAATGGCTTCCCGGATCATGCGAGGAAAGTAGAATTGTTCCTTGGATAGAACAATGGGATTTTGAAACTGCATCCAGTGGTTACTTCCGCTATCCAATATATGTTCGCAGATCGCCGATTTTTCTCGCTGAACGTTTTTAACAGCTTTGATGTGTTCTGTCAGTCGCGTGGCTATGGGCCGTTTCGTTTGTCCAACGTAGGCTAGACCGCAGCTGCATTCGACTTTATACACACCCGGGGTTTGCAGTGGTATTACATCCTTTACAGGCCTCAAAAATCGAGCTATATTTTGGGTCGGTTTGAAGATCGTTTTTATATCGAATCTGTTTAGCATCTTACTTATTCGATCTGTCACGCCCTTGACGTATGGTAAGAATGCTCTTGATCTGCTCGGTTTTTGAGTTTCGTCCGTATTAGATCGTGTGCGTGTCTCGTGATATTTTCCGTATCCATTTTTCCTAAGGACATCATTGACATGTTCCATCTCCTTCGGAAAATGCTCAGTGTCGCATACATCGCGTGCTCGATTCACGAGCGACGTTTGCACTGAACGTAGATGGTAGGGATGATGGTGTGAGCTTGCATGCAAATATCTGTCCGTATGTGTGGGCTTCCGATATACCGTATGTCCGAGAGTATTGTCACTTCTCCTCGTCACTTTGACATCCAAAAATGGTAAGGAGCCGTCCTTCTCTACTTCATAGGTGAAACTGATTTTTGGGTGTATGGAGTTTAGATGACCCAGGAATTCTTTCACCGTTTGAATGTTGCCTTTCAGGATGCAGAAGGTATCATCCACGTAGCGAAGCCAGAGAATGGGTTTAATTTTGGAGGTTTTTATGGCTAATTCCTCAAAATATTCCATATATAGGTCACTAACTATCGGCGATACGGGGCATCCCATTGCTACTCCGTCGATTTGTTTGTAATAATCGCCGTTCCATAGAAAGTAGCAGGATGTCAGGCAATGTTGAAGCATGTCGGCGTAGCTAATAGGGAGGTCCTCAGACCTTAGTTTATCTCTCACCACCGTAAGACACTCCGAAATGGGCAAATTCGTAAATAAAGATTCGACGTCAAAGCTCACCATTATTTCGTCTTCGGCCAGTTTTAAGCTTCTAATAATGCTTACGAAATGTCGCGAGTCTTTCACGTAAGACGTCGTTTTGCCCGTAAGCGGTTGGAGGACACCAGCCAAGTGTTTTGACAGAGGATATGTGGGGCTGTCGATTTGGCTCACAATCGGTCTCAATGGTGCATCATCCTTATGGATTTTAGGTAAGCCATATAATTTCGGTGTCTGTACGTTACGTGGTTTAGTGAGATAAGCTATTTCTGGGAGGGAAGTGACAGATAAAACTATACATAAAACTACCTATATAGGTACTAATAAAAAGAAACTCTTTTTAGTTGTTTATTTGTATAAGTACCGACTTAATTGAAGTGTTATAAAACTATTTTAATTAAATTTATACAAATATGGATGATGCAATATTATTATAATTAAATAAAACTACCTATATAGGTTCTAATAAAAAGCAACTCTTTTTAGTTGTTTATTTGTATAAGTACCGACCTAATTGAAGTCTTATAAAACTATTTGTCTAAGGGGCATCGATCGACTTTTTCTTGGATCTATAATTTCTGGGAGAAGACAATCAAAATAAAATTTTGATAACCGCGGAGACATCTTTTGTTCCCAGAAAATATCATCTCTGAAAACTTTGACGACTTTCTTATTAAATTCACAGCCAGTCCACACCGCAAACAAACATTTATTCTTATTAGCGATTTGGAGTTGGCCTTGAATTTGATAAAACCAATCATGCTTTGTGTTCATGACCACGCTCTTAAAAACAACTACAATTTTCAACTTACGATATATCTCTAAGAGGTGAGGCAGAAGATACAGTTGAGGGTGCATTGGGAGTTTTAGTATTTATTAAAGATTCTATTAATTTTGATCTGAGCGAAAAACAAAAGACGATTATTAAGGAAATTAGGGAATCCGCAGAATAAAAAAATACCTATATTTCATTGCGGTGTACCTACCTCTTATATTTCAACAAGTAAGTAATAGTAATGCATTCTAAACAAGTAAAAAGTTTAAAGACCTAAATCCCGACTACTAACATATTTTCGTGGTTTACGGTACATGTTTTCGAATTGTACTCATTGAGACCTTTTATTTGATACCAAACACGATGCTTATGTAAATCTTATTTTTTTTGTAGCAGTTTGTCTAATATATGTCGCTATTTTATTTTTTTTTTTTATTATATGATTCGTTAATAATCTATGTATTGCAATTGTTTGTTTAGAGACTTGCATTAGCTAAACCAATTTCAATATATCTTGTAATCCTAACAATGTCTCAGAAGTTGGGGTTATTATTTTTAAGTAACTTTTTACAGTAACTATTAATTAATGATTGTCAGTAAGTCAATAATTACTTAATTAGGGTACACTGAGAAATTACAAAATGGTCGTTAGTGATGGTATAAATAATAATGATTTGGACATCACGGTCATTTTATACCATCACTAATGACTCTGTGTACCCTAATTAAGTAATTATTGACTTACTGGCAATCATTAATTAATAGTTACTCTAAATAGTTACGTAAAAATGATAACCCCAACTTCTGAGACATTACAAGATCTATTGAAATTGGTTTAGCTAATGCAGGTCTTTAAACAAACAATTGCAATACATAGATTATTAACGAATCACATATTTAAAAAAAATGTAATTCAGGGAATATTAGTATAATGATAAATAAGGGTAATTTACTAACTAGGTGTCTACATTAAAAATCTACTATCGTTAGGTTTTAAGTAGTTATTTGTCTTATTACGTAGTTTTACTTACTATTCCGCGTAAAATTTGGCTTTCAATAACCTAAGATAATTAAAAAAATATGCCGATCCCGAAGGCATGTCCATATTATTGATAATGTTTGAGATCATTTATTGTCTCGAATCTCACAATACCTCGATTGTCAAAATACGACTAGAAGTTTTGAAGATATGAGGGAACAGATGAACATACATACTTAAATACATACATACATACAAACATGCTTACATAGCATGCTAAAATCATAACTCTCCTTTTGACTTTGTTGTAGTCGGGTAAAAAAAAACTGTTGCGATTGATGGGTGACCGCTAATAGATTTGTCATTTACCTGACTACGAGTATTATATTGGTACAAAAACAATAACTTACACAAATGTATTGACACCCTGTTTAAAATTAAATAGATATTACGCAGCTCCTCTTGCCTTCTGCAAATTATTAATCATGTTACATTTTCGTGACATCACAGATTTTTTTGATCCATAATAATATTTTTATTCATTTCTACCCATGTTCTGTAAGTAGAATCAAAACACGTTTGTAGAGAAAATAAATATAAGTTAAGTACAGCTGTTATATGCTTAGTCCACTATTAACCCTTCAAGCCCCGCGACTTCTATATCGAAGTCAACTGAACGCGTCCAGGAAAAGTGATTTGATTGGGTTTTTAGTGTCATTCCGTATTTAGTTGTATTTTATTTAAATGCACGATGATATTTGTATCATCGTGCATTTAAATAAAATACAACTGCATACAGAATGACACGAAAAACCCAATCAAACCACTTTTCCTGGATGCGTTCAGTTGACTTCGATATCGAAGTCGCGGGGCTTGAAGAGTTAATCAAAATATTCCTTAAATGAATAGCCTCGTTCAGATTCATAAATAAAATACAAAATACTTAGGGATCACAATTATTTAGTCGCACTATAATTTACGTAAATATTACGCGCGGCACTTGCGCGGTGGTGGGAGATCAACCGACATAGACCCTACGTCGACGAGCGCCAGAGCGAGAATGATTTTAGATCAACGAATCAACGAAATCAGTCGACAGGCCATTTAGAACGGCCTGTGACGTCTACCACTAGGCCTTTTGCCTTTTCGTGGGGCTTCTCTTGAATCGGGCCCGGCTTTCATGGGTATGGCGTCTCAGGGCTGTTCACCCTGAGGCAGACTTAAATAGGTATGCTTCTCTCGAGGCACGAGGCAGGTCTGTTTGAAGGACCATATTCAGCAGCCTGGTGTTCTCCTCCTTCGTGCCGATTTGGCACGCGCGAACGAGTTCCAGCAGCTGAATTACGGTCAACAAGACCAGCTCGTCGTTCTCGAGGCAGCGCATGTCGTCCAGGTATTCTTCTGGATATTCTGGCATTTCTGGCTGGGGTTGTGGGGGTGGTGTAATCGCACTTTCTTCGTCCGTTTGGGTGCATGCGGACGCTGTGGTTGCTGTGGGCGTTTGGGAGCTGGTGGACTGGGCGGTCGCCTCGACCTCCATCCCCTCCTCCTGCTGCGGACGGGGCCCTGTTGACTGCTGCTGCAGTGGCTTCGAGCGGCGTCGCCGGTTCTTCCTCTCCACAGCTGGCTGCTGTGGAGTGGCCGGCGGCGCCGGCTTTTTCCTCCACGACAAGGGCTCCGTAGGGGCGGCGGCAGGCTGAGACTTCGCCTGCGTCTTCCTCGGCGCTGGGCGTGGAGGAGGCGACGAAGGCGTGGCGGCGGTCGAGGCGCCCGGTGAGGCGCTTCGCGGTGTGGCTCGCGGAGGAGCGGTGGCTGCTGCACGCGGAGCACCCTGCTGCTTCCGCGTCGTCTGGCGGATTTCCGCTAGGAAACTGGGGCAGCGCCGATTGTTGGCGGGGTGCTCCTGCCCGCAGTTTCCACAGGTTGCTCGGGCGGTCTTTGGCCGAGGGCAGTTTTTGGCAGCGTGCTCCTCGCCGCAGCAAACGCAAACCTACGGCCGGTGGCAGTTGTGGCTGCTGTGCCGGAACTTTTGACAGCGGTGGCACTGCTTGGGCCCGTTCCGGCCTCTCCAGCTCTCGATGGTGACGGGCAGGTACCAGATGTCCGGGAGACTGAATATCTTGCGCCAGCCCTCGTTCTTTCGAATGACAACGAAGAACAGCGCGCGCCGCCCTCCATGGATCAGGCGCGCGTACGTCGCTTCAATGTCTTTAGCCGCCAGCCCTTCGATGACCTCCTGCTGGGTGGTGTTAGCCGGGAGGCCCCGAATGGCTATCTTGGCGTCCTTTTCTATCGGCGGCGTGTAGGTGTGCCACGCCACCGAGTTGCCAAGGGTGTCAAGGTAGGCCTGAACGACGCGGTACTCTGCATCGTCGGCCGGGCGGAATCTGAGGCCGCCGCCGCGTCCGAGCGGTGCGACGTTCGGCGCACGCCCCAACTTCGCGCGGAGAGCCTTCAGGTGGTCGGGCCACCTATCGAGCTTGTCCACGACAATGGGTCGGGGGCGCGGCGCCTGCTTCGGCAGAAGCGGCGCGGGCGGCAATGGTGCTGGGGCCGCATCGCTGCGGCACGGCGTCGAGCTTTTCCTCGCCGCTAGTTGGGCGTAGGTAGGCTCGTCTTCGGTGTCCGAGGGTACCGGCGAGCCGAAGATCTGTTGATGATCGACGAAGGAGTCAGGGGAGTCGGCTCGGCGGCGCTGCGACTCCCTCTGCCGCTCATCTTCTGGAGACGCGGGGTCTCTCACGCGTTTCCTCGGTGTCGCGATCGGAATGAGCGGCATGTCCAGGCCCCTAGTCACTGGTGGGCTGCGCGGGGCGGCAGCAGCTTCGGCGGAGTTGGCGGCAGACTGCATTTCGAACCGGAGATACTACTCGACGGCACGAACTTCACGGCGAGGACCGGAGACGGCGCTCGACGGTCGACTCGCGGCGGCAATATTCAGCGCGGGCGGCGGAGCGGAGCAGGCGACCGTTCGAGACGGACGCCGGGCACTGAATGATTTTAGATCGTTCAAGGCACACGATTTTATACTTACTTTGAAAAATTATTACAATAAAAGATGAAGACGGATATTTTTTATTTTATACACATTTATAGTACAATCATTCTTCTTACGTATCAAATTATTTATGTTGTCAAATGACTTCTAGATTATGAGATATA
This sequence comes from Micropterix aruncella, assembly GCA_944548615.1. Lineage (NCBI taxonomy): Eukaryota > Metazoa > Arthropoda > Insecta > Lepidoptera > Micropterigidae > Micropterix > Micropterix aruncella. The sequence continues at coordinate 37,727,465 of OX155954.1, forward strand.
ACGTATTTTCTTGTAGTCAATTTCTAGATTATTGACTTTCTTAGACGTGATAAAAATACAAGTTTATGATTTTAAAGTCGAACTTTTCTTAATACGTTTTAAATTTCACGATATGTTCCTTCATATTAATATTTCCTACCTTCTTACCTAGTAATAATAATTGGTGTAATATTACTTCAAAATTGAGTCTTTGCGCGTCATCTAGAAATCGCGCTTTCGAAATCCACTGTTTACTAAGTTAATTATCCAATTTTATAATAATTATCCAATAGAGATAAAATAAATATATATGGTGTTTACGATGACTGAAGTCAAAAGAAGCTAAACCGATTAATTATATGACCAAAATCACTTCAAAAACTATTCACTTCAAAAACTACCAAGTTCTTGATTTACGCATGAAAAATGCTAACACGCTCTTAAGCTGAGAATCAAAGAGCATACCTATATACGTCATTTCCTGCTAATTTTAACTTTTTACGCAGGCAGTATCTTATGCTGAATCCAGTGCTGGATCGGAATAGACGGCCGGTCTATTCCAATCTAGCACTGGATACTGGACGCTGAACTTGATAGAATCGTATTTACACTGATACAGTGGGGAACCAGCGAGAAAACCCAGTGGTGCTGGATCCAGCTACTGGATCAATGTAAATGAGCCTCGTCAAGATGTTCTAACTTCGCGGGTGTGCTGAGTTTTCGCGTGTGTCCTGCTGCCGTGGGAATAAGCCACAATACTGGGATCAATACTGGGCCCGGTCTTATTTGCACTATATACTTCTGACATAGCTGCACATTTTGAAAACTGTCGCTATCATCTATATGCCGACGACACTCAATTAATGCATTCCATAGACACGAATTGTCCATTTTCAGCAGTCAGCCTAATCAATGCCGATCTTGAAAGGTTATCCGCTTGGTCCAATAAACATGGCTTACAAATCAACCCTTCGAAGTCATGTTTTATGATTATTGGGTCGAAACAGGGCAGGACTAAAATTGCTAACTATGGCTCTCTTCCTATAATGGTGGACAGTTTGCCAATACCACTGGTCACTACGGCTAAAAATCTGGGTATTCTATTTGATGGAAAATTACGGTTTGAGGAACATGTCAGCAAAAGCGTTGGGTGGGGTTTCTCACGTCTAAAGGCCTTATACAGAATTCGGGAGTACCTCAGCGTCAGAATCAGAATACTACTTGTACATGCCCTTATATTGTCTATAATGGACTATGGCGACTGTGTGTACGGCCCCTGTCTATATAGGAAGACTGAGCGGAGACTTCAGAGAATGCAAAATGCCTGCGCAAGATTTTGCTTTAGGATTCCTCCGCGTCATCATGTGTCACCATTCCTTGCGAAAGCTTCCATGTTGAATATGAGTAAAAGAAGGCAGCTCCATCTTGCGACCCTTGTACTCAAGGTAGTACGCAATAAACATCCGCGATATCTTTACAAGATTATGACGTGGTCCCGTAACCGGCATGTCCATTCAACACGGGCACGTGAACAACTTGCTATAATACCCAAGCACAAAACTACACATTTCCAGTGCAGCTTTTCGTATTATTCTGCGGTTGTATGGAATCGGTTGGGAATGGCTTTGCGATCGAAATCAATTGCAGTATTTAAGGACCACTTTAAAAGTTTATTATTAAAGGAAGATATTTAGATGTCATAATTTGATTTTATTTTAAAATAACTATTGCTAATTGGATTATTACTATTGTCTTCGTTTATATATTAATTTGTAACCTGATTATTTAATGTTAAATATTTTGATTTTGATTATTTTTGATTTATTATATGTAGATTATTAAATTTATGTAATTACGTTATTTTCTTTTAATATCATTTGATGTTAAATATCTTGATTTTAATTATTTCAATTTGTGTATTTATTTGATTATGATTATTTGGATTTTTTGTTTTAAGATTTATTTGATTAGGTTATTTTATTTTAAAAATCATATACCTATGTATCAATAATTAATAGGTGTGTCCTGAAAACCAGGATAAGAGATATCCTGAGGATACCCCTAATTTGCAGCGTTTGTAGCTTTATTTCATAGTCTTTGTCTATTTATAGTTTTAATTTTTAATCTGTGTGTTCTTGTTTTTTTTTGTATATGTTTTTTATAACAGCTGCAAATAAATAAATAAATAAATAAATAAATAAACAATATATTGCACCATTTTTTTTAGATCGTCCCCAAAGAATCTGAAGACTTGCTGTCTCCGAATTACGACACTCTCGAGGCGCTTCGTCGCGTGAGGAAAGACGGCTGCGGCGCCTACGTCATTCTCATGGCCAACGGGATCCAATCGGCCCGACTGTTAAAATTCGGCGATCGATATCGCGCCATCGACACCAGGGCCAAGTTCGTGATCCTCCACGACTTCCGCCTCTTCAAAGGGGACCTCCACTACATCTGGAAGCGGATCGTGAACGTCGTTTTCCTGCGGCGCCACTCCTCGAACGCGGAGGCCGCTTGGTACGACGTGACCACTGTCCCCTTCCCGAGCCCCATCCGTGGAGTGCTGCTGCCGCGGCGGCTGGACACCTGGCGGCGCGGCCGCTTCCGCGACGACGCCGTGCTCTTCCAGGACAAGACCAAGGACCTCAACGGGCAGACGCTGAACGTGGTCTACTTGCAGCACGTGCCGGCGGTCGTCAGAGACGCGGACGCGATCGGCGGCCTCGAAATGCAGATTTTGAAAACGCTCGCGGAGGCGATCAACTTCAAGACGAAGGTATACGAGCCGCCGAACGTCGAGACGCAGCAGTGGGGGCAGCGACAGGTCAACGGGACCTTCTCGGGACTCTTAGGAGAGATGGCGGCCGGGAAAGCGGACATAGCGTTAGGAGACCTGCATTACACGCCTTATCACTTGGAGCTGACTGATCTGACGATTCCTTATATTTCGCAGTGTCTTACATTTTTGACACCGGAGTCGCTGACGGACAACGCTTGGAAAACGCTTATTCTACCGTTCCAGTAAGTACTTCATGCAAAACATACTTCAGTAAGGCAAATATAATGAGTATGTAGTCAGCGTTTTAAAAGTAATGCTGGCATACACTTTCACAGTTTCACCATACCCGCTCGAATTCTCTTATATGCGTACCCTGATTTGATTGATTGATTGTCGACTCCAAGTCTTCTACTTTATCCTCACCTCACGAGAGATAGAACGATAATTATTTGTAAATCTTCCTGAGGTGGCGGGTTCGCCGGTTGTAGTTGACAACCCAAGTTGTCGTCCTCCACTCTTGAAATTACCATTTGGCTACCTGATCCTGAGTTCAGAGCCGGGCAAAGGAGGACAAGGTCCGCGATAAATTCTTTATATGAATACAGCTATATGAATTACATGAATAATATGAATTGAATAATACTAATTGTTGCTAATTGAATAATACTAATTAATACCAATTGAATAATATGAATTACAGCTAACATCAGGTAAAGGTGGTGCGTTCCATGCATTTTAAAAATAATTTACGCAAACTGACTTAAACTGACAGACGCTTTGACATATCAATGACCTACTTTATAGAATAATGGTCTAGTTTTTACATTAATGATTAATTTGTACCTTCCATTATTATCATTAGTTAATTTTTAATATTATTGCATACCTAATTTAATTTTAAAATGATATAGTTTGAAGTATGCACAAGCCATTCTTTACTTGGTATGTTTGCCTTAGTACGGGCCTAGACCGGGCCTAGTACGGGCCAAAGGAACGTTTCGGTGAGGCAATAAATCATTAGGCCAGCCCGTCCCTTTTACTACCTGCTTGTAGGGATGCGTGTCGCAACCTTCGCAGTTAATCTATCAGATTATTATATTATTGAGATTGAGTAGCGAAACTTTTGTCAAAATGTTATGGTATAAGGCACCAAGTCTGCATGTTAATATCACCCTTCAACTTTAATAGCTCCAGGTTAGAAAATATGGTCTCCATTGCTCAACTGATAGGCAAGTAATGATGTTCTATCCGCGCAGCATTTTATAATATACATATGTGGGACTTATTATTACAAAATGCCACGATAACATTTTACTAATGAATGTTTAGAAATTAATAATGAGCTATGATATTTATTTATTTATTTATTTATTTATTGTAAGGAAAACCAACAGCCATATAAAATATTAAATAACAACTTAAATAATAAATGATAGCCAATAACAGGTTCTCACATATAGAAACAGTTTAGAGAATATGGAATTGCCAGCAAAAACGCTTGGCAGGGTCCGGTACTATAAATTTACAAAACGCAAATAAAAATTAAACAAAAGGGACAAGAAGGCAAAAAAACAATATCGAGAAATCGAATACAAAAAAATAATAACAATAAAGAAAGGCAGAAGAGTAGGTACTAAAAGAAATTGTTGCTGAGGATACGTCTCGCTGATACAACACTAGTGCTAAATAGATCGATATCAACGTCGCCGCAAATCAGTTTATTGAGGTTGTTACTCGCATGGATATGGCATGCTATGATAATCAGTTATCTATTAAGTACTCATTTAATAACTCACATCACATAATTAGGTCATTATTTAATTACCGTAATTCTAAAATAATACTTAAACCGTAAATATTGATAAATATAGCAATAGGTACTATAATAAATGCAGATGTATAATACTGTTTCATCGAGCAAGCGTAATTCATCAATAAGCAATATCGACGTTAGCCGCATCCTTGTTGACAGCTCGGTTTATTACCCCATCGGAACGTTCCTTTGGCCCGTACTTTAGTTAGGCAGCGTTTATCTGAAGAAATACTGGGCTGCGGTAATCTCTTTTTTTTACCACTATTTACAATGGAGCCTCTAGTGATAATGTAGTAATGTACTGCAGTAAAAAATGCGCCTTTCTTTAAATAAATAAAATAAAAAAATCGGTTGTCTATAAAGTCGGTTTACTGACGATGGTTGAACGTGACAACGTCATAAGAAAATGCTGATGGAATGGTTGCATTTGAAGCAGTTTCATTTAAGATTCTGATATTGTTTATTACAAACACCCAAAAATATATGCTTTTATACTCACCGATTTGACTACAACATGTAAATGTATTATTGTATAGCAGTAAAATTGTTTATTGTTTAAAGTTTATTGTTTTCTTTAATTTGAAAGTTTGAAATCTCAAACTGTTAAATAACGGTTTGAGAAGCGTTTGAGCACGCTGCGCTATCTAGCGGTAGGTAATACGTCGTAAATAAACAATATCAGCGACATTTTACCAACCGCTAGATAGCGCATCGTAATGATAGCTTTTCATACTTTTTTTTTTAAATAAAAGTTGCTTACTTCGTTGCACTTCGTTGTACCCACAAGAAAATTGTCCATTCAGTAATAACATTCCGTATATCAAGAATACATATAAAATTATGTCAAGAATTTAAATCAATCTAGTGATTTTCATTCGTACTATTTTAGACTGAGGTTAGTAAATAATTCTTGTCGCAACCGGTAGATGGCAGCATTTATATTGAATAATAAATATAATAAATGGAACGCCTCAGAGCGAGGTAACGCCGCATGAGTCATGTTTTTTCGTGCGTGCAGCCAGCTCCATCGAATTATAAGACGTTGTCACGTCAAAAATAAAAAAGTTTAAAAAAAATGAAATTCAAATATATATATATATATATATATATATATATATATATATATATATATATATATATATATATATATATATATATATATATATATATATATATATATATATATATATATATATATATATATATATATATATATATATATATATATATATATATATATATATATATATATATATATATATATATATATATATATATATATATATATATATATATATATATATATATATATATATATATATATATATATATATATATATATATATATATATATATATATATATATATATATATATATATATATATATATATATATATATATATATATATATATATATATATATATATATATATATATATATATAAGCTCATTGGATACGAATGTAATGTAATAAACCTGCATATGAGTTTGATTCTACGAGGTGAAATCTGCCGTCATAACCAAAAAGGACGCATCTGTGAAAAACCTATAATGGAGAAACAAATTTGATTCCAACATTTTGTAAAAAGAGCAGTTGCGCTCTTTCTTTATACGCGCGACAATCCTTACGATTGTTTTGTAATCGACAGATTGGATATGTGGCTGGGTGTTATGGCTGTCCTATTCGGCACCGGATTCCTGTTCAATATCCTGGCGAAAATCCAGCGATATCTCCAGCAGTCATCAGGCCAGTTTGAAAATAATTCCGAAAATAATGCGTTCGAGGTAGACGATCGAAAAGGAGCTCCCATTAAAAAGAAAGGTAAAGAATCTATTGTCCTAATTGAGTCCTACTTGATTTGGTGGCTAATGGCACTCGCGCAGTTCTGCCACTATGGGGCAATATTTCGTTCTGGGGGCTCATCTCACAGTTCAGCTCATATCCAGTAGCCTTTTCGAATGAGGTTCTACCGCGGGAAGGACTCTGTGTCCCATGCTGGTGGATCAGTTTCATCTGGGGGATTGAACCTCGGGTGCTACTGGGCGGTTTGCGGCGTCATTCGACTCCCAGCCGACTGTCAGTCAATCGACTGTTGCACTACGGCTATTGACTAGAGGAGTTGGATGTTGACCTGTCGTCTTCCACTGGGAGCTAATGGACCCTGTTGCAGTTAGGTCACTGAGACCCATGCGTTTAGGGTCGGTTAAACAAGGATCAACACCCATCCGGCGGCATCCGTGAAGAAGTGCGATCCAGTTTCACCTATGAATCAACCTTCGGGCGCTTCTGAACGGTTTGCGCACCGTGCGGATCAGCCAATAGATTGTGCATTCTGACCGACAGTCGGGGGACTGTCTGTTTGATTAACCTACTTATCTCGCGGAAAGGCGTTGGCTTCTTACGGGCGAGTGGCGTAACTAAACAGTGGACTGTTTTCGTACCAAGTCTTCTACGCTCACCTCACAGGAGATAGAACGATCTAATATCGTTAAAACTTCCTAAGGTGACGGGTTCGCCCGTTGTAGTTGACAACTCTAGTTGTCGTATTCCACTGGCAGCGAATGGTTTCGTGCAGCTTGGGCCATAAGATCTACTGTGTTTCCGAATCGGTCCAACTCACGATTCAGTTCCTATTCAGAAGCCTCTTCGTATGGGCGAGTTGACGTAGCTAGACAGTGGACTGTATCGTCCTCAAGTCTCTACGTTCTCCCCATGGCTGAAAGGACAAGCATATATTGTTATACCAGCCTTGGGTGACGGGCTGGCCAGTTGTAGGTGACAACTGACAATGTTCAAATAAGGTAATAAAATTTAAAGTTTTTTCTCATTTTTTTCCATAGAGAGACCAGTGCAGACCGGTCTCTACCTCTTCGATGAACTCGCGAATGGCATCGTGTATACGTTTGGGATGTTGATGTTGGTGTCCCTGCCCAAATTTCCTTTGGGGTGGTCAATTCGCGTTCTCACAGGATGGTATTGGCTTTACTGTATTCTACTGGCGGTTGCTTATAAAGCTAGCATGACTGCCATCCTGGCGAATCCGGCGCCAAAGTAAGTTTTTATTTATTTGTTAATTTTATTTTTAAAATCTTTTAAGATTATGGAAAATCTAATATAAAACACCGATCAACTTATTTTTTTATTGTTAAACGGTGGTGTTTATTTCTACACTGTGTACGAATATTCTATGCCGCCTTTGATATAAGTGGATGCTATTTTAGAATTCCCAGCAGCACTCTGTACACTAACACTCTGTGCATTAATAGAGTGTTTTAATAGCATACTTTTATAGCGAAAATATTTCTCGACTTTTTTACTGTGCATGTGGCCGAAAATGGCCGTGTATTTTGGGCACTAATAACGTATATTTCGTTAGGACGATTGGCCCAACCGAGAGCCTCCCCGAATAGGGACTTTGGGAAGGGAATGATGATACTGCCTGCGGCTGTATCATGCAGTCGGTGACAACTGAGGAGAATCTCGGCCTGAGTAACAGGGCTAGATGTCGACCTGGCGTTAGCTAACCTTAGAAACGACTCGTTGGCTATCAAGTCCCGAGTGGTACAGACGGGCAAAGGGTGCCATGGTCAGCGATAAAATCGCGAGGCCCAGGGACGAGACTTGGAACAGCGACCTTTCTATTGAACGGAGGAATTCGTCCGAAAAAGGTAGTCAAAGAATGAGGAGCTCCACTAGCTTGCCAAAGCCCTCGTCGCTTGATGTTGGCCTCTGACGGGTTGTTGGCGTAACTTTACTGTGAATTGTACATGCCAATATAATCGTGGGGTGGCAGTTTCGCTCGCAGCAATAAACAACTAAAATCTGTACGTTGGCCCCAGAATATGACATTTTAAAATGGGCATGATGAACCGTCTTTATTACGTCATTTAAAGCAAAAATTTCTTTTTATGATTCATGACAAACAGGCGCTTGACAGCGTTGCTTCGACATAGTCAGCATGATTATCCCACCTCTTATGGTAAACAATTTTACCTACATATTTTGTTTATTTTCTTGTTGAATTTTATCTTATCCAAGAAATATGCCTTAGTCGCTATTTGTTGCTTTTCTTTGACTAAATAGCATACTTCTTTGACTAATAGAGTTGTCGATGTGTTTAATGTGAGTGAATTGCCCTTTGGATGTAAGTAAATTTCCTACAAATCTTTTACAATTGCGTGAGAGAAAATCTCAGTTTCGTGGACTATTCAGGCTAATGTCATCCGCGAACATAGTTGTCCTAAACATGAAAGCCGTGCTTCATGTTTAGGACATCCTTAGTAATGTCATATATATATAGATTATAAATAATATCGGACCTAAAATGCTTGTCCGCTGATCACCTTTATTTAAATTATTTATATTTGATAAATGATTTCTTTGCGCGATCTCTAGAGCTGGCTTTCTATTTTGAATACAGATTAGAAACCGATCGTTGCTTTTACATCTTATAATTTCTAGTTTGGCTAATAGTTTTTTTCTGGTCGACATTATCAAACGCTTTATATAGACAATAGCAGTTGTTTGTCATTTATATTACAATATATTCTGTTTATGAGCTTATCATTTAGTGTTGATCGACAAAAGCATCGATTGTTGATTTATTTATTTATTTAATATACAAACAAATCAATGTTACAGTTACGAACAATCCACTGTCAATATGCGATTTAGATTAGGTCACTTCAAGATTACGAACAATCAAGATGTAATATAAAACATAAACATATATGTGAAAAAACATTAAAATTGCTGAGTACATTGATAGGAAGTATGCAAGTACAGGCATAAAGAAAAAAAATAAAACAGAACACATAAAGAATAAAAACAATCGGTCTCTTTCTAACATGAATAAGAAGAAATCTTGAAGAAAAACACATCTTGAAGAAATTTGGCTCGCTGTGAAAATATCCAGGTCTGACGCTGTCGAACATAGCGCATTTATGTGCCGTAAGGCACGCGTAAGTAGACTCCACCGACTTATGTAGGTTGGTTCGCGAGGACGGCTCCGCAAATAACTAATTGCGGAGCCGTCCGATGTGATTGAGCGCGATTATAATTATCCGGAACAAGGAGATAAACGGCTGGTATGCTAGGATTATCAACTCTGCCCCAGATCAGCTTAAAAGTAGGCCATGGATTGGTGAGCAGTAGCCCACCATTCCTAGTAAAATACTAGTAGGGTATAAGGAAGGGTAATGGATTTCTCTCTCTCTCTCACACACACACACATGCACACACAGAAAAAAGTTCTTTAATCTATTTCTAAATTGGCCCACTTGTTAAGGAGAATGCTCACCTTCCCAAGCCATATCTTCCATCGCTTGAAGACTGCGGCGTATCATTGACGGAGAGCAAGTTGTTATACGTTGCATAGCGCTGTTGTTTGCTACTGTAAAGAATATTGTAACTCAAAGAACTGCAGTTGTAGGAAAACAAACGTCCCTTGCTTAAACCCCTGCACGGGAGTACAAACAATAAAACAAACAAGCAACATTTCTGGCAACATAAACTTACAGAAACTAAAAACGGTTACTTACAGAAACTACTGTGAGTCTTCATAATTAGGGCAGATAGGTTTCCAGAGATGCAAAGGTACGTTGTTCTGTAAATCCTTATGTATGAAAACAAAAAATGAGTGTTAGGGTGCTGGAGCCATTTCTGTCGTCAGGAAAAAACCTAATCAATGTTTTTTAACAGTGAATTGAATTCTTCATGAATTGAATTCTTCATAACAGTATTACACTTCATAACAGTGAATTGAATTCTTCATAACAGTATTATTGAATTCTTCATGCTCAAAAACATACAATAGACATTTTGTACGCCTCCGGGGCTTTACAGCGCTGTTTTCTCGTTTCGGCGCCATATTGGCCGCCATCTTGGATATCTCACTTCTGGTCAGGAATTCGCTTGGGCAACCGGCATTTTTGGATTCAGCAGGGTTGAAATAGGGAGAAAAACCTGTTGCTCAAAAGTAATATGTTTTGCTTTTAAAAGTAAAAAGGAGAGCTTTTTCAATATCTTGATTAGACTATAGTTAAAATATGGCTGCAAATTATACCTAACAGCCCAGACACGGCTTTCTAGATCAGGGATATGCAGCCAAGGTCGACTACGACCCATGACGGATGCTGCACCCGAAGAAGATAGCAACGTAGTCTAACATCTGTTTTAATAATTGGATTGTTTTAGGGTAACTATCGATACATTGGATCAACTTGTCGATAGTGAAATTCGCTGCGGCGGCTGGGGCAGCCAGGTCAAACTCTTCTTTGAAACTTCACTGGATGAAACCGGACAGCAAATCGGAAGCGTCTTCGAAATGGTAAACGACGCAGCGAGCGCAGTGGACAGAGTAGCAGAGGGACAGTTCGCCTACTACGAGAACGTCTATTTCTTAAAAGACGCCATAGCCAAGAGACAGGAGCGGCTGCGAGAAGAACAGTCTACGCAACGGCAGTCTCACTCTAACGATACGACGGACACGGAGGCAACAGTCACCCCCGATAAATCGGACCACAACCTCCACATAATGGACGACTGCGTCATCAACATGCCCATCAGCATCGGCCTGGAGAAGAACTCCCCGCTGAAACCGCTCTCCGACAAGTACATCCGCAAGATCATAGAGGCGGGGCTCGTGCAGAAGTGGCTCGACGACGTGATGCTGCCGATCCTCACCGCGCAGGTCTCTGGCGAGGACCGCCCCAACGCCGTCATGAACCTGAGGAAGCTCTACGGCGGATTCATCGCCCTCTCCATCGGAAGCTTCTTCGGTTTCATCATTTTACTTGGAGAAATAATTCACTGGTATTTCATCGTTCAGAGAGATCCCAAATTCGATAAATACGCCTTGAGCGATTATTACAATAAAAAAAAGTAATAAACTGTTTTTTAATTCAAATTTATTTCCTGGTAACACTGATGCTGTCATTTCTGACGTTTCGCTTTCCAAACTATCTTTTTAAAGGTTATGTTATAAAACATCTGTTGCAACTCGCAGGTTAAAATGATACCGTTTCGGTTTTAATATAACTAATTTTATATGAAGTAATGAAGCGGCAAGTCCGCGTCGATTAACAAGCGTTTCAGTGTACTTTTCCACCGAGGTCCTTTGATTTACCGCAGATATGTCTGAAAAAGAACTCCAGGAAGAGGAAAGAGAGGCGCTTTCGTCGATTTACGACGGAGACGAAGCGTTCAAGCAGGTCTCACCGACAACATTTCAATATAAAGTAAGAATTACTCATATTTTCCTCGACGTGAATACGAAATTGTAATATTTTCGTGTATGTTTGCAGTATGGCGAGCAGGACAGCGAAAAGTCTTTCCTGCTGGAAATATCATGGGGCAAAACATATCCGAATGAAAAACCCACCGTCAATTTAGATACTTTTTACAATAGGAATCTGTAAGTTACATTGATTATTTTTGTAATGGACATTTTTAAAAATATTTATTTTCAGATTAAAATCAACCAAGGAGAAGGTGATAAAAATCATCGACGAGGAAGCAGAGCAATGGTTGGGCGCTGGAATGACGTACACTCTGTTCGAATGCTTAAAAGAGAGTATAAATGATTTACTCTCGGAGCAGACGTTAGTGGTGCAGCCCGTCCCCGAGGTGCAATCTCTAACCATTGAAGACAATGACAATGTAAGAAGTTTTCATTTCTAACATCATGCAATTCTGATTTTGCCACAATCACAATGATTATTGGGGAACGTTCATTTTGCCGTCGTAGCAAGAGAAGTGAACTAACAAAAACTTTTGAGATAATGAGCATTTATATTACATTGCATTCATTACCAATTGGCAAATTTGCCGCCTCGAACAAGTCACAATATACTGTAGTCACAATATATAACAGATAGTTATTACAAGTGTTTTGCATGATACTAGTTTTAGTATCATATCCATTTGAAAGACAAATGGAAAATCTAATGAGTTCAGTATCATGAATAAAATAATTGTGAATTATTAGAAACAGATCTCGTAAACAGTCAAAATATTTAAAAAATCATAGAATAAAATATTAAGAAAGAATCTAAATAATGGTATCTAAAATGACAAAAATCTTTTAAAAATCAATATAATCAATAGGTAACTACTTTTATAGCATTATATCTATGGAAGATGTCAATATATCTATTATTAATATTATTAGTGGTCAATATTAATAATAGGTAGTAAAAATGTGTTATGTCATTTTTTGAAAATCTACATAATATCAGTTGATTATTTTTATCAACTAGTAAACTTTATTTTAATATTTAAAACAAATAATAAATTGCATATCTAGGTTCATCTCGGGTTGCATGGGATTGGGATGAGTCAATGTTAGCTTTATTTTAATTTAGGTCATATTTTTTTCCCAGTATAATCTTAGTTAAAATATAAGATATGAAATAAATAAAAATGAAATCAGTCAGTACCATCCATAGACTCTGTGCGAGGCACTATGGGTGCTGCGTTTGCAGCTGATGCGCTCGCGCTGTCGTTGACCGAACTGTAGACATTCGCCTTTGGCATGCCCTGTACCTTCTGACCCTCTCAGCTGCTGATAATGGTGAACTCCTTAATGCCTGTTTAGCCGCTCATTCTGAAGATCTGAAAAGACACTTTTTAAAATCGCTCTGATTAAACATTGCTCTTTCCAGAGTGCGCCTAACACAGACTCAAAAAATCCTTTGATTACGTTAGCTTTAAGCTTTTGAACTGCCTCCAAACTAGACTTCTAGAGTTAAAAATATTCGAGAGTTTCATAAAAAGACATTTGGCATCCACACATGCAAGTTGGACAAGTTCTACAGCTGTGCTCAATCGTTTGTAGTCTAGCTATTATTTGTATGTACATTAGATTTACACAGTTTAGAGCATGAAATGCTGTTTCATAATATTGACGTTTTTTTTATATACGCTTCAGGCTGTTTAGATTTTAAGTTGATTTTCGAAAGATTATTCCAATATTATTTTGCCATTCCATATTATTATTGCCATATTATTATATATTATTCCAATATATATCCAATTAATATTATTTCCAAATTTTTGTTGGCATTTAGTTAGTGGATGATTTTACAAATTTTGTTTATAATTACTTTTTTATGTGTTTTAATTGTTCTAAAAAATGTGATTATTTTTGTTTCATATTGTTGTGTCTTAATTTGACATTATTGCCATATTTTTTTACTATGCTATTCAATTTGACGTTTATGACTTTTATCTACGAAATAAAATACAAACGGAGCTGCCATGGAATTCACCGACCGAAAATCGGGCCCATCATACAGGGTGGCGCAATAGAACGTGCATATTTAAAAAAAATATAAAAAAATAAATACAACAGGTATAGTTAAAATAAAACTGAGGAATTGTTAAGTAAGAACTGAAGTTTATTTTTTAAAAATAACATCATTAAAAAAATAAATACAACAGGTATAGTTAAAATAAAACTGAGGAATTGTTAAGTAAGAACTGAAGTTTATTTTTTAAAAATAACATCATCTAAATGATGACCCTCTCTACGACGGCACTCCTCTAACCGCAAACGGAAATTATTGAAAACTTTGTTCAGTAATGCTGGTGTGATTGCTGCCATTTCACCACGGATATTCTGCTTGAGCTCGTCGATGTTTCTTGGATTATTGCTGTAGACTTTGTGTTTAAGGTACCCCCACAAAAAAAAGTCAGGAGGCGTTAAGTCCGGACTACGTGGGGGCCATGGGATATCACCTCTCTTTGAAATCACTTTTCCAGGGAACATCTCTTTCACAACCGCCATGGAGTCATTAGATGTGTGACAAGTGGCTCCATCTTGTTGAAACCATGTCCTAGAATTCCTTATTCTTGAATTTTCAAGTTCTGGAGCCAAAAAGCCTTCCAACATAGCAACATAGCGTAGGGTATTAACAGTGACGTTTTGTCCACGCGCATTTTCAAAGAAAAACGGACCCACTATTCCTCTGCCCGAGATTGCTGCCCATACTGTCACTTTAGGACTATGCAGTGGTTTCTGATGTTTAAGTTTAGGATTCTCACTATGCCAGTAACGACAATTTTGACGGTTTACGAACCCATTCATGTGAAAATGAGCCTCATCAGAGAAAAGGATGTTGTCACAATTGGAAAACCGATTCAGCATTTCATCAGCAAATGCGAGCCTTGCTCCGAAGTCAGATTCTTTCAATTCTTGTGTTAATTGCAGCTTGTATGGATGCAATTTAAGATCCAACTTTAAAATTCGTTGCAAACTTCGTCGCGATAAGTGTAAGACGGACGATCTCTTGCGAGTAGACATTTGTGGTTCTCCTTGTACCGACTGCATAACTCTCTCAATATTGTCTTCGGTCCTAGATGTTCTTGGACGACCTTTTGCTTTGGGTTTAAACGTTGAGGGTCTCTTCGAAACGCTTTATCCATATTTTAATTAAATTAGCACTCGGAGCTTGACTGATTCGCCGTAGTTCATATTCAGAACAATATAGTCGCCTAATAACAACGTATGAACGAGAGGTCTGGTAAAACGCGCGCGCAAAATGCGCGTTGCTTCCCGTCGAAGTGACTCATAGTAACTAAAACTCCATGAGCCCGCCTAACCAACGAGGTAAGGTTCCCCCCGCCCGCGCGCTTTCCACCCCGCCAAAAAAATGATGCAATATGCACGTTCTATTGCGCCACCCAGTATATAATTATTACACTTCTGGGAGGTGAACGGTGGATTCCGGACTAACGACCGGCTGTGGTAGGTTTAGGACAGCTGTCTTGCCACATGTGAGCGTTCACCTTACCACCTATTCACAACCCCTTTGAAGCCATAGAATTTGAGATGCGGAAATCGCAGTTTTAGATAATTTTTCTAGAAAGGAGTTGATTATTTTCCTGTAGAGACCAAGATCTTTAAAAAGGTGAAACAGAGATTTAGCTGGCAGGCCACGAGCGCCTACTTCCACCGCGTGAAGGTGAACAGTGAAGCCGTTCCGGGTGACGGTATTTGCGAGGTCATGGTATTTATTTAATTTGTACTCGTGGTCTTTTGGGATTTTTGATTCCCATGGAACAGTTAATTCTACGATAAGGACCATCTTCCGAGATAGAGAGTAAAGAGTTATATCTGGATGCAGGGCTGTGCATCCGAGACTTTCAGGGAATTTATACTGCTTAGAGACCGAATCGACCTCCATAATCCAATCTAAAGCTTTCTCAATTATTGAGAAAGGTTTTGCAGTGAGATGTTTTTTGCCTTTAGAGCCAACCCGCACAAACTGTATTGGGGGTTTGGAGGATAATGTGGAACCCTTGTTGGCACGAGCCACTGAGAGGCTAAATACCTCGCGAATAACAGCAAGGACTTTGTCGTGGTGGTAAGTGTACCGTCCTTAATCCGAGGCCACCTTTCAGCCAGCTAGAATACGTCTAGCTGTGCAAGGGGTGTTGCTACAAAGGGGACATGAACTATCCTCGGCATAGCTCCAACGAGCGAGGTTACTGGGGTCTGGAAGTGTATGATGAAAGGCATTTAAATAAAATTTCAGCATCTCTGGCGTCCAGTCATACAACATTACTTTCCAGTGCATTGGAGGAGGATTGCAAAAGTCTCCAATCGTTGTCCAATCATTCTGGCATTGAAGGCCAATAGCGTGAGCCATACTATTGCTGTCGTAATCTCCCCGCAAAAGAGACTTCTTTAAGTCCACATCGCTCATGGTTGTACTGCCATACCCCAGACCAGTACCATTCTGGCTGATTTCAGCAAGGAACTTTTTGTGGAAGTCTACGCGGGCTTGTAGATCATTTAACTCACTACGGCCACATATTACGTGCTTCGATATTGGCGGATCCTTGGAATTGCTTAGAATGGAATTTTTGGTTATTCTGGAGTTGGAGTAGAGCAGAGAGGGCAGTTTTAGAGCTAGCCCAAAATTGTGTTTGGGCCTGAAGAGAGTCGAGGGGTCAGCTGGTTTGGCTAAGGACAACCAGGATTTTAAACTAGCTGTCACCTTTGCATCCAGACGAGACAGTTGGGTTTTGGTGAAATCGTAAATAAGAAAGGGCCATGACAAATGTGAAGTTAGATAATTGTCATAGATCCAAGCTTTACGAGGGCCAGAAATTAGCAATTCATCTATCTTTTCCAGGCAACTACTGAAATGTTCTATAAAATGATCGCCAGAGAGGTCTTTTCCCTGGCAGGTGATTTTCCTGCCAAGAAATTTGAAGTTGTTATTTGGGTCTATAAGTCTATAAGGGAGATAATAGAGCCCTTATAGACCAATTTTGGGTCATCGGACGTAAATTTTGTGTATGCGGGCGAGTCAAAGGCAAAAACAATTGGAGGGCTTCACTTTTATACAGCCTGACCAGTCGCAGAACAGCTCCACTTTCTGTAATAGCAGGGAAAGCTGCTTGGGGCTCCTGTTGATAAAAGTTAGGTCGTCGGCAAAAGCGAGGCACAACGAGGTGTATTGGCCGTCTGTTTTAAAACGGTAAAAATCAAAATCAAAATGATATAGAGCGGGTAGTCCATTCTTGCGTTTTGACATGGAACTTCTGACAGTTGTCGTAGGAGGCTACAATGTCACGCACCACAGGTGGGAAGTTGTACCAGCGGAGCGCAAAGTGGAGGAGACTGTGCCGAACTGACCCAAAGGCATTCTCTAGGTCGAGCCAGCATACATTGATTTGGCGCTCGTGCTGTCTCGAATCCTTAATGGCAGCAGCTAAGAGAGAATTGTGCTCGAGGCAGCCTGAGACGCCACGCATGAAGCCTTTTGGTAGTGACACTCCAGGGTACTCGTTCCAGTGCATGAATTCGCTCATCCTCATGTGGACTATGCCAAAAAAGATTTTGGCCACAGTATCTGTAGAGCAATGGGCCGAGCGTCCTTTGGTCCGGTGCAAACTCGGACCTTCGGAATTAAGATGACTGTCGCTCAGCCGAAATTCTGTAGGACTACACCGCTATTCCATTTATGTCGGAATATGGATCCTAAATATTGCAGAAGGCAGGGGCACTTTTTATACACAAAGTAGGGAATACCATCGGGATCCGGAGTAGAGCCCGACGGCTTCCTTTTTATTTGATTTAAAATATCATCTAGAGATGGGGATTGAGAGGCGAAAGCTTCTGTAGGCAGGTGCGGAGGTTTAATGCCCGGAGGAGGGCTGTACGTACGGAGCCGCATTGGATCCGCATAAGTGGTCGAAAAGTATTTCGTGGCCATTTCTTCCGGGATTTGGATTGTGCTCTTAGCGACACACAAAACCTTTTTACTGTTAAAACGTTAAAACGGTTTTTGTCAAACCAGGATTCCTCTGTGGACTTAAGAAATGCTTCTTTGCGCTTGTTGTTTCGCGTTGCTACGCTCTGTATCAGTTTGAGTATAGAGCGGTACGCACGCGAGAAGTTGTGGCAGAGAGCCTTATCTCCGGCTTTCTTGGCTTCTAGTAGCTGGCGACGAAGTAGCCGCTTCTGCCTACGGAGCTTAGCTTCGAATGCGTTTTCTCTGTGAACCGGGTCGACGTGGGTAGATTTTGGGTAAACACCCGAGAAGTATTCATGGACCGCCACCTGGAAGGACGACAGTTGAACACTGGCAGGGGCATTACGGTTCACAGAGTGGTCAAGGATTGAAGTTAAATTACTATTGTGAAATTCCCAATCCTCTTTTGCAAGTGAAGGGAATTTTAGAGGAGGGAAAGATATGATTGGCTCAGGTCGTGGAGACCGGTCGGGTGACAAACTGCGGTCAGATGTGGAGTCTAGGGACGTGTGAGGTTCGACTCTGTCCGTGACTCCTTGCAACGGTTTAAGACACTGCCGTGCAGCGTCGCTATTATCATGCCCAGCAATGTGCTTGTTTAACCACGCCAGACGTTTATATTTCTTTTTACAGATAGGGCAAACAAGGTCCGGCAACAATCTTAATATCATTGATTATACGTATAATCAATGCTAATATGTATCTTTTTGACGATTTCAACAGATTATGTATCTACCTATTTGATTGTTGTAGACACCTAGTCTTTTTTGAGAAATAAAACTGATTATGATTATGAAACATACACATCAATAGTTTCTCTATAGGTACATGTCAGTAGTTTCTGTTCTGTCGACTGCATGCATTTGGAAATATTGACATCTCCTTTAAGTGCTGACTTATTAAGTACATAGTGCTGAGTTAAAAAGCAGCCAAGCGCAGTTATTGGATTGATTAAAAAGTATTTAACCTCAACGGTGGTTCAGGTTCAGGAACAAGCGTGCTGGGACGGTCGCTAAAAAATCCGGACAAACGCGTCTACCATGTTACAAAGAACTACCCTTTTTCTCTATGTACTCTTCTGGTTATAGTATCTTACACCCAAATTTATAGACGAATATTAGTTCAGTACTTTAGTAATGCTCAGCCAAGTATTTTCTGAGTACCCTGCGATACTTAAATATTGAATGTGTTCGATAGCCGAGAAATCCAACAAACGTCCATGCTTATTAGCCATCTGTTCTATAATCTAATGGAATTCAAGGCATATGATTTCTCAAAAATACTTACAAAAGCAGAGCCTTATTGTCTTGTTATTTTATTTCATCTTATATTTATACTTTATCTGTTATATGTATGATGTGGCTTTGATTATTTTACATTTTACTCGCTACTTCAGATATTAGGGATAACTATGAATAACTTTTAGTAAGTATGTATTCGATTTATTGACTATTTTAATTGTTAGTCTTCTAATTTCATTATTTAACTTTTACTAACTACTTTTACTTTTAAAACCTTTTTAGTAGTTTACAAAAAAAAAAAAAAAAAAATTTAGAGTAGTTTTCTTAAATACATTTTTACTTTCCTGACGACCTATCGGAAAGGAAAGTATTGTGATCGCGCTAAAAAAAAATTTTGAGATGAAGATGGGAATATATATTTTGAGACTCCCTGAGACGATTGTCTCTCTGTCTGTCTGTATGTCTGTATGTCTGTATGTATGTATTCTTCCACTATAGCGCCCAGACGCTTAATCGGATTGAGCTGAAATTTGGTATATAAGCTTCTGTTAACCGTCGGAGGAACCCATTAGTTTTTGGAGTCCCTACGCCCTGCGGTTGTGGTACCTCCCATACAAATTTGGGGTTCCCGGCGAAAAAATTGTTTCCGCGATAGCGCCCAGACGCTTAATCTGTCTAAGTTAAAATTTGGCATAGAAGCTTCTGTTAACCATCGGAAGAACCTATTAGTTTTTGGGGTACTTACGACCAACGTTTGGGGTACCTGCCATACAAATTTGGGGTACTAGAGTAAAAAATGTCGCTGTTTTTTCGCACCTCCCCGGATACTAGTCAGGAAAGTCTTGGGGTGACACAACCGATTTTTTTTACAATATAATAGTTAGTCTTGACTACCTATGTATGTTAAGTAGAGTAGTAATGAGAGAAATATTTTGACACGTCCAAAAGCGGTTTTTAGCCATCAATTTGATACGACGAAAATGTAATGTAATGGCAAATGAATAACTAATTTGGAAAAAGGAATAATATGGCTATTGTGTAAGTTCAAAGTGGCCAGTGTGGGAAAAACGGTAATTACATAGGTACAATTACACAAAATATTTATACAATTAACTCTCTTGCAGGAAAATGAAGACCCGGCGAAGAAGGCGGTTCGCCGCGAACAACTAACGAAAGCGCAGAAACGGCGCGCCTGGGACCGAGCCGGCGCCGGCGGCGGCCAGCGGCCTCGCGGCTGGGACTGGGTCGACATTGTCAAACATTTGTCTCAAGGAGGGCCGCAGGTGCATCCCGCATTGAGCAGTGCAACCTAATCGCATTCAATCATCCCCTGCCTATTTCATTCCCATTCACCAATATATACAATAATAACATTAATTGAAATCAGTACAGCTATTCTTTTATTTTGTCATTAAATATTTAAAATGTCAACTAGTTGGTTTTCTTCGTTTTTATGCGTATAGATTCGCTTGCTTCGACTGTTGATTTTCCTGGTGCAATTATTTCCTTATCTATTTCTCCTTTATTGCACGATTCTTGAATCCTGGAACAAAAATAGAGAAGTTTAGAAATATAGTTGTAGTAAAAGTTATACGAGTAGTTACACAAAGGTTCTAAAGTTAATCTTGCCGTTACAAAATTACAATATTAGAACCTTCCTCTGGAACGAGAAAAAAAAAGGAAAATTTTATTTTAAAAAAAGCATTTTGTTAAAAATAGTCGATTTGCCTTTTTTACAAAACACCGATGATCTCAAGCATTGCTATTGGAAATACTGAATGAAAAGAGATAAAATCATAATTGGCAATCGCTCTACAGATGTAAGAAAAATTAAAGAAAGTATTTCTTACTTTATGAAGTCCTGCGATTTAAGCATCCATTCAGAGGTACGATGCTGCCGACTTAGTCTTCTAGATGGTGTAACACTATCAATAGTCGATTCTTTCAATATATGGTTGTGGTCGTCAATCGATGGATCGACCCAATTTCCTCTCCATTCTCCGATATCCATAAGCTGACGATCAGTTTCCCAACCTTTATAAATAAAAAATAAATTAAAACAAACAATTTAATCTAGGCATGTAAGTTCTCAATTATTCAAGTAATTAAAAAGCACAGCAGGGAAAACAGACTTGTCTGATTTGCGTTGTGTATCTCAGATTTTAGCTATAGTGATGAATTTTAGGTACTTCTCATATCATTTGTATTTGTATTTATTCATATCATAAGTCAGTCAGTTATTCGACTCAAAAGCAAGTCACAAGTCATTTACATAATAATTTTTCAAAGATAACTTTCAATAGTAAGTACAGCTTATAAATAAGATAAAAAATGAATTTACCGCATGAATTTACCGCAGCTGCACAGTCGCCGACGTTTCGGCGACTGTGCAGCTGCCGTTGTCTAGAGTAGACCGAGAGCTGTCAATTCGTATATGGAAGTAATAAAATAAAATAAAAACGGAGCTGCCATGGAATTCAACGACCGGAGTCGGGCCAATCATAATACTATTATTACACTTCTGGGAGGTGAGCGGTGGATTCCAAACTAACGACCGGCTGTGGTAGGTTTAGGACAGCTGTCTTGCCACATGTGAGCGTTTACCTTACCACCCATTCACTCTTCCTTCGAAGCCATAGAATTTGAGATGCGGAATTCTAGAAAGGTGTTGATTATTTTCCTGGAGAGATCCATATCTTTAAAAAGGTGAAACAGAGATTTAGCTGGCAGGCCAACGAGCGCCAACTTACACCACATGAAAGTAAACATTCAAGCCGTTCCGGGTGATGGCATTTGCGAGATCATGGTATTTATGTAATTTGTACTCGTGGTGTTTTAAGATAATTGTTTCTCATGGAACAGTTAATTCTACAATAAAGGCTACCTTCAGAGAGTAAACAGTTATATCTGGATGAAGGGCTGTGCATCCGAGACTTTCAGGGAATTTATACTGCTTAGAGACCAAATCGACCTCCAGACTTTGAAGCTATCTCGATTATTGAGTAAGATTTTTTAGTGAAATGTTTTTTGCCTTTAGAGCCATCCCGCACAAACTGTATTGGGGGTTTGGAGGGTACTGTCACAAACCCTTGTTGGCACGAGCCACTGTAAGGCTAATTACCTCGCGAATAATAGCAAGGACATTGTTGAAGCGGTAAGTGTACCGTTCTTGATGTAAGGCCATCTTGAAACCAGCTAATAAAATGTCTAGGTGGGCAAGGCATATTGCTACAAAGGGGACATGAACTATCCTCGGCATAGCACCAACGAGCGAGGTTAGTGGGGTCTGGAAGTGTATGCTGAAAGACATTTAAATAAAATTTCAGTATCCCTGGCGTCCAGTTATACATTACCTTCCAGTGCATTAGAGGAGGAATGCAAAAGTCCCCAATTATTGTCCAATCATTCTGACATTGAAGGCCAATAGCGTGAGCCATGGCCTTCAATGCCTCATGTCCACATCACTCATCGTTACTGCCATACCCCAGACCAGTGCCATTTTGGCTGATTCAAGCAAGGATTTTTTGTGGAAGTCTGTAAGGACTTTGTCAAGGCGGTAGGTGTAGCGGCCTTGATCTAAGTCCGAGTTTCAGCCAGCTAAAATATGTCTAGCTATTCGAGGGGTATTGCTACAGAGGTGAAAAGAATTGTTTATAGGGGTAAAGTCCCAAACTGTTGTCCAGTCCGGTGTCTAATGGTTTCGTGTAGCTTAGGCCTGATGATCTATTTGTCATTTTGGCTGCTCACGGTTCAGTTCCTATTCAGTAGCCTTCTATAAGAGAGACGAACCTAGGGCAACACCTCGGGCGATACTGGGCAGTTTGCGTATCGTGCGGCTTTTTCCAGTCGACTGTGCACTGCAGCAGATGGTCTGGAAACGGGCAGAAACATTTCTTAAGCAGCGGAGTGGTCGTCGACCTGATGTCAGCCACCTTTGAAATGATCAGTTGGCCACCCGATCCCGTGTGATCTTGACGGGCAAAGGGTGCGACGGTCTGCGATAAATCCGAACCGAATTACCGCTAACATCAGGTAGAGGCCGCGCAAGCGACTTCGACTTCGGCTGGAGTACGGACAAATCCGTCCAAATCCTGTAGTGAGGGTATGAGGTCGGCCCGCTGTTTTCACTTCCCAGTGCCTTGCAGTAAGGCGTTGGACTCTCACGGTCTTGTGGGCGTAGTTAGATAATGGATTTTGTTGCCCTAAGTCTCAGATTTCTCTCCATCGGAAAAAGAATCATATAATATCGTTATAACTTGCTCGGATGACGGTTTCGCCCTTAGTAGTTGTCAACTCTATAGCATTGTCCAGTCAATCTGACAAAACGATAAACAACCACTTTAAAACAACGAAACAAGAATGCTGAAACTAACCAGATTCCAAAAGTGTTTGATGCAACTGCTTCCATTCATTCACGCAGACGTCTCTCAAAAATGTAAGCAATTCCGGGTGCAACGTCGTTCTTGGCGGATGTTTTTCTTTCACCAAACGGCACAGCTGCGCAAACGGTTTATTGGCATATTCCGCGCGCGGATTCAAAATGCGCAACGGTAGTCGATTAACAGAGTGATACATTATCCCGAGGATAACGGCGTGGAAATATGCGCAGAAAACATCCGGAGAAGCGGCCGATTCGTTTAACAGAATGTGAATTGTTAGCCGCGACGAATCTATAAGAATTAGGTAATTGAGCGATTTGTAAAGGTCAATAGATTGAGCCAACTCCCGCTGTGATGTATTCCATTGTTTCAAGACTTTTGATAATGAGTGACCGATTTTGATTTTGAATCCAGAGATATTCGCATCTGTAACAGATATGGAAACGGTTATAATAAATATCTATTTACATACTTTCAAATAAATACCAGGAATTATTCATTTGCAAAATTATACAAGGCCATGCAAAAAAAGTACTGTCAGTTGGTAGCAATGTAGGTAGGTATTTAATTATCGCATAGTTAGTTAGTTAGTTAGTTAGTTTGGCTGGGCTTTTTCCCGCACTTGGCCTCTTGATTGGGCCGTTGTGCGTGGCTCATGTTTCCATTTATGTTA
This sequence comes from Micropterix aruncella, assembly GCA_944548615.1. Taxonomy (NCBI): domain Eukaryota; kingdom Metazoa; phylum Arthropoda; class Insecta; order Lepidoptera; family Micropterigidae; genus Micropterix; species Micropterix aruncella. The sequence continues at coordinate 37,751,596 of OX155954.1, forward strand.
CTCCAGCCAACCCAGGCTGTCCCAGAAGGTTAGCAGCCTGTTTGGGTTGCTACAGGCCTCCGGGAGAGATGCTGGAGATTGTAGTATTTTTGCCCGTTGCTCTGCCACGCTCCTGCATTCCATGAGCACATGCTGTGGCGTTTCTTCTTCCTCCATGCATCCTCTGCATAGAGGGCTGTCTGTCACACCTATGGTAAACAGGTGTTTGTTTAGGGGACAGTGGCCTGTCATAGTACCTATGACTTTACGGATTTTGTCCCTTTTTAATCTGGTGAGGTTGCGGGCAAGTTTTTTGGACGCTTCCGGAACCGCGTTCTTTGTTTGCCTGCATCCTGCGTTTTTTTTCCATTCTGTAAGGTGGGTTTCTTCGGTGTTCCTGCGTAGCCATGTTTTTATTTGGGCCTGGGGAATGGGCATCAAGGGTTCCGGTCCATATACTATTTCCTTTGATCCCCTTTTGGCCAGTTCGTCCGCCGCGTCATTGCCCAGTGAGTCACTGTGCCCTTTAATCCATTGCAGGGTCACTTTATTTGACCCTGCAATGCATTGAAGCGCATTGTGGCATTCCAGTACGAGGACTGATGTTATCGTATTATTTGCTAGCGCTTGTAGCACGGAGGCGCTGTCGGAGACAAATTTCAAACTTACGTCTCCGACATCTTTGGCTGCGACTGCCTGTGCTGCTCTGGTGATGCCAATGCATTCTGCTTGGAAGATCGTATTTAAGTTGCCTAGGGTAGTTGACATTTTGATGTTTAGATCATTTGAGAAGACGCCGGCTCCTGTACCTTGAGTGGTTTTGGAGCCGTCTGTCAACCAGTTTATTTACAGCTGTTGGTAAGGTTAGTACACCTTAAATGTGCTTTGCGATTTTCTTGGAAAGGATCACCGCAAAAAGGTTGCTGAGATGTGCTTGAATAACGGGTGAACAAACAATGGTTTATGATTTTGACATGCATATCAGTCACAATGATATAAGTCACAATGAGCATATAAGCATCGGAATGGCGAATCGGAAAAAAACACAACAAATCTCTTAAAAATTCATTTTGACTATTTTCATTGACTATCAGAGTTTTGTCCACCCTAAATTCCTCCCTGAACTGCAAAGGGGAAAAAGTCATAAAAAAATATTTTTAGGATGTTTGATCATAAAGAGCTGGTTTATGGGGCAGCAATTCTTCGATATTGCACCACGATAATGCATCATCCGACACATTAACATACGAGGGGTGTCAATCACAAAGGGCGAACCTGTCACCCCATGGAGTTACAACGACCTTGTGTCGTTCTGTCTCCCATGGAGTGAGCGTAAAAGACTACAGCAATCCACAGTTATACAATGCCAACAGTTAAACGCCTTAACATGAGGCACTGGGAAGTGTAACCCAGCGGGCCGACCTTACGCCCTTTCTACCAGATTTGGATCGATTTTTCCATCTTCCAGTCTGGTCTCAGATTCGAAGTCGCTTGCACGGCTTCTACCTGATGTTAGCGGTAATTTAGTTCGAATTTATCGCAGACTTTGGTGCCCTTTGCCCGTTAATATCACCCAGAATTGGGTGGCCAACGGATCGTTTCAAAAGTGGCTGACATCAGTTCAACAAATACCCCCGCTATTTAGGAAACGTACATTCACAGACCCCTTCGGTTATTCAGCGGAGTGCACAGTCGATTGGAAAACACCACCTGATGCGCAAATGGTCCAGTATCGCCCGAGGTGTTCCCCAGATTGGAACAACCGATCCCAACTGTCCATGACACAGTCCTGGCGTAGTCCTTTCCAGGTTAGTCCTTCGAAGAAGCTACCGAATAAGAGTTGAACCGAGAGTTGAGCCGACATAAGATAATAAACATCATCAGGCCCAAGCTGCACGGAATCCTTAGATACCGGCACAACGGCAATTGAACAGGAATTTTCGACCAAAAACTCAACGAATTCTTTGATGGTATTCGCCACATGACACTGCCTGACTTTTTGCTGTTCTCCAAGTGGTATTTTATATTTATAAATTATCATTTCATGGAAGGCGTTTTGAATCTATTGAAGCCATAACAAATAATTCATGGAGGGAGCTAGAGGCCAAATAAAAAAAAATGCCTATAAAAATTCTTTCCACTTTTGACTTTTGATTGGATTATTCTTAGCCATCGTCGTCAAGTATATCATACCAAATAGGGTCTAAAGATAATAAAATAAATGTGGTTGATTAAACCTATTTATTGTGTTTAATTGATCAATTCCCAGTATTTATTTGACAGAGCGGTGTATAATTTTAGAAATCTGAAAGTACCTGTGTATTTTTTGTTTTTGAATACAGGTTCTTTGAGGTTTATATCGGATGGAGGTGCCACGATTTCATGCTTGAGATATAACCTTATTAACTGTAGGAATCGCGTTCGGTTAATCGTGTTTAAGCAGATTGATTTGACTGCTCGGTAGTTGAAATAAATATGACCGCAGGTCATCACTAGCCACCAAACCAAAAGCAAACTGCGAACAGTAATACAATGTATTAGTATCATTACTTAGGAAATTAGTAGGAAATTTGTGGCTAATATTACTATTAATCCATGCATTACAGACAAAATGCTACCTGAGTTCACCTTGAGGAAAAATTATACACTAAGTCCTGAGTATGATGACTTATTAGAAATAATAAACGCTTTATTCGTACAAACAAGTACCAGTAACCTCGCTCGTTAGAGCTTTGCCGAGGATAGTTCATGCCCCCTTTGTAGCAATACCCCTTGCACAGCCAGGCATATTTTAGCTAGCTGCAAGGTGGCCTTAGATCAAGGACGGTACACTTACCGCCACGACAAAGTCCTTGCTGTTATTCGCGAGGTAATTAGCCTCTCAGTGGCTCGTGTCAACAAGGGTTTGACAGTACCCTCCAAACCCCCAATACAGTTTGTGCGGGATGGCTCTAAAGGCAAAAAACATTTCACTACAAAACCTTTCTCAATAATCGAGAAAGCTTCAGATTGGATTCTGGAGGCCGATTCGGTCTCTAAGCAGTATAAATTCCCTGAAAGTCTCGGATGCACAGCCCTGCGTCCAGACCTTTACTCTCTATCTCGGAAGATGGCCCTTATCGTAGAATTAACTGTTCCATGGGAATTAAATATCCCAAAAGACCACGAGTACAAATTAAATAAATACCATGATCTCGCAAATGCCGTCACCAGGAACGGCTTCACTGTTCACGGTGGAAGTTGGTGCTCGTGGCCTGCCAGCTAAATCTCTGTTTCACCTTTTTAAAGATCTTGGTCTCTCCAGGAAAATAATCAACTCCTTCTTAGAAAAATTATCTAAAACCGCGATTTCCGCATCTCAAGCTGTATGACTTCGAAGGGGGAGTGAATGGGTGGTAAAGTGAACGCTCACATCTGGCAAGACAGCTGTCCTAAACCTACCACAGCCGGTCGTTAGTCCGGAATCCACTGCTCACCCCCCCAGAAGTGTATTAACACTATATGATGGGCCCGACTTCGGTCGGTGAATTCCATGGCAGCTCCGTTTGTATTTTATTTATATATTAAAAGTAATAAAAAACACGACTGCTCTTACAAAAAGTTAAGTACTGCATTCCTAATAATTTTTATTACGGTTTTTCTCAATGAAATATTTGTAGTTTATGTATTTATCCATATAGATACATATTTATTTTCGGAATGTACTCAATCCGACCTTTCATTTGACTCGAAACTCGATATATTTATGTTAATTTATTGACGTTTATAGATTTGGACATTTAGACAACTATTTACTTGATATTTAGACAGTTAAGGTAACCTATGATACTCGGGATGACATAACGATTCTAACAATACCACATACTTTTAAATCGGTTCGAGCAATTAGAAGTTATGGTGGAATAAAGAAACGGGAAACATACAGAGATGAACCCTGATCACATTACACTCCTTTTTTGTTGGGCAGTCGTATAAAAAATGAGCTTACGGCCTACAGGCAATATTCTAGAGCTAACCTAAACTGATTTGCGAACATTGTTTGCGGATAGTTACTGACTTAACGTATATCATTATAGTTGTCAGGCAATTGAAAAGATATTAAGAAAATTACAGAAAAAATATTTACTCTTTGTGAGCACTGAATGTACCCCACCAAAATAAGGTATAAAAAGGAGAAGAATGGGAATTTATGTGGAAGATTTCAAATGTTCTTTATGTCTGTTTTTAAAACATGTTATACTCGGCGCAGTTCTCACATTTTTAGTCAAAGCATTACAAAGATGTGCCCCATGCACAGTTAAAGAGAATGAGAATAAGTCACTGCTGTGACCAGAGATAGATAGTAGCAGGTTATCATCAGATCTTAAAGGGCATCCATGAGCCGCTAGTGCCGTAAATCTGCCGGTGAGATAAACGGGAACGACGCCAGGGTTTGCTTGATTTTCCCCAACCCGAAAAAACCCACTGGGTTAAATTGGGAAAAACCCACCTGAAAAAACCCGAGGGTTTTTGACGAATGTGGGTTTTTGAAAAAATACTTGTTTATAATAATTAAATCAATGAACGGATATAGCATTTATATCATATTTTATCAAAAAGAAAAAAAAGGATGTATTTTGACACACCCAGTTTGTTCCGTAATTTACTCCAGGCCAATCCAAGTGTAGAGAAGTCTTTCAATTTATGCAGAACTGGCCGGACAAGTGTAATGCCGACTACTTTTGGCATGATTTATAAGATAACTTATGGATAATATTGTTACGTGGATAGGCAACAGATGCAAAAAGACCCTTATACACACTTCAATATACACTATTTAGTTCTAAAATTGTTTGCACTAATACTCAATACTTTCGTGCCGAAACGCTGCCAGCACTACTTCTCAATACTTTTGCGCCGAAACAGCGCCACTAGCAGTTGTTAGTGTTAACTCTTATCCTGTTGTGAAAATAAAGGGGATCTCCCCGACAACTGGCAATAACGATTTTCGGGGGAATTTCCTTCATGGTAGTGTTACAACTTTATTCAGTAGTAAATAGATTTGGGAGAAAAAATGCAATAAAATGGTAATAAAATAAAATTAAATGTAAAATTAAAATATACTAATTTAAAATTCTCATTATCTCCGAAAAAACCCGAAATTCCCCAAAAAAGCCCGAAAATCCCCGAAAAAACCCGAAATAACCCAGTGGGCAGATATTTTTTGATAAAACCCGGGTTTTTGCCAACCCTGAACGAAGCCCTCCAAGATTCTGAAAAGCAGGCAGAGAATCCTCTGGATTCTGCGACTGGTCTCCCAAGTGACCTGGTTGCACGATTTACACGTTAGACTGGTCGCCATCTATAGTATAAAAAAGTGGGGGGTTATCCACAATGGACCTAAAATTACCAATAAGTGCGGGTGACTGTATGATCGGCCATCATACAGTCACCCGCACTTATTGGTGCGTTCATCATTTATCCAAATCATACAAGAACGAACAAAAGCACGTTCATGGCGAAAATAATATAAAAACCTGCAATTACAACGTGGGTGCATGAGTCACCCAACTTGTAAAATGCTCTCACAGCAATAGCACGTTCCACACCACTCCAATGCTCCATGATCACTAAATGGCAACTTATTCACAACAACTATGCATTGGTTCCAAATAACTTCTGGCACTACAGTGTTGCCAACCCACATTCGAAATTTCCCGTTTCTCTGTGCAACCCTGTATATACTAGGATAGATGACAGGAAAATGTATGCAAGCAAATAGAGCCAAGTGAGACTAACGAGATGATGCTTGGGCCTTTCTGGAACAAACATAGACGTACTTCACCTGGCTAATAAATAAAATAAAATACAAACGGAGCTGCCATGGAATTCACCGACCGAAGTATATACTATTATATACTATTATTACACTTCTGTGGGGTGAACGGTGGATTCCGGACTAACGACCGGCTGTGGTAGGTTTAGGACAGCTGTCTTGCCACATGTGAGCATTCACCTTAGCACCCATTCACTCCCTCTTCGAAGCCATAAAAACGAATTGGAACCCCGTAATAATAATATATAAATTAATTACTTTTTATCTTTAGGGAAGAAGGCTATAGTTGCCAGAGATGCAATCAAATTGACTGCGGTTTCTTGCGAAGAGTCTTTAGCGGCAACATCGGCCAAGTTATTTCTCAATGCCTGGTGCTGCGTCAAGGCTACTCGGGTCGCCGAACCTGAAATATTGAATTCGAAATAAGCACAATTTTTCTTTCTAGTAGTCTATGGTTCCGACATGGTAGATAAATGTATACAATGGCTCAACTTGGACCCATTGCAGAAATGCAGTGTGTCGCACAGAACTCTCTCAAAATTAATGTATTTTTCATTAATACATGATGTTAGAGATAGTATGATAATCCTTTCAAGGGGCGACTCTCTACGTAAAACTAAACACAGAAATTGAAAAAAAATACATACATTTTTTTAATGTATTTAATAATAAATAAATACAAACGGAGCTGCCATGGAATTCACCGACCGGAGTCGGGCCCATCATAATACTATTTTTTTTACACTTCTGGGGGGTGAGCAGTGGATTCCGGACTTACGAACCGGCTGTGGTAGGTTTAGGACAGCTGTCTTGCCACATGTGAGCGTTCACCTTGCCACCCATTCACTCCCCCTTCGAAGCCATAGAATTTGAGATGCGCAAATCGCAGTTTTAGATAATTTTTCTAAGAAAGAGTTGATTATTTTTCTGGAAAGGCCAAGATCTTTAAAGAGGTGAAATAGAGATTTAGCTGGCAGGCCACGAGCGCCAACTTCCACCGCGTGAAGGTGAACAGTGAAGCCGTTCCGGGTTACGGCATTTGCAAGATCATGGTATTTATTTAATTTGTACTCGTGGTCTTTTGGGATATTTGATTCCCATGGAACAGTTAATTCTACAATAAGAGCCACCTTCCGAGATAGAGAGTAAAGAGTTATATCTGGATGGAGGGCTGTGCATCCGAGACTTTCAGGGAATTTATACTGCTTAGAGACCGAATCAACCTCCAGAATCCATATATTTTTAAAAAATACGTATATTTTTTTAATGTATATTTTTTTAAAGTATTTAAATACAAAAGATTATTAAAGGTCATGTACTTTTTTTTGATTTAGACCTTGATTACCAAGGTAAAGCGTTTTTTTTTAACTTTAAATTTCGGACATTCAGAATTTTTTTTTAGTAAAAAAGGTCTAAACAGTTGATTTTTTACAATTTTATTTAGACGTGAAACTAGTTTCAATAATGAACACCAGAGAATGTTTGGAAGCCTTTTATGGCGCTGAATAAATAATAAATAGATATACAAAAAGGACCTGTCATGGAATTCTTTGGAATTGGAATTCTTTGGCCAGAGTCGGGCCCATCATAATATTATTACATTCCTGTGGGGTGAGCTCTACAGCTGGATTAATAACAGGCTGTGGTAGGTTTAAAACAGCTGTCTTGCCACATGTGAGCGTCACCTTGCCACCCACATTCACCCCCTTTCGAAGCCATAGAATTTCAGATGCGGAAATCGCAGCTTTAGATATTTTTCTAGGAAAGAGTTGATTATTTTCCTGGGGAGACCAAAATCTTTAAAGAGGGAAAACTGCAATATGGATGGCAGGCAACGAGCCCAATTTTCACCGCGTGAAGGTAAACAGTGAAGAAGTTCCGGGTGACGTCATTTGCGAGATTGTGGTATTTATTTAGTTTGTACTCGTTGTATTTTGGGATATTTGACTCCCATGGAACAGTTAATTCTAGACTAAGGGCTATCTTCCGAGATAGGAAGTGAAGCGTTATATCTAAACGGAGATATGAATTTTAGGGAAATTATATTGATTAGAGGCCAAATCGACCGCCAGAATCAAATCTAAAACTTTCTCGATTATTGGGAAAAGTTTTAGAATGGAATGTATTTTGCCTTTAGAGCCATCCCGCACAAACTGTATTAGTGGTTCGGAGGGTACTGTCAGACCATTGTTGGAATGAGCCACTGAAAGGCTAATTACCTCGCGAATAACAGCAAGGACTTTGTCATGGTGGTAGGAAACAGAATGGCGAAATTCATATACTAACACAAATAGAGTACATAAGTATGTCCCTAAACACAATATTCTATAAACACGACATTCGAAATATACACATTCGAAATTTAAATTCTAAGTGTCAACATATTTTAAAATTTTCTCACCTCTAAATAATAATTAAATAATAAATTTAGTGCATATAGTGCAATTCTACAGTCTGGATTCACTGGCGGTTAACACGGGACGCGTCCCGAAGGATCTTATCGGTCTGAGCTGTTTGTTCACTTTAAATATTCGACCAGCGTGTCTATGGACAGTCGACCATCGAAAACAAGCGAGCTGTCGTTACTGGCTGGGGGCAAATCGACTTTGCTGAAGATACATCGGACGACTTACTCAAGGTGGTGGTGGATTTGATTGACCAGCCGACCTGTCGAAGATTATATGCAAAGACTCTCAGAAGGAGGTTACCGCAAGGTATAACGGCCGATGAATTGTGCGCTGACGATAGCTGACAACCAATGCCTTTTCAACATAATCGCCGTTACCAGTATTGGAAAGAGGCCTTGCGGAAGTGCCAAGGGACCTGGCATATACAATGCCAAGAAGTCATGTGAAATAAATGGCGTTTTAGGAGTATGTCTACTGCCGGAAAATTGTCCAAAAACTGGCGGGGATTTGCCGAAAGGGAAACTATCAAAATTTTGTATAATGTCGGAACAAGAGACTGTATGCTGTATTCAACACAGCCCCATGAGCAACAACACGAGATCATCAGAAAACCAGGATAAATCCAATAATGCATCTTCTACATCACCGCCTACTACAACAACAACCAATAAGTAACCGGTCATCTCTACAATAGCTCCAGAAAAACCTTAAACATCACCACAAGTCATAACTACTAATGTCATAAATGACAGTGTGGAAAAACGAACTAAATCCGAAAAAAATAGCTCTGCAATATTGAGTACAAATTTAACAATGGCAGCCATTGCTGTGTTGGCGATTAATTAATTTATTTTATTTTATCTGCATCCAAACTTTTCTCTGGTCGTAAGGGTCTCCGTTCCATCGGGTTCAGAAGAGGGAGGAAGAGAGTGCACCCGTGGTCGTGCGCCCACCTGTGCACTATAATATAGCCTGCGCACTTGACTGCTTCCGAACAATGGACTCTGAGAAGACTAAAGAAGTCACTAGAATCTACAATGCAGTCGCTATGGCCGAACACGGCTAGAAGGATATATATTCTATTGATCTTGCTAACTCTATTAATCAATGTAAAATAGAGATACTTGTATAGGAAACATTACCTAAGGATTATTAATATTTTTATAATAAACAAACACAAAAAAGAAGCATTGCTTTTCCCGAGTTTGTGCGTAACATAAAAGCGCAGAATTCGACAATAAAAATTCAGGTATCCACAGCAGTACTTCTACATCAATGATGATAATGTGATCGTCAATATTTGCTAATATCAGTTTGTATTACTGCCGAGGGCCAAATGCTAAATAAGGTCAGCGTGCCGACGTTAAGCTAGGCTGCAGAAACTTCGGGTGACGTTTCTCAAATTGCCCCGAAACACCATAAGTGGTGGGTCTGCATTGGTAAGACATTTTCACTCCTTATATGAAGTTCAGCTGCTGTTTATATTTATCTACTGAGGTTCCAATGAGAAAGCAGACTTTTTCGATTGATATGATATTTACCCGCCACTCCGACAATCGATTTCATGGCCGTGGTGAGACAAAGCAGCCACATCGTTTGACCAATTAGCGGCAACATGAGCTCCAGTGCAAAAGCAGCATCATTCAGAATGTCAGCAAATAGTCGCCACTGCTTACTCGATGTATCCATTGAGCCTCTGTAGTAATTTAAAAAAAATATTGAGTAATAATAATATTAAAAATCTTTATTTGCATATATACTATATACATACTAAACGGGAAGCTTATCGTCAAGCGACAATGTCCAACAGTTAACCTACATGGTTCAGTAGCCCATTGTATAAAGAGTACACAAGAGAGAAATAACTATATTTTTAAACCTAAACAAACAGTAAATACCTACAAATAAATAAATTACAAACGGAGCTGCCATGGAATTTACAGACTGTGAGAAGTGGATTCCATATTAACGACTGGCTGTGGTAGGTTTGGGGCAGCTGCCTTACTCCAAGTGAGTGTCCACCTTACCACTCATTCACTTCCCCTTTGAAGCCATAGAATTTGAGATACAGAAATTGCGGTTTTAGATATTTTTTCCAAGCAGTTGATTATTTTCCTGAACAGACCAAAATCTTTAAAGTGAAACAGAGATTTGGCTGGCAGGCCACGAGCGCCAACTTCCATTGTGTGAAAAAAAACAGTGAAGCCGTCCGGGTGACAGCATTTGCGATATAATGGTATTTATTTAATTTGTATCCGTGGTCTTTTGGGATATTTGATTCTAACGGAACAATTAATTTTACAATAAGGGGCCATCTTCCGAGATATAGAGTAAAGAGTTATATCTGAACAGAGGGCTGTGCATCCGAGACTTTAAGAGAATTTATACTGCTTAGAGACCAAATCGATCTCCAGAATCCAATCTGATGCTTTCTCGATTATTGAGAAAGGTTTTGTAGTGAAATGTTTTTTACCTTTAGAGCCATCCCGCACAAACTATATTGGGGCTTTGGAAGTACTGTCAAAACCTTTTTGACACGAGTCACTGAGAGGCTAATTACCTTGTTGTAGCGGTAAGTGTACTGTACTTGATCTAAGGCCACCTTGCAGCCAGCTAGAATATGTCTAGCTGTGCAAGGGGTATTGCTACAAAGGGGACATAAGCTATCCTCGGCATAGCTCTAACGAGCGAGGTGATCGGGGTCTGGAAGTGTATGCTGAAAGGCATTTAAATAAAATTTCAGCATCTCTGGCGTCATTACCTTCCAGTGCATTGGAGGAGGACTAATATATGTCCTGCCTTAGGACTAGGACAATAGGACTGCCTTAGGACTAATATATGTCCGAGGAGAAGATGTTGGGAGAAAGAAACATAGAAAATGAAAAATAGGTTAAGATTGAGAGAGATAAAAGTCTTTGAGGTGAGTCTCGAAAAATGCTACCGAATGTGAGTTTCTTATATTTGCTGGTTCCCAGAACACTGAAAGAGTACATAAACAAGTCGGGCCTATAGTGGAATTTATAAAAATATTCACAGCTGATTGTAGCGTAAGGCCGTGGGAGTTTAGTGGTTTCAAAAACTTGTGCAAATAGAATGGAGGCGGTAAGGAGAGGACACAAAACAGAAAAGCACGCCACATTACACTCTCAGGAAATCTATTACTGGCTATACCTTAGCATTCATCAACTTTCATGTCCAAGTCATTTGCAGTGCAGGCGGCCCGAATATGCAACGCTGTGCCCTTGCCACTGAGACAACTTTAACACCTGATTGGATTAAAAAAATCTATCAAGAGACATTTACTTAATATATAATACCCCTCCCCCCCCCCCCACCCCCTCCACCCTGCTCCTAGTTTGACCTTATATCCCATTCCTACCTTCGTTATTGAGTTGACATATGTTATTAATTTCTGTGTTATGTTCTTTATTATGTAATTATACTCATTTATTATGACCACTACTTTACAAAAATTACACTTGTTATACCTATATATGATTTTGCCAACATAAACATTGTCACATTAACCCTGGCGGTATGGTCGTAAGTATTGCCACCTGGCAGGCCCATCATGTTGTACTTTTTGTGTGTGCAATACTAGTTTTGATAGTTTGCGATACCTAGTAGTGCTAGTTTTGCAAACAAACAAACATTAGTGGTGCCCTATATTCGTACTTTCACAGACCAAAAATGAACCGAATGCTTGCATTTTGCAAACGTTCTAGTTTGATGAGTAGTTCTGATAAATCGAACTAAGCCACACGTGCAAAAAATGATAATCTCTATTCGTCGAAATTAGATTATTATTACTTGACCACCGAGTATTATAACATGACATTGCTGATTAATAATTAGGTAATTACATTAATTACATAACAGTAATTAATTGATACTGGATCTCCCATGTGGTTTTTAAAAATTAGTTACAGGAGGTCAATGTGTGATTACCGGGTGGGTTGGTTGCTATGAGTATTTTTACCACCCATTTGATTTGCTGATACAAAGATGTGTGATAAAATGTTATAATATCCATTTTCTGAGAGACAATATATATAAAATATCAGAAAAGAGCTGTGCAGAAAGACTTGATAATGACTGAGTTTTGAAGTTAGTTGATCAGTTGCATCCTACCTGCACTTGGTCCTCCATGTAGGACACTTTAGAGCTGTCAACTGAAACGGGCGAACCCAACATCCCAGACTGGGGTATAACAATATATATATCGCTCTTTCAACTGTGAGGCATAAATGTTCAAGAGCCACAACAATTGCTGAATGTCATATCTAGAAGACAGATGGCATTAACAAAAAGAAAAAAAAAAAACTGTGAGGCGATTACGTAGAGACTTACGAACGACACAGTCCGCAGTCTAGCAATTGCATTACCGCAAGGCACTGGGAAGCGGGCAGCCTCGTACCCTTACTACCTTTACCCCAGTCTGGTCACAGGCTCAGATAGAGGTCGCTTGTGCGGCCTCTATCTGGCGAAAGCGGTTATATAGTAATACATCATGGGACCGAGGCATCCTTTGCCTGCCATGGTCACTAGTGATCGGGTGTCCAATGGATTGATTAATGGATAGATGACGTCAGGTCGACAGCTAACCCTGGTGTCATAGGAAACTTACATCTCCAGACTCCCCTGGTCATTAGCCGAATGGGCACACAATGTCTAGCAAACAGGACAGTGCACCAACCACCCAGTTACGTCCAAGGTATTATTACCCCGAATCCGCAATCTTCTGATCCCAACCGCCTCTAACTGCAGGATTATAGCCGTGGCAGAAGCTCACAGCGACCCTGACAGAGTAAGTCCCTCTATGAGGAGGCCACCAGATAGGAGTTGAACCATGAGATAGGCAAGCCTGTTGATATAGTTTGTCCGACAAAGCCCAAGCTGCACGGAACCATTAGGAACCAAATCCATGTGGGACAATTGGACTGTGTCGACTACAACGGGCGAACCCATCCCTACAGGCTGGTATAATGATATGTGATCAATCTTTCAGCCGTTGGATGACCGTAGAAGACTTAGAGACAATGGACAATCCACTATCTAACTCCGGCACCTAGCCCGCGAGAGACCAACCCTTACCGCCCGGCACCGGTTGGTTAACCCAGCGAGCAAACCAAGCGCCCTCGCTACCAGTTGTAGCCAGATTTCTCCGGCCTACCGAGTGGTTACAGGTTTGAAGTCGCTTGCGAGATCATCTTCTTAGTGTAGCAGTGATCGGTGTATACCAAATCTAACGCGGACCACGGCATCCTTTGCCTGCCTTTCACCTTGAATTTTTTGGAGGTTAACCCGTTGAGTATGAGTCAACCAAATCTGGTCGCGAAACAATTATCCGTTGAGTACGAGTCGACCAAATCTGGTCGCGCGTTTTTTTCACTTCTTTGACGTTCTCATATTTATTTATAATTATCTAATTATTTTACAAAATGATATTTCAATATTCTATATTCGAAATTTCAATGCAATCATTGTGCAGTTGTTCTTTTTATGATTGGTGTAGTAGTTTCGTAGTTATAGTACTTTAAGTCGATGTCGCCGAAAATCCTGCAAAAGAGACAGATGCATCCATGAAAATACCCATTTACTCCAAGGGTTAACCAATTTTTAGATTTTTTACATCTGAAAGCCAAGTAAAAATTGGAAGTTGTGGTAAAGTAAAGATCTACCACTGAAGGCATTTTTTTTTGGAGAATTATTAAGTTTTTGGTGATTTTTATTTATAAAACTTGCCTCCACTTGATAATGATGATTATTTATATCAAATATCATTATATTTGATTACCACAAAAAATGTTAATTAAGGTTTTTTCTTGAAATATTATTCCGGAAAAAATATTATATAAATTGATCGTAATTAACAATAATAATATATGTTTTATTATTGTTAATTATGATTAAAAATAACGGCCATCGTTAAGATAACTTTCTTTGCATAATATTATTTTTATTTGGTATTTTGTTTAACAGATAATAATATGATAAGAAAACTGAATTCATTATCATACTTAGCGCTACAACCCATTGTAGGTCATGGCCTCCACAAGAAAACGTCCCTATTCTGCCTGGATAGTGTCTTTCTCTTCCAGTTGCTGACTTCCAGGGATCTAAGACATCGTTCGGCGCTATCCAACCATTTAAAGTTAAGGTTTGAAATCAATATTATCATCGTTAGATATTGTATTTTCATTTGTTCTAAATACTCAACCATCACAGTCTACCAATCTTCGCAAAATTTGGTGAAGTTGACAACATTAAAAAGTTAATTGAGCTTGGATTATATAGGATGCACTATTTTCACACACTATGCTCATAGATTCGATGTAGAAACTTTCTTCCAAATGTATCTAACTTTTGTCAGAGTCCAGGATTCTGATGCATATGTAATCATCGGTCGTATAAGGGTTTTATAGAACCCTGGAAAGGAAACCCATTTTAAGTGTTTGTGAAACCAAAAATAGCATTAATTCTTGTTTTATCTCAATGCTAAATTGTTGTTTCTAGATACAATAGAGTCCAGTTAGAAAGCTTGTTATTTGTTAAATTAATTTATTTGTTTATTTATTAAATTTATTCCTCTAAATGAAAAAATAAAATACAAACGGAGCTGTCATGGAATTTACCGACCAGAGTCGGGCCCATCATAATACTATTATTACACTTCTGGGGGGTGAGCAGTGGATTCTGGACTAACGACCGGCTGTGGTAGGTTTAGGACAGCTGTCTTGCTCCTATGTAAGCGTTGACCTTACCAACCATTCACTCTTCCTTCGAAGACATATAATTTGAGATGCGGAAATCGCGATTTTGTGAAATTTCCATTGTAAACGCCCATTGTGAAATTTCACAATGAGCATACGACATTATCATACGACAATCTTTTACAGTCAACCATGGCCTAAAAGATGTGGTTATTAATTGCCAGTGAAGCAATTGATAACCACAGTACAGGCGGTGAATTAGTGGCACACCCTAGATCATTCTACTACCAAATCTTCAGGTGTTCTCCTATTCAGCCGACAAGTTAAATTGTTCGTCTCATCAATGATGAGGCAAGACTGTTTGGATGTCTTTTCAGCCTCATTTTGTATTTTTAACTTCACCCCTTCATAGAGCTTTCACGCTACTGAATCAACTATTAGAACATACCAGTGGGATGGATACTATCCATGACAGCTTGTGGATTTTAAAAATATCCACAAGCTGTCGTGGATGTCACCCCAAGACTTTCCGGGCAAGCAGACAACCTCTCTCACACGTCAAATGTCTCAACCTCCAACTCTCAACCCACCCTCAACTCCCCCCCCCCCCGACCCGATAGTGATTGTGTTAAGTGACTGATAGCAAATGCAGTATATTTTATTATTTCTGTGGCAGTAAAATGGCTTTTTTCCAATATTATATAGTATTTTCTTAAATACGGCAGTATTTAAAAAAATGTATCGCTTGTGTGCTAGATATTCCATTAGTTGGACAATTCACAACGTGATTTTCGGTCCCACAAGGCATCTGTGTGCCAAATTTTAAGTCTTTTACTGCAATATTTCAAGATTGGAGTATGACTAATGCACTCTCTGTTGGACCGATTTCAACCATAATATTTTCAACTCTTGCTTATGACCAAGTAATGCCTGCATGCCAAATTTCAGCTCATTTGGATGAAGTGTTTGGGCGCTATCATGGAGGAATACACACAGACTCACAGACAGACCTCAGTCTGGAAATAGTCTTAATCGTCTCAGGAGCAGTCAAAATGTAAATATCCATCATCACGGAAAAAAAAAATTACATTCACAATACTATCCCTCTGCCAGGAAAGTAAAAATACCTTAGTAATTGCAATATTATATTATAACCAATCTATTTTTTTGTCTCTAACTGCCCTACCTTTGGGTTATTATTCAAAAAGTAGCTAAAAAAATGTTGTTTTTTTCTTCATTATATTTCTTAATAACAATACTTTCTCAATACCATTACTTTACAATAATAGTAATTAACAATTCTCATAACAATAGATTTCTCAATAACAAGATCTATTTATGACCCTTTTTCTGTATACTTTGCGAGCTCCGGTGATAATAAAGCGGACATATCACCAAGGGCGGTCCCAGGGGGGGGTCAAGGGGGTCATGACCCCCCCCAAATCTTAAATATATGGCTTATAATAAGCTCCTTATGCAAATACACTTGTTTCCATAAATAAATTATTGTATAATAAAGGGGAACTTTGTTTTATTTACAAACCGTTAATCCAATCTCATGGCCCATAACAGCGACCCCCCCCCCCCAAACCTTAAGCCCATAACTGTGACCCCCCCCAAAATGTAAGGCTAGGACCGCCCTTGCATATCACGTACGTTCGTATGTGTAGGGCGGTTAAATACAAGTTAATACATTTTATCTGCATCTAATTGCCTAATTGTTCAAGTAGATCTAATTGCCTAATTGTTCATGTAGATTTATTGTTTAATTCCTATTTAATTTCATTGAAATCTTCTTCAATGTGTATATATTTTGAAACATTTTTTTACACTATTTTATCTGTCTTGTTTTTTATTTTTCATTGTGATTGAAACGTAGTTTTACTTGTAATTTTAGATTGTGGACACAAATTGGGGTAGCCTATCGTAATGACCATATGACCTTGTCATTTGTATTAATAAATAAAAAAAAAATGCATTACCCTTTGGACCATGCGAATGTAATTCTCCCGATGTGAGCGGTGGCGTCGCGCATCACCCAGGTGATTGTCGCAGCTGTTGCGGAAGCGGACGCGTCCCCGACTCCCACTCCTTTGAGGATCTCGTGCGTCGCAAGGATTCCTTAAACAAATAAATCGAAAGGTCAGCCTAGCCAGGGCCGCTGAGTATGGAAATTCCGAAAAGGTTAGGGGGTGGCGAGAGTCCCCTTAATTTCCATTGTGTTTTTATTAGTATTACAAGTTGGAGATTCTTTTTTAAAATAGAAAGTACAAGTGACAATCTGAAGCAAGCTCTATAGACCCAGCAGTCACCTCATAGAGACTACCTGATGGGGCGATATTAACTGAATCTATAAATAGGATAAAAACGAATTTACTGCGTCAAGTTTGTAGTATCCGACGTTTCGGCGATGTTGTAACCGCCGTTGTCCAGGGCAGACTGCCAGTCTACCCTGGAAAACAGCCGTTGCAACATCGTTAAAGAGTCGGGTGCTATAAACTTCAAGCGGTAAATTCGTTTTTATCCTATTTAAAATGTTAAACGACCGCGATAGTCTTCGATTTCATACCATACATGAACTGATTCGTTCGGCAATGTGTTGGCTTGCAGCAATCTATTGATGAGTGCCGCCTTGCAGTGGCACGGTTCGCCAAACTTAGAGAATCCTTTGGTTACTTTTATGACCAAAATATTTATCGCCAACATTTGTTGCACATTTGCACATTTTGTGGTTAAGTCTACTGCTTTGCTAGAACCCAACCAGTAGGTAATTCGATTGTGTCCAGCCTCATACTCTTACCAAAGTTTTAAATTAATAACTTGAAGCGATGATATTATTAAAGACTGAATCTATTTCTTGTTCTGAGGAGCTTAAAAGTGTCAAATCATGGGGGCGCTACCCCTCCCAAGCCGATTCAGGGAGACCTCGACTACTCTGCCCCCCTCCCCAATTTGGTGGCCGTGGATTTATTTATTTATATTATTGTAAACTTACAGATAGCAAATACAGGATACGAGTTTGTTGAAAACTCAATTAAACAAAACTAATTAACTATCCTTTGAACAGTTTACAACGCTTGCATAAGAAATTATGATAGAAATATCATAAGTTGGTAGTTGAAAAATTTAATTAGGTTAATAATAATATAAGGATAATGAAAGTAATAATAAGGTAAGTTCGAAAAAGAGATATATAAAGCAAAAATGAAATATGAATAATTCGATAATAATACTTATAATACATAATATGATATAATATAATGGTATGGTTATATAATAAAGCACAGTAGGATGGCAGTTAGTGAAATTTTAAGACGTGAGAGATAGGCTAGATTTGATCGAATCTTTAATTAAATTAATGAAATCATAAAATATGTCTAATCCTTTACATGTAGCATCCAAAACATGACACATTCTGGAAAGAGGTGCATTCGACACGATATTGCTATTGCAAGTGACAACAGAAAATGTTTGAGAGCTCCTCGTAAGTCACGGTGGCACATGAAATTGAACATTTGTTAGACTAGGTAGATTTATGAGACACGTTATATCAATAATAGCCCTGTGTGTTTTTAAGTCTATGAGGTTGATGTGAGAAAGCCGCTCTACATAACCTTTCAAAATATTCCTGAGGCGACATTTGTTTGAAGCATGCGAGTGAATTTCTTTTGGACTCATTCAATTCTATGATTGGATGATAGATATATTTTACTGCTGTTTATAGTAGGGTTGTAGATTCTCAATATTGTTTGCTTGTAACCTATAGGGCAGTGTCCTCTCAGCGTTTACACTATTACCTTTAAGTATGCACTCGTTTGCCTCTGTCACTATTTCTTTATTTATTTATTTATTTATTTATTTTCAGGAAAACCAACAGCTAATTATAATTTAACAATGCCGGAGTAACATAGCAGAGAGCCAATTAAAGGTTTTCACGTTTAAATAACGTTGTAGAAACATTATTTAAACGTGAATGAACAAACTTTAGAGAATGATTGGGGCCTGAAAGGCTATAAGCCTCTTTAGAGTAAGGGAGGAAGTTGTTATGAGAAGACTATTGACCACTAATACCTTCAGTTTTCTTCTCTAGAGCTTAAGACACATTTTTTTTTAATTTGGATTGTTTGTATATAAAAACTGAAATACCCAACTTTGGAAGAAGGTGATTACCCCATTCGAAAGTAAATCTCGAGTCAAAGCATTGAGACGATAAAATAGGCTCATATATGTTAGGTAATTTTGTTGTGTAGAGGTCTGACATGAGAGGGTTGATGGAATGACATGAGGGGGTTGACCTTATTAGGGCCGAATCTATTAAAATTGAAAACGAAATAATATTTCTAACCCAAAACAGTGCTGCAGAACGCTTGGGCGGTGTCCCAGATCTGATATTTGGTGTAATCATCGCTTACACTGTGCGGATAGCCTTGCGGGAGGAATAATTCGTGAAATATCAGCAGCGACCGCTCTTTGAGAGTCTTGTTCTCATTTCTATGTAGCGACACTGCCGCCACACGATCGGTTTCTAAAAAAACACGAAAAAAATAAGTAAACAATGTAAGCCTTGTAATAGGTTAAGTTGAAATATTGCAGTGATCACGTGCCTTGTTGACTTGCAATGTAAAATTTATCTTGAGAACAAGTCTCGGTGTAAAGTATTTTATTTTCATCCATCCCACATCTTTTTTTAAAACTTTACAGCATTTTCACTATTCTTCTGTGACGTGTTTTTGTTTGACAGCTCAGCAAACGTCAACTGTCAAATGCTAGACTTTTTGACGTTTGAATATAGAGCTGTGAGGTGCCTGGTAAGTGGTGTTATTGTACTTGAGTTGAATCGGTTGAGTATTAATATAGTTCATAGTGAATACCTACAAAGCAACTATTTGGCAACTATAAGTAATAACGTAGCTTGCGGTTGAGCAAATTAGTAATATACACAATCCCTTATCATTTTGACCAGTAAAATATAAGTACCCATCTCTACGCATAATCGCCATCTTAGTACTTTACGGCTCAAATGTTTTTGGCGCGAACACTAGGACAAAATCCTACGTAGGATAAAATCTGCCGCATACCAATTTATATTAGGCTCGGCGCAAACGAGCCACCCGCCACAGCCACTAGCAGATGTGGCCAGCGACAAGCAGATGATACGCTTTTTCATACATTTTTTAGGGTCTCGCCGCAAACACGTGACCGGAGGTCGCCACTGGCTACAGCAGTGTCCGCGACTCGCGGATACTCGCCATTGCACGCCGCTTCGCCCCCTCTCACCGTTACTTTGCACCTCTCACCCTCTATGTCGTCTGAGTATTCAGTAGCCAGACCAGACCTTCCGTCTCGGAGTCCAACGTGAGACTGCACGACAGAGAGAGGGTTATAAATTGAGGCAGCCACCAACCACTTGTCACGGCCACCGAGCACCGGTGGCTGTCGCGCGCCACTGCCACCAAATCAGCAACTAGGGTTGTCGACTACAGCGGGCGAGCCCGTCACCTCAGGAAGTTTTAACGATTAGTCGTTCTATCTCCCTGGAGTGAGCGTAGAAGACTTGGACAAAACAGTCCACCATCTAGCTCCGCCACAAGCCCGTAAGAGGCCAACGCCTCCAAAGCAGCAGTGGCGGTGGCGCCTAAAGCCACCACTGGCTGTGACCGGGGGCTTGTTTGCGCCGAGTCTTAGGTCCTTACCTGTGCAATAACAGCCGTTCTTTAAGTTCTACAGCAGAGGCAATTAAGATGGAAACGACAAACTGCATAGATTATAGGGATCAATATTTAAACTAATAAAAGTATATTTTTCATATATTTTTCACACTTATAATAATAATAATAACTCTTTATTGACCACAACGGGTACAAATGGCAGGCTTATTGCCATAAACGGCAATATCCTCCAGCCAACCAGCAGGTAGTAATTACGTTTGTTCATGGCAGATTTTTTTTTAAATTTTTCATTGACTTCTTATATATTCCATTACACACTTATATATTTTTTATAGGTTTTTTTTAATGGTAACTTTGCAGGTAAGGATCTAATACTTGACCTAATCTTCTTATTTCAAATTTCCAAGAAAAATGGTTAATCAAAAAGTCATCAGATTTTTTTCTGTGGCTATTTAATTATTTATATGAGATGAATATTAAAAAATGGTATTTACCATCGGAGGTAATAATTCACAATAAATTTCAGGATATATGGATCGTTATCAACAATAAAATTTTGGATATAACTGCGCTCGTCAAGAAATATGTGAACAATTCTGGCGATTCTAAAGAATGCGAACTAATGCCGGTAACTTGACTTTCGTACTTACATGTACGTGGATTATTTTACATATTCGATTATTTTATAGGAAATAAAATACTTGGTGGCATTAGCTGGAAAAGATTTATCGCACATGTTTGATAGTAGCGGTGAGCTGCGTACGTACATTCACCCGACGACCTATAAACGAGTTGCTTTTCTCCCATTCGGACCGATCCCTGGAGCTAAACCCGATGACCTTCCTTCCGATTGGGCTAAGCGCGCCGATGCACACTGGTGGCGCAGCGACGAATACCTCATCGGGTGCGTGACTAAAAACCCGAGACCCGTCCGCATCACCAACACCCTAACGGGCAATACCATCATCCTTATGGTATGCGAAGAAGAAACCCTACACGAGATAAAGGAACTCCGCTATCGGCCCTACAATCCGCATTACGCCAGCTACGAATGGAGTTACCTGGGCCGTAAACTCTGCGACTACAAAACGCTCACTCAGAACGGAATCAAGGATGAGCGTCGACGGTTTACAGAAGCGGGTTTGCCAGAAAGTACATTCATCCCAATGGTTTTGATATCTTTCATCGATGACATAACAGTTGATCCACCGCTAATGAAATAAATAAAAACGTTTTATCAACAATATAAAATTTTAT
Organism: Micropterix aruncella; assembly: GCA_944548615.1. NCBI lineage: Eukaryota > Metazoa > Arthropoda > Insecta > Lepidoptera > Micropterigidae > Micropterix > Micropterix aruncella. The sequence goes on from OX155954.1 coordinate 37,773,437, forward strand.
TTAATTACAAGCCCCTCATACAAATAAACAAAAACCAAAAAGAATTACCATATTACCCTATAATCTAAATTGATAACGAATGTTTATTGATATAAAAATATTAATTTTCAGATAAAATATGATGTATAAAACACAACCATGAATAACAGACCATACCCTTAAAAAACATGGCGACATTTCAGTTCTACAATTTAGATTCAGTTAGCCAATTAAAACTCTGGGGCTTTCTATCTGCCGATGGGTTAATGGCGACGTTGATGATACTAGGGCGATCAGTGACTTTAAAACTTTCGTTTACGGCTCTTCGAACTTCTTCCGGTGTACGAGCGAAGTGTCCCTGCGATTCGAACAAGTTCATCATTCGTTCGTAGCGCACTTCCGTATCCAACGACGTCGGCGGCGTCACCAGCGTCACATCTCCCGACGACTGCAATTGCGACATCGTCTCTCCGTCGAATCCTCCGTAAATTCCATTGTTGTTGATGATAACAATGACGATTGGTAGTTTGTATCGGACCATTGTCTCAATTTCCATTCCAGAGAATCCGAACGCCGAATCGCCTTCGACGCAGAGAACGCGGCGGTGAGGGGCATAATCGCGACACCAGAGCGCGGCGGCGATTGCGAATCCCGGGCCGACGCCCATCGTGCCGAATGTCCCCGCGTCCAACCGACTGCGAGGCTCTTCGTTCAAAAGCAGACCGCGACCGATGTCCATTGTATTCGCCCCTTCGCTCACGATAATCGGATTCTTTGGCGTGGCATCTCTCACCGCAGAGAGAGCGGTGAAATAGTTCATCGGCAGAGTCGTATCGGACGCTTGGCTTTCTACAAATTTGCGATTGCTTTCGCTCTTTTCGTCGAGTTCGATCCACCAATGATTCCGTTTCAAGTCCATCTGGAAGTGATCCGTCTGTAAGACTTTACAGAGGTCCGAGACGAACGGCGCGAGATCTGAGTGGACGGCGACGCTCGAAAGCACGCTGTTGTTCAACTCTTCGGGGGCAATGTCCACCTGTATTACTTTTACGTCCTTGGAAAAGCGCGGCGGTCGGCCGAAATGCAGCATCCAGTTCAGTCTCGCGCCGAGCAGCAGCACAACGTCTGCTTTGAGCAGAGCGAGTGTTCGCGCTCTCGAGACGCATTGCGGAGCGGAATCCGCTACGACCCCTTTCCCCATCGGAGTCGGAAGAAACGGTAAATTCGTCAGACGGATCAGATCTCTGATTGCGCCCTCGGCGTGAGCGATCGCCGCTCCCTTGCCGACGATGACGAGCGGACGTTTTGCATTTTTTAAGAGCGACGCCGCCTCCGCGACGGCTGAAGACGCGGGGTGTGCGAGTGCGGGCGGTGGCGAACGGTAGTAACCGGAGACCTTTTCGATCGGGACTTGTTCTTGGAGGATCGTCCCCGGCAAATCCAAGTAGGATACTCCGGGTCGGCCGACGCTCGCTAAACGAACCGCTTTCTCGACGTGGAGTGGTAGGAAAGACGCAGACGGCGGGCGGGCGGAATACTTGCAGTAAGGGCGCGACAAATCGACCTGCGGGTATTCTTGGAAGCCTCCGATGGCCTCGTGGTCGAGTGGCGCCGATCCAGCGAGGACGAGCAGCGGCCAGCAGTTGACCTGCGCGTTTGCCATTCCGCCGTAGCAATGAAGAAGCCCCGGCCCGGACACGGCTAAAACCGCACCGAGTCTTCCGCTGAGGTATCCGATTGCTTGTGCGGCGTAGCAGGCAGCTTGCTCGTTGCGCATCCCGATGAATTTCACGCCGGCAGCTTGAAGCGCCATCGATAACTCCACGACCGGGATGCCCACGATTCCGAATACATATTCGACCCCTTGTTCTTTTAGCGACTTCGCTAAAATCGCGTTCCCGTCAATCGTTTCAGACATCTTCACAGGGGAATGGTTTTCAATGCAATGAATAAAAACGGGGCATCAAAGTTCGCCTCGAAAGGAGATTTGCTTATCTTAATTACGCACTTATCATATTTCGTATCACCTGCGAGCGACTATTCGACTAACAACAAAGCCGTTTAATTATCAGAATAGGATTTAAAACAAGTTTTAATTAAATCACTTTTACCTATCTATCTAAAGGACTGAACGTACCTACACCACTACACAAAAAATGGGACACTTATTTTATTTATAGCCAATTCTTTGGTCACCTTATCTATTATTATAGTTATCTATTTGCACATAAATTATCTTTTGTATGTTTTTTTAAAATGTATAAAAACGTCACCCGCGTTCAGTGGACTGTTGGGCTGTGCCACAGGACTGTGCCCAGACTCCAGACCACTGACAGACTGTGCCAAAACTGTGCCACTGACTGTGCCAAAGAACTGTGGTGGCGCTAAGGTGCTCCGGGCCCACAGACTTAAAGGGGCAAACACATTATCGGACGCGTTCGTAAGCTACGGCTTACGAACGTATGCACAGGCGTCCGCGACTGACGTCCAATAATGTGCACGGCTCAATAGAAATTCATCATGGGGCGTTTACACTCTCGCGCGAGGCGCGAGGCGAGACGCAAAACCGTGTGGTAAACAAACGGAACAGAGGCAAAGCTTCTAGCAAGTAGGTAAACATTTTGTACGCTCGTTAGAAGCTTTGCCTCTGTTCCATTTGTTTACTGATATGGTTTTGCGTCATAGCCGCGGCGTCCGTCAGCCCCATAAGCCGCGACTGACGGACGCGTGCGATAATGTGTTTGCCCCTTTAGGGAACTAGTTTCGGGCCCCATTTTCGCTGATGTGGCTGCGATGGTTGCCCATTTGTCCGGCCAGCTCTATTGTTGTTTCGTTTTACGGGATATGTGTATCCCTTTCAAGAGTCACGACGCACGGCGAACTTCATTAGCCTTGGCCGAGTGACACCGCGTTTGTTGCTATATTCTTTGTTTTCTTTCTGATGTTGCTTGGGGGGTTATTTTTAATTAAAATGACGAGTACTTGGTGTAATGAAAAAATAATTGACTTTATTAATGAAGTGCACTTACATCCTGGGTTGTGGAATGTGGAAACTAGCACATACAAAGACAGAAATGTTAAAAAATATGGGTGGGCTGTTGTCGCCGAAAAATTTGGCATATCAAGCGACGAGGCTTACAAAAAATTCAGAAGTTTGAGGACTTACGCAAAAAATGAGAGGAAAAAGAAGAAAAGTGGCAGTGCTGGCGGTAAACCAGTAAAATGGTTTGCTTTTGATGCGATTTCTTTCATTCTCACTCAAGATACCCCGAATACAGGACTGGACAGTTATAATGCCACAGTAAATGTAAGTAACTTTGGAATTATTGCAGTATAGGAACCTTTCCCAGAATTCGTAAAAATAAAGAAATACGGAATACCAGAAATACTACTAAATTCGATCATTGTAATGCTAAATGTAAAAGAAAAAAAAACAAGACCAAATTTACATACAAAAATAATTAAATAAACTCAGTTTTTAAGGTTGTTTATAAAAAACTAAGCTAACCTACCGCCAAATAGGTGTTCATGTATTATTTAAAGTTAAAAAAACTTAACCTACCGAAATGTATGGGTTTGGCTCATTTTTGAATGCCTATATCTCGCTTATTTATTGAGACCGAATAAAAACTATTGCAGATTCGGAATCAGCATGGTGAATATAGTCTGGTGACGTTAAAAAAATAACAATCTAGAAGAGGTTCCTATACTGCAATAATATAACTTTATTAAAGAATTATAGAGATTGCGAATTTCAACTTCTTCCTGCTAAATATTTATCGCCATGCTACTCGACCCGGTTCTCTCATAAAATAATGCATAAACTCGTCTCTTACTGCCTTTGCTCTCATGGTTGCGTTTCTTCCCAGTATTCTTAAATCTGCTCCATGACTTTGTTATTACTGTTCCAACGTCGATAGCTATCAAAAGACCCAGATAGTGAATACAGAGTTTGTGCTCTTGTGTTTCGTTGCAATAAGTTATGTAAATATACAAGTTATGACTATATTTTGTACATATTTCAACTCACCATCAATAGTTGTATGTAATATACAAAAAACTAAAGCCAAGATACCAAAAGAGTTTTCCTCGATTCGGTGTGCTCTAGCTATTCTTTAGTTATATACACTTTTAGGAGACCCTATGTTTTAATCTATAGGGCTTGCAAATATTCTCAGTTAAGGGAAATGCATCATCTGCTAGGAAAACATTTGGTGTTAATATTTCTCGACCGGGGATTCAGGATGCGGTATGTTAAGATTTTGGCTCATGAGTGCTTGCCCAAAAGCTGTATGCCTAAAAACTCCCCCATCTGATATTCTTCCCTGGTGGCCTATTCTTGAAAAATTTAGCATGCTAAATTTGTCTATGGCCCGTGTAAATCAAATGGACCATAGACAAATTTGGCATGCTAAATTTTTCAACAATTGACCCCCTGAACTCTAGTGCGTCGTTACAGCAAATAGTACTATGCTTAAAAACTGTTTGTAATAAAAATATTGACTGCCTACCTAAATATTGTAATTAAATATTGTTTTTGGTTGTTTAACGGAATCATGACTAAGTGGACTGATGTACAAATGATTAAGTTTGTTGAACTATATAAAAAAAACCCATGCTTGTGGAAGTCAGACTCGGTGGCATATAAAAACAGGAAGATGCCACAAAGTGCACTAGAAAACATAGTGACTTCTATGCAGATACCACATTTCAATACAAGTGACTGCAAAAATAAAATAAAAAATTTACGATCTCACTATTGCCAAGAGCTAAAGAAAATTAAAAGTTCCAAAAGAAGTGGCTCTGGAAACGATGAAGTTTATTTATAAGCCTGTGCTACCATGGTTTGAGGCCTTGGATGTATTTCTTTGAAGAATTGTACGATAAAATACAGAATTCAACATTACGACAAACACTCAGGTTAGTAAATGATTTATTATGTCATATTTAATGTAAAGTTCACACTAAAATATTCGAACAGATCAATGAATACAATTTAATTACCATGGCACAGCTTGTATTCCGTTAAAGTAAGCACAGTATTCATTTCACAGTTCAACAGCTGCTCTTGATGGATTATTTGTAGTTCTACGTCCTTGAATACTTCGTAGCGCCTGAGTCATTTGCCTCCATTGACCATAATTTATTTGACCAGAATCGATATCTTCTACATCATATGTATATCCCTGGACTGGTCATTCGTAATTCGCAACCAATTATGCAACTAACAGGCAGCCAAAATAAATAAAATAAAAAAATAAAATACAAACGGAGCTGCCATGGACTTCACCGACCAAAAATCGGGCCCATCATATATAATTATTACACTTCTGGGAGGTGAAGGGTGGATTCCGGACTTACGACCGGCGGTGGTAGGTGAATTTTATTCACTTTTTCTGGGCGTAAAGGAATGAGTCTGTGTGGGATTCTCTAATATCGTGAGTTATCGATGATCAGAGTTCCAACTTTGTCATGGTAGATAAAAACAATGTTTAATATTTAGACCATTTAATTATCCCAAAGAGAAGTTAAGGAGATATGGCTTACCAGTGATAATGTTGTCAGTGACAGTGAATAATTATGCTAATTGTAAGAGCTTATATATCAGTAGAATTGCTGCAGGTGGGGTAAATTTCATGTGAATAAAAACTGATGATCGTGAAAGACGCTGTTTTCTATACAATGATAAAACTGCATCGTATGAAAGATTCGTTTGGAAATGAAATTATTATTTCTTTGAATACTATTTGTCATCGGCAAGTCGACATTTTTGCCTGTTTAATTACATCAACCGTCTCTTGGAATTAAAAGTGTTTCTTGATTTAAATGTTACATGGCTCATCATCATAAGCCACTACAAGCCTTTCAAATATTCTGAATTTTGCCACTAAAATTCCAAAAGCGTATTATTCTACTATACGACTGGCTCGAGGAAATGTATGTTTCGACAAAAACCGTTTTAACTACAGCAAAACGGTTTTGTCTGCCGCCAAGGGAAAAATCCAAATCCCGGAAGATATGGCCACGGAATACTTTTCGACCACGTATGAGGACCCAATGCGGCTCCATAATTACAGCCCTCCGCCGGGCATTACACCTCCGCCCCTGCCTACGGTAGCTTTTGCTTCTCAACCTCCATCACTAGATGAGATTCTTAATCAAGTAAAGAGGAAGCCGTCGGGCTCTACTCCGGGTCCCGATGGTATTCCCTATTTAGTATACAAAAAATGCCCCTGCCTTCTGCAATATTTAGGATCCATCTTCCGAAATATATGGAATAGCGGTGTAGTCCCACAGAATTTTGGCCGAGCGACAGTCATCTTAATTCCGAAGGTCCCAGTTTGCACCGGACCAAAGGACGCTCGGCCCATTGCTCTCACAGACACTGTGGCCAAAATCTTTTTTAGCATAGTCCACACGAGGATGAGCGAATTCATGCACCGGAATGAGTACCTTGGAGTATCAGTTCAAAAAGGCTTCATGCGCGGCGTCTCGGGCTGCCTCGAGCACAACTCTCTCCTGGCTGCTGCCATCAAGGATGCGAGACAGCACGAACGCCAAATCAATGTATGCTGGCTCGACCTAGAGAATGCCTTTGGGTCAGTCCGACACAGTCTCCTCCACTTTGCACTCCGCTGGTACAACTTCCCACCAGTCGTGCGTGACATTGTAGCCTCCTACTACAACTGTCTGACTTTCCATGTTAAAACGCAAGAATGGACTACCCGCTCTATACCATATTCAATTGGACTATTTCAGGGCTGTTGCCTCTCCCCGACGATTTTTAATATAGTTTTTAATATACTTCTGGAAAGCCTGAGCCAGTTTGACAGGAAGTGGGGCTACCGTTTTAAAACAGACGGCCAATACACCTCGTCGTGCCTCGCTTTTGCCGACGACCTAACTTTCATCACCAGAAGCCCCAAGCAGCTTTCCCTGCTATTACAGAAAGTGGAGCTTTTCTGCGACTGGTCAGGCTGTATAAAAGTGAAGCCCTCCAAATGTTTTTGCCTTGGACTCGCCCGCATGGGCACAAAATTTACATCCTATGACCCCAAATTGGTCTATAAGGGCTCTAATATCTCCCTTATAGACCCAAACAATCATTTCAAATTCCTCGGCAGAAAAATCACCCATCAGGGAAAAGACGTCTCGGGCGATCATGTTATAGAGCATTTCAAAAGTTGCCTGGCGAAAATAGATGCCTTGCTAATTTCTGGCCCTCGTAAGGCCTGGATCTATGACAATTATCTAACGTCACATTTGTCATGGCCCTTTCTTATTTACGATTTTACCAAAACCCAACTGTCCCGTCTAGATGCACTGGTGACAGCTAGTTTAAAATCCTGGCTGTCCTTAGCCAAACCAGCTGACCCCTCGACTCTCTTCAGGTCCAAACAAAATTTTGGGCTAGCGCTTAAACTGCCCTCTCTGCTCTACGCCAACTCCAGAATAACCAAAAATTCGATTCTGTGCAATTCCAAAGATCCAGCAATATCGAAGCACGTAATAAGTGGCTGTAGTGATTCAAATGAACTACAAGCCCGCGTAGACTTCCACAAAAGGTTCCTTACTGGAATCAGCCAGAATGGCACTGGTCTGGGGTATGGCAGTACAACCACGAGCGACGTGGACTTGAAGAAGTCTCTTTTGCGGGGAGATTACGACAGCAAGAGTATGGCTCATGCTATTGGCCTTCAATGCCAGAATGACTGGACAACAATTGGTGACTTTTGCATTCCGCCTCCAATGCACTGGAAGGTAATGCTCTATGACTGGACGCCAGAGATGCTGAAATTTTATTTGAATGCCTTTCAGCATACACTTCCAGACCCCAGTAACCTCGCTCGTTGGAGCTTTGCCGAGGATAGTTCTTGTCCCCTCTGTAGCAATATCCCTTGCACAGCTAGACACATTCTAGCTGGCTGCAAGGTGGCCTTAGATCAAGGACGGTACACTTACCGCCATGACAAAGTTCTCGCTGTTATTCGCGAGGTAATTAGTCTCTCAGTGGCTCGTGCCAACAAGGGTTTGACAGTATCCTCCAAACCCCCAATACAGTTTGTGCGGGATGGCTCTAAAGGCAAAAAACATTTAACTACAAAACCTTTCTCAATAATCGAGAAAGCTACAGATTGGACTCTGGAGGTTGATTCGGTCTCTAAGCAGTATAAATTCCCTGAAAGTCTCGGATGCACAGCCCTCCGTCCAGATATAACTCTTTACTCTCTATCTCGGAAGGTGGCTCTTATTGTAGAATTAACTGTTCCATGGGAATCAAATATCCCAAAAGACCACGAGTTCAAATTAAATAAATACCATGATCTTGCAAATGCCGTAACCCGGAACGGCTTCACTGTTCACCTTCACGCGGTGGAAGTTGGCGCTCGTGGCCTGCCAGCTAAATCTCTATTTCACCTCTTTAAAGATCTTGGCCTTTCCAGAAAAATAATCAACTCTTTCTTAGAAAAATTATCTAAAACTGCGATTTGCGCATCTCAAATTCTATGGCTTCGAAGGGGGAGTGAATGGGTGGCAAGGTGAACGCTCACATGTGGCAAGACAGCTGTCCTAAACCTACCACAGCCGGTTCGTAAGTCCGGAATCCACTGCTCACCCCCCAGAAGTGTAAAAAATAGTATTATGATGGGCCCGACTCCGGTCGGTGAATTCCATGGCAGCTCCGTTTGTATTTATTTATATTATATTTTTTCTTCTTTGCCTAATTGTCGTTTTTTGTATGGATTCATAATCCTTGTTATAAGTGGAAACGCATCATCAACAACTATTACTCTGAATGTATTATTTTGAATACGTTTATACAAACTTGAGTTGCAAAAAATACCACCATCAGAAAACCGACCCTTGGCTCCAACGTCTATGTAAGAAAAACAATAGTCATGATCCACTAAAGCCATTAGCACAACATTGTGACTGCCTTTGTTATTAAAATAGTCAGAGGTACCATCCGGTGATTTAAAAATAATATGCTTGCCGTCCATGGCTCCTATAGCATCTGGGAAATTCCAACGCTGTGCGAATCCATCCATCTATATGTTTGCATTGTTGAGGGGTTGAAGAAACCTGTATTAAAATAATTTATTTGTATATGTTCCAGACTGTTGAAGATACACAGATGACTACTGATGATGTTAACTCCGGTAGTACCTTTGCAACACCACATTCTTTGTCCGATCATCGCAAGAAGGCTCCAAAAAGAAAAAAAGATGATGACGTTTTTTTGTCGTCAGCCCTTGATCGTTTGGAAGTAATTTGTACAAATGGCAAAACCAGCACCGGCAACAAGACAGAATTTGATATATTCGGACAAGGTGTTGCTATGCAGCTGAATAATATGCAAATTGAAGATGCTCTTCAGATGCAGTTGCAAATACAACAGTTGCTAACACAACACCGTCTAAACAAGTTGAAGACTAGTACTCAGGTGGCTTCTACCAAAGAACCTGCTACGTCATATAATTTAAGTACCTAAATGGCTACTAGCGAACGATTTACCTCATACAATTCGGTTGGCAGGAAACGTGCGTTCAATTTAACGGATTACTCGTACAGTACCGTGCAAATTAACCCTTGGAGTAAATGGGTATTTTCATGGATGCATCTGCAGGATTTTCGGCGACATCGACGGCGCTCGACTTAAAGTACTATAACTACGAAACTACTACACCAATCATAAAAAGAACAACTGCACAATGATTGCATTGAAATTTCGAATATAGAATATTGAAATATCATTTTGTAAAACAATTAGATAATTATGAATAAATATGAGAACGTCAAAGAAGTGAAAAAAACGCGCGACCAGATTTGGTCGACTCCGTCGGTCCTACTCAACGGATAATTGTTTCGCGACCAGATTTGGTTGACTCATACTCAACGGGTTAACTGGCACAAGCAATAAATTTAAACTTGTCTTTTGTTTTTGGCAACTACCTGAGATTTTTTAATTCTGGCAATGTTTTTTAAACTGCCAGTCATTCGAGCACATGTGAAATGTCAAAAAAACGTATTCTAGCTAACGTTGATGTGTTTTCAGTAGGAAATTTGTTGCGTTTCGTAAAGAGCAGATTTGGACTGCGTAATCTTTTCATGATGGATATCACTCCATGGAAGCGGGAGCGGATAATTACGCTTTCTGAACACTCTTCTATGACGTACCGGCAGATAGCGGAGAATGTTGCAGTTGGCCTCGCATCCGTCAGCAGGATTGTCAATCAGAAAAAAACGACGGGAGCATGAACATCAAACGAAAGGGAAAATGTGGTCGGAAGAAGGAAACAACCCTCAAAGATGATCAACTTCTGGTGCATAAATAAATCCACGCATGAGTGCAGTCGACCTAAACAGAAAACTTCATCAATCTGGAATAAATATTGACGTCACTACAGTCCGACGACAGCTTCTTTAATCTGGCAGGATTGCCATGAAGCCAATTAAGAAGCAGCTTCTGACCACTGTCATGATGAAGAAGCGCCTATCTTGGGCCAAAAAACACCGGTACTGCACAAGTGAAGACTGCCATAAAGTTCTTTTCTCCGATGAAACACATTTTGTCATGTAGGGACAGCATGACCAGTTCCTGCGGCGAGCAGCTGGTGATCCCATATCACCTGCTCATTTGGAACAGAGAAGATGTTTTGGAGTTGCTTCTCCTATCATGGCACTGGATCACTCGTGCCAGTCACTGGAATGATGAATTCGGACCAATATATTGACATCTTATCAAACCATATGATTCGAGAGCTCCACAAGCTCTATCCTTCCAACGAGGGAATTTATCATCAGGATCTCGTCCCATGCCATTCTTCGACAAAAAGTGAAACATTCTTTCACACAGAACCAAATTGCTGTACTTAAATGGCCTGGAAGCTCCCCCGATTTCAACCCGATCAAAAACCTCTGGGCCATTTGCAAAAAACGGCTCTCTAAGATGGATTATACAATGAAAACCAAGATGATCAGTGCAGTAATTCAAGTCTGGTTTCACAGTGGTGAACCCAAAGGAAGCTGCCGATACCTGGTTTACCAGATATTGGCAGCTTCTAGAATTTATTCTATACCTACAAGAGTAAAAGGAGTTATCAACACAAATGGAGGACCAATTCTAAAATATATTAAAACTAACAATCTATTACTACCAGTACTGTTTTTGTATGTTTACGCAATAAAGCACTTTTCCGGAGAAAAATACTCTTTGTTACAACTAATTTGCGCAGTACTGTATGATTCCACAGATGACTCCTTGTCCTATATGTATTTCTAATGTAGTAGTATAAGTACTTCTCTTGAGAAATTAAAGAACCCTAAATTTGATTAACCTATGGAATTTTATTCACTTACCTGTAGATAATCATAAAGCGCCACTTTTATAGCAAAGTAAACTTCAGGTATAAATCTTGATATGGTACTTTTGGCACTCGAAATCAGTAAGTACATAAGTCTACTGATGGAAACGTCTGTACATAAATATTGAGGAGTTAATTCCCGTTTTATTGACGTGACAACGTCAATAAAATGGAAACCGACGTCTTATAATTCGATGGAGCTGGCTGCACGCACGAAAAAACATGACTCGTGCGGCTTTACCTCGCTCTGAGGCGTTCCATTTATTATATTTATTATTCAATATAAATGCTGCCATCTACCGGTTGCGACAAGAATTATTTACTAACCTCAGTCTAAAATAGTACGAATGAAAATCACTAGATTGATTTAAATTCTTGGCATAATTTTATATGTATTCTTGATATACGGAATGTTATTACTGAATGGACAATTTTCTTGTGGGTACAACGAAGTGCAACGAAGTAAGCAACTTTTATTAAAAAAAAAATAAAAAAGTATGAAAAGCTATCATTACGATGTGCTATCTAGCGGTTGGAAAAATGTCGCTGATATTGTTTATTTACGACGTATTACCTACCGCTAGATGGCGCAGCGTGCTCAACCGCTTCTCAAACCGTTATTTAACAGTTTGAGATTTGAAACTTTCAAATTAAAAAAAACAATAAACTTTAAACAATAAACAATTATACAATTATACTGCTATACAATAATACATTTACATGTTGTAGTCAAATCGGTGAGTATAAAAGCATATATTTTTGGGTGTTTGTAATAAACAATATCAGAATCTTAAATAAAACTGCTTCAAATGCAACCATTCCATCAGTATTTTCTTATGACGTTGTCATGTTCAACTATCGCCAGTAAACCGACTTTACAGACAACCGATTTTTTTTTTGTTGATAAAGGTTCACACAGTTGTCCACTGTTTTTCTATATAGGGTTGTACTTTTTACAATAAAGAATTAAAATTATCTGGTCTCATTCTAAAGAAATTGTGGTATGATCTCTGGTCTTCATTTCTTAATTCTTCAGCACAACGTATTTGAAGCTACAAAATAATCACATCTACTTATCCATTTCAGTTCTTTTATGTTTTTTTCTTGATTTTGTGATCAAAGATTGCGCTATAATAAACTTTAAAATTGGAGGGCATCTAAGTTAGTTTGCTATATAAGACGGCACAATACGAAACAAGGAATACTTATTTATACAAATGTAGGTACATATACAAATGTAGGACACAGGCCTAAGCCTAGTGAGGCAGTATAATCAACATGGGCCTGTACATTTTTTTAATGATTAGTTAAGCACTTAACTTATTTCTACTCCACTACTAGTTTTTATCAATATATAACGAATTTCGTTAAATTTATATCTTTGTTTTAAATTTCTTTTCTATGGCACCTTTTTTTTTATAAAATGTTTATCGAGGTTTGTTTCTTGGCTGAAACAAATGCCTATTAATTCCGCTAGAGGTCCATAGTGGGTGAAATATTCTATTTAATTGTCGACTGACAGCTGGGGGGTACTTTCGAGAGAGAGCAAGAGCGCTTCATCTAATTGTACGTACAGGCTGCGGCATTTTAATTATAAAAATACGCATAAAATCGTTGTTTAAACCTGGTTTAAAATTTAACTGTGGAGTTAGTGCCAGTTCTCCAGTTGCTCATCAAAAAGTCCAGGAAAATCTGGCATTTATCTTGGGCTGGAAACCACGGTATGACCATTGAGCTGTTCCTTCGACCAGCCCTTTGACTTTCCCAGCCCCGGCTTTTTCGCAGTAGGTTTTGGCCCGAGGGAACTGAATTTCCGCGACGAAGTCCGGTATTTCGCCGTTGGAAGTAGACCCCGTATTTGCTAAGTATTTTTACGTATAGCTGCCAACCATTCCGGAAGTTGCCGTTTTTGTCATTTATAATTTATAATTTTATTGTACTTTTCATTGTGTAATTTTGTTGAAACGGTTATGTTAACTTAGGTCTTTTAGTATGGCACTAGGCCTTACCTAAATAATGAGTTTTTTTTAATAAAAACCAGATGGAAACACTGATTGCCTATAATTTACCCTTTTCACGACCCGTTTATTTGTTTATTTATTTATTTATTTATTTTCAGGAAAACCAACAGCTAATTATAATTTAACAATGCCGGAGTAACATAGCAGAGAGCCAATTAAAGGTTTTCACGTTTAAATAACGTTGTAGAAACATATGTGATCTTTCAATTAAAAGCTATCGATTAAGAATGCATCAAAAATTATTCAACAATTAATGCTAAAAAATTCACTGTTCAGCCGCTGCCTAGCTGAGTTAACACTCGTACAGAATAGATCAAAGTCAAAGCGTTTAATCATGTCATTGAAATTGTCACTTGTTCGCCACAGAAATGCATTTTGCCTATAGTTGGTACCAGCATGAGGAACATGAAGAGCAGGGTTAAATCTATTGAGTTTAGAAGGAACATGGAGATTAATTTTATTTAGTAAGTCAGGACAGTTAATATTATTGGAGGTAATTTTTAGCAAAAAGGTTAAGTCCGCGGTTTCACGCCGCTTAATCAAGGGGAGGATATGAAATTTCTTGCATAAATTGAAATAGTTAGATGAGCTGTACGGGATTTTCAGACGGAAGCAGAGATATTTCATGAACTTCATTTGAATGCGCTCGATTCTGTTTATATATTTGTCATAACAAGGGTTCCATACTTGAGATGCATATTCCAAGATGCTTCTGACAAAAGTGCAGTACAGGATCTTGAAAGTTTTAGCACGGTGAAAGCAAGCTGCACTCCTCATAACAAAACCTAAAGCTTTGGAAGCTTTAGAAACAATAGATTGAACGTGATTATCGAACAGTAGATGAGAATCATGAATGACACCAAGATCTTTAACCACGCTGCACCTCTGCAAGTTATGAAATTTTAATGAGTATGAGGCTAGAGTAAATATTTTTTTACGGGTGAAGGTGACAACGGTGCACTTGGATGGATTGAGGTCAATTTTATTAGAGAGACAGTAACTGTCCAATCTTGAAAGGTCCGCCTGAAGGTCGGCGACATCACCGACCGATTTAATTATTTTGAAAATCTTCATGTCATCAGCAAAACATAGTAAGTGACTATTTAGAAAACAGCTAGCTATATCATTGATGAAAATTAAGAACAGCAATGGACCAAGTAGTGAGCCCTGCGGTACACCGCTAGGGATAGCAACCCAACTAGAAATATAGTTTTTGATGACGATAGCTTGGGAGCGATTATTGATATAGGAGGAGAACCATCGGAGGAGGTCCCCTTGTATACCCATAAACTTAAGCTTGTTCAAGAGTAGTCTGTGGTCAATCCTGTCAAAGGCTTTACTGTAATCAGTGTAGACTACGTCTACTTGATAGCCGTGATCCATAGCTTCAGTCAAGAAGTCATTAAAAAGGATAAGATTGGACACCGTCGAGCGACCCCTGATAAAAACATGTTGCGACGGATTGATAGAGTTTTGGAGAGCGGCATATACTTGGTTATAGACGACTCGTTCGAATATTTTGGCAATAACGCATAATTTCGAAATGGGTCTATAATTAGTAATTTCTGTTTTCGAGCCCTTCTTATGTATGGGTGAAACAAAAGCCGACTTCCAGATACTGGGGAATTCACAATTAGCTAAGGATTTGCGAAACAACAGGGATATTGGAACACAAACAGTTTTAGCGCAGCCAATTAGAAATATTGGACTGATATTATCAGGTCCAGCCGACTTGGAAGTGTCTAAATGAAGTAACAATTTTTCCACTTCGTGATCATTGATCTCTATGCTACAGATATCATTTGCCTGGGAAGGAATAACGACGTTGAAGTCGAGTGGTGGCAAATCAGTAGGCTGCATATCCGGTACCAAAAATGTAGAAGAGAAGTACTGGGAAAAGGCTTCACACATGGAATCTCCAGTGGTCGCAATCAAGTCAAGGTATTTGAGAGGTGTCGGAATGCTATTGGATTTAGAGCAATTATTTATAAAGGACCAGAAGTTTTTTGGATGTTTTTCGATACCATCTTCTATAGATGTGATGTATGATTTGAAACACTGGCTCTCTAATAAATGAACCCTATCCCGTAATAATTTAAAGGTTTCTTGATCCGTTTTCATATTATATGTTTTGATTTTTTTATGGAATTTATATTTTTCTTTAATGAGCTTTATTAGTGCTGGAGAATACCACTTAGGATATGAGCTATTAGACATAATTTTGGTAGGAACGAATTGAGTTATTAATTGGTCAAGAACACAGTAAAAATATTTAACGGCTTCCTCAAGAGACCTAGATGAGAATTCTGTGCTCCATTCAACTTCAGCTAATTTAGAATTAATAGAGTCATAGTTACAATTATTATACAGAAACTTAATATACGACTTGGATTTTAGGTGTGGAATATGTATATAATTAACACTGGCTAGCAGAGCTTTGTGGTGAGGGTCAAGGGGAACCAGGGGGTCGAGACATTTAATTACCGTTACTTCATCATTTGACAAGACGAGATCTAAGATTTTACCGTATACATTCCTCACACCGTTAAATTGGCGAAGATCATGAGTATTCAGTTCATCGATGAGTAGTGATTCAGCAATAGACGAATAACTAGACGGCAAGAGATGTAAATCAGAGCTGGGTATCCAGTCAATACCACTTAGGTTGAAATCACCCAACAAGATGAATTTATCTGATGGATTAGTGATAATAATGTCATTTAGTTTGTTTAAATAATTTTCTAACTGTTCCAACATAGACAGACATTGTTGTCTTTTTGCTCAAGCTAGTTTTCTTTCCGGCGCCCAATTCTAAATTTATATTGTTTTTAAAAAAATCGTAACCCTTGCAGTTATCCTGCAAGAAGGCTACAAGTAATTAATTAATTATATGTTATGGATAAAATAATAAAAAAATATATAACATGAAACATGGTTATGGGGGATGATACAAACAAGGGAGAGGTGTGCAATATTATACATAAATATTATTAAGGAAAATAAATTTAAATATTACTTTATATATTTTGGGCGAGTTGAGGGATAACAAGTGGAGAACACAAAGAGGGAGGTGGATTTTATACTTTATAAGGTCTGGGACAAAACTCATATAATTATTGAGGATGGGACAGTTAGAATATAAGGCCCAGCTTGCAATCCCCGTATTTACAATGGCACTGCGGAGACGCGAGGACAATAATACGGTGGAGGTGCGATGGGGTGGAGCAGTGTCCGATTTTCATGCAGCAGGTTATCGAAATCTCTTTCCGACTAAATGCCTTGTGGTGGTTTCGCGTCTTTGAAGGGATTTCGCCCTGGATGAGAACTTCTTGCCCTTTGTGTTAGAAGAAGTGCGCCATCGCTGAGACCAATTTTTAAAAAGTTTATTATCTATTGTGCCTGTTTTGGTGTTCCCCTTGAGCGAAGGCATATTCCACTCATCATAATGTATTACAAAAAGCGTCATATTGCACACGTACGTATAATAAGTCAGTAAGAGAAAAAGCTCAAAGTAAATGGTTGCGAGGCGCGCGCGGCCGTCCGCACTTCCGGTAGGGCCTGCGGAGGCTCCTCGTCTCCTAGTCAGCCGGCGTGACCGCCACTTGTGCGCGAGGAGTAGGTGGCCATTCGCCGCGGATACCTCTGGCATCCCGCTGTTGTAAGGGGTCATGCTTCTTTTAATTGCCTGTAGCTTTAGAGGTTGGCACACTAGCATTTCTTCGAGACAGTTAAGAGTTGATTTCAGCAGTGATAATAATATGGCCGAGGTTATTGGGGTTACAGGGCAAATCGATCAAGTTTCAAATTTGAAATTAATTGATTCATTTTTAAACTTATAATAATTATAATTTACATTAGTCAAAAACTAACTAGACTGCCACCGGACAATTTATTTAATCTTTATCATTTTGAGTCTTGTAACCGTTCGATTAAAAACTGCGCCACAACTTTTTTTATAGACGATGTTGTAAATAAATACTAACAATATCGATTTTTTATGAATTCGCTCTTGTTACCTAGTATTTATTCTTATTAGTCGTGTATATTATCTATACTATCTATACTAATATTATAAAGAGGTAAAGTTTGTGAGGTTGTAGGAAGTAACCTCTGGATCTACTGAACCGATTTTGAAAATTCTTTTATCAATAGAAAGCCACTTTATAGGTGAGTGTCATAGGCTATATATTAATCCGAAAAATGAAAAGACTTTTTCGTGGTAGTCGGATTTCCAAAGTAAATCGGAGAAAACGGTCGAACGAAAACGTTTCTAACTAACGCTGCCTTAACGATGAGAGATATATGATTAAGTTCTAGAAAAAAGTTGTAGAGCTTGATAATGCCTACAAAAAAGTCAGCGACAGCATATGTCTAACTTTTATATTTAAGTCACAAAAGTAGTTTTTCAATTAAAAAAAATAATTTAAATTGTTAGGTCATTTTTATTGGTCATATTATCAACAATTATGAATTATTATCAAAATAAGTAAATTTATCGTCTCAAATGTTTAAAACAAAAGACTTTTCCCTTTTACTGCATATAATTTCAATTTTACTGCATAAATGGTTAAAGAGATAAGACACTCACAAATAACGGTAATATAGTCAAATTGGCATGCAAATACATACATATGCAGTAAAAATATAACCCTTCTTTTGGCAGTCAGGAAATAAATCATAGCACTCAGTACTAACCAAACCACACTCATAATTTCATCACAAGTAAAAAGTTTAACCGCCCAACGAAGTGGGCACGGGTCAGCTAGTATATTTATATAGTATATATGGGGGCCGGCCGAAACGGCTACACGCGGATCTGTTAAACGACGCAAAATGCCTATAGGCACTGTTGGCGTCCGACGGGTTAAACATCATCGTACTTAATTGTAATACAGTTACACTTAAATAACTACATACAAATCGTAACAAAATGTCATAAAAATATCAATAACCTATCAGTAACAAGTAAGTAATTTAAAATATAAATTAAAAATTATCACTAATAGTGAAAACATACAAACAAATATAACGTTATTATTCCAAAAATCGCCAAGAATAGTCCAGAATATAATCAATGTAATAAATGACAATAAAGTAATAATGAGAAGAAAAAATATGTACTCGGTGATAATTACGGTGATTACGTTTCTTTGTGAACTGAAACTGAAATTAGTTCAAGCGATCGAGATAGAGCAATACGTTAGAGCGGAATATGAAACGAACAATCGTCGATAAAAACCACATGTAGAAGTTATACTCGTCCGAATAAATTTGAACACATTTCGTACGGTGTTAGATTCACATGCTGTATCTTTGTTGCATAGTTTTAATGCGAAAAAGTGACAACCATTCATTTCACTTTCCGCTCTAGCGTATTGCCCTGTCTCATTCACACGAATTAATTTCCGATTTTAGTTCACGAAGAAACGCAATCGAGCCCAATATCACAAAAAGAATAAAAATGAGAATACATTTATTTCTGAAAAATCGTTTAACTACAAAGTCTGCCTAACTAGGCCGAAGCCCGTACAAAGGTAGACTCGACTATGCTAATTGTAAGTTTTGAATTGTAAATTGTGCGCACACTTATCAAAGTAATATAACTGAAAATTGTAATATAACTAAGAAAAGGATAATATATTATAGTAATAGACCTAAGAAAAGGAAAAAAAAATTAAATGAAGCTCACATCTGAATTCAATCTAATACATTATTCTATTTCATTGGAAATTGTACTTATTTAAAAATATTATTTATGTTTATACCTACTTATACCTATATTTTATTTTAATATTTAAGTATCC
Source organism: Micropterix aruncella (assembly GCA_944548615.1). Taxonomy (NCBI): domain Eukaryota; kingdom Metazoa; phylum Arthropoda; class Insecta; order Lepidoptera; family Micropterigidae; genus Micropterix; species Micropterix aruncella. The sequence continues at coordinate 37,792,607 of OX155954.1, forward strand.
TAATATTTAATTATGTTAACAATTTAACAGCGGCCGATTTTTATAGCCCTTGTTGCCCGCGGGCGTTTTTAGGCATTAATGTAACGGCTATAAAAAAATAACCTTATTAGATATAGCAACAGTTTGTTTTTTATATATTTATATCACTGACAATTCTTTTTTATGGAAATTTTTGAAACATGGATAGTAGCATAGTGGTACTATCCATTGTAATCTGCGCAAAAGTAGACTGTCGTCTCCTTGCGTCCTCGTTTGCCAGTTTGCTTCTTTCCAATTTCTGCGCAAACTTTGCAGACTCTCAATACCTTCGTTTTTTTGGTTTACGCTATGAATTCAGGCTATTTTTTGTTCACGCTATGAATTAATGCTAATGAATAGCATATGTATGTATAGACAAAAGATTAATCTACACGCTGGTACGTCGCGAATAGGGAACCGAGTACGTGATTTTTAAACAAACTGTATGAAAGTCGATCACTTCCTCAGTACGTGATTCGCGAGTTAGAGAATATTTTGTATTACGTACTGAGTACGTGATCCGCTGTTAAAGTGTTAGTATTTAATTATCTAATGAGATATTTAATGTCTGCAGTCGCACAATTTCGAAGTTATGCCCTCAATATCTTTAAAATCTATATGAAATGTTGATATTTTTAATGTTTAGTGGTAGGCTGTTGTACAATTTGGGGGCAAGATAAGAGTAGCTGGATTGGCCAAAACCGAATCTTCTCAGAGTTATTGCAAAATTAGATTCGTTGGATTTTCTCGTCACCAAATCTATTAAATGCACAGCATTCCGTTTCTGCTTGAAAGAATATACTTATGTATCTATGTATGTATGTAGATGACAGGAACAAATCTTGTAATTGCTACACAAACGACATGCAAGTCCAACAGAACAATGCCCGGGCATTGCATCAAAGACAGACCTGGACTGGTTCCTATAATAAGGGCCCTCGGCTAGAGCCTGAAGAGGGAGGGGGTCCGGGTTAATTTTTAGAAAATTACTCGCCTGAAAACAACATTTTCCGCTATTTTCACACTTAAAAAGTATTTGAGTAGGTATATGCAAGATCTTTATCAAAGATTAGGCTTGCTGTAGTAGTTTACTTACGTTTACACTAGATAAAATAGTAATAAAATACAAGTACTTGTGGCGAGAATAATTTGTATGAATACGAGGGTGAGGAATATTTTTGGATTTAGGCAACTGAACCTGTGCTAAATCCATTATCTAAATCCTACTGCAATAGCTCAATAATAATAAAAAAATATATAATTAGGGAAAATGCTAATAAATAAGTCAAGTATATAAAATTTAAGGAATGTTAAGAAAAAAGTTGTCTCTCACTACGATTACGTTTTTATCATCAAAAGAAAAAAATGGTCGAAGTGATTTATTTACAATTTAAATCAAGAAGTATTTTAATCAAACAGGTTTTTGGCCAGTTTTTCACTAGTCCTGGCTACTTCAAATATAATTACATTTTATCCAAGCTATAAAATAAGTCCAGTTTGGGGCCCCCTTGAATCGGGGGCCCTCGGCGGTCGCCGACCATCCGAGCTAGGCAGTCCGGGCCTGATCAAAGAAGTAGGTAAGCTCGTGTTCAAGTTGCATCGCTTGACGGGTCGTTTAAAGGTCATCGAATGCGCTGCCTGCAAACGCTAGAAACATCAAGTTTCCAACTTTTGCCAACGTTTAATATATGCATAATGAATGTATACACCCCCGCGAGGATTCCACGGGGGGGGGGGCAATCTTCAGACCGCAGTAGCTGTAAAGACGGTATTAAATAGATAAAAAATATTTGAGAATGCATTTAAAATGCAGGTTCACATTTAATGTGCAGGTTTAGACCAAAAAAAATGCGATGCGGTGACCAAGTTGATGCGATGGAGTTGATTAATTAATCAGGACCGACCCCCCCCCCCCCCAAGCATAAGCGTCAGCTCCAACCCCCCCCCCCCCCCTCGGTGATTACGTAATATGTGAAAGGTTTATTATGGAAAGAGTGAGCGATCATAAAAGTCCTCTACTCCATGCTTTATAGCTTATTACACGACTGCACAACAAAAAAAACGGTTGTCACCACAAGACTTTCCTGTCAAGTAGCCAGGAACTTAATTCATCTAAATATTAATATCATAAATCCTACCACAACCCACCTACCCCCCACCTAGCGCCACCCTTTAACCCTCGATTTCGACTTCGACTTTTCCAACTTTTCAGACTTTTCCGACTTTTTTTACTTTTTCGACGTTTTGAATTTTGTGTCTGCTGTTGACCGTTGAGGAGTTCCCTCGTCGGTAGCCAACCCAGGGTACATCAGCCATGTCATGGTGAAACTTAAAAGTTGCTATCATAATTGAATGCATACACCAAATTTTGGGACGCTGCTGTTGACTGTTGAGGAGTTCCCTCGTCGAGAGCCAACCCTGGGTGGACGGATTTCAACCACAATCTTTTCAGCTCATGCCATGACCAAATAATGCCTGCATGCCAAATTTCAGCTCAATCGGATGAAGCGTTTCGGCGCTATCGTCGGAGAATACACACAGCAGACACACAGAAGTGCGTCCACAATACTTTCCTTGACAGGAAAGTAAAAGAAGTGTAGGTAATGTGTTTAATGTTCATCTATGTATGTTTTCCGTTTCTTTATTACACCATGACTTCTAAACGCTTGAATCGATTTAGGAGTCTGTGGTATGGTTAAAATCGTTATGTCATCCCGTCCAAATATCAAGTACAACGGTCCAAATATCAAGTAAGCAGATGTCTAAATGTCCATCTGTCGATAAATTAACATAAATATATATATACATAACTGTTCAGTGTCAAATGCAAGGTCTGATTGAATACATTCCGAAAATATACATAAATTTCTATATATTAATATATAAACTATTTCATTAAAAAAACCTTAATAAAAATTTATATAAATTCAATAGTTTACTTTCTCTAACGGCAATATGAACGGATATGTATATAAAAAAGTAAAAGTTTTTAAAAAAAACACTAAAAACACGCTTTTATAAATGCACGTAAAAACCACATCATCAGACCTTGAAACCTAATCGCGGTCAAAGTTCATTCCAAGACTTTTCTAACAAGTCCAAACACAGCTATGATACGATGTTTCATCATGAAGTTCCAGTTCATATATTCCGACTCCATCATCAGATCAGTTCGACAGTACCATATTATTGCATTGTCATCAGAACTACATACAGCTGCAAATTTTCATGACGCTACGATCCTTGGAAGATGGTTAAATTAGTTACCTTAGATTCCATTACATAGTTACATACAGGACGACCTAATAAAAGCGTGTTAAAAATACAAATATGCTTTGGTAATGAGTTAATTAATTAAACAAATTAAATTAAATTAAATGAATTTAACTCTGGACTTTAACTTCATTTCGGACGACCAGTGGTTATGGAAAGGGTGAGCGACCATAAGAGTCTTCCATGCTTGTAACTTGTAAGTTGAGTATCAATCTTAAAGTAGTGGTTTATTTATATCTGCGCCGCGCTGCTATCTTTATTCAGAATTGACCCCACGCGACGCGAAGTGCCGCGTTTGTTTATTAATTGGTTCAGTTTCGCGTCGTTATTAGACGCCGTATGAAAGTATTAGACGTGTTGTTATTAGGCTGATAGTTGTGACGGTAGTGCTGCAAGAAACTGTGACTTTTTGATGTGATATCTGGGTAAGTATTTTTTTAAATCCATACCATCTCAACACCTCAATAACTAGATGCTAGATGTATATTTACCTACTATGCCGCGCTTTAATGTCTCCTATAGTTAGAGATAAAAAAATAATAATGCGTCTCACCACATCCGAATCTATAGTCGATGCTCGTGGCTCGTGCTTCAGTATTGCTCGGGTACTTGTTTTCATTCTGTTGTCGAGCCAGCAATAACGAAAATGTTATCAAACAAGTAAATATATTAAAAGAAAATAAAAAACACCACTGCTGTTACAAAAAGTGAAGTACTATATTTTGTTAGGGCCTAGTTTTATTGTATACAAACTTTAAGTAAACCATTGAAATAATTTAACCAATTAACATTGTCCATCGCGCAGTAGACGCGATACATCGAGCATCTTACCGTATATAGGCGACAAGTCGCGCACGTCCCTAATGAATTTTAAATCGAGTAAGGTAGAATATTTTTATATAGAGAAGAGAAATCTTCCTTTTTTTTTTTTTTGGCTGGCAACCACCGAGGAGGACGGTCGACAAGAGACCGGCCGCTCCGCCGTTGGCGGGAGCGGCCGGCTACCGCCCAGTTAATCATTCATTTTTGTGCCATCAGTCGTCAGTCGACACAGTCTAGAACTAAATTGTGTGAATTTTAAAATCTATAACTAAACTCAGTTTAGCATCCGGGCAGGACCTCATCGGATTCCATACCTTATACAGGCAAGTCTTCTATCTGTAACCATTAGCTTCCCCTCATAAAATCAGATTTCAAAAACAATAAATTTAAATTAAAAGGATTGTTTTTAAAGCCAAATCCCCTGTAAATTACCGTTGCCATATCTTCGTTGGCGAATAAATTAGAGTCATATAAAATCAAAATTTATTAAATTGAGTACGTCGAAATAGAGGTAGGTAGTGCGTAGGACCAGCTATAATTCCCGGTGTCTAAGCATCGCATTCCGTCTTCTCGCCTCAATCGATTTCTCTAGTACCATTTAAATATTGATTCCGAAATAATAATTTAAAATTTAAAATCGTATCCGGGGAGCAGGTGGTAAAAAATCCAGAAGCAACCTCCCAATACTCCCGAGGGTAGCAGTGTGTTCCTCCTGTATCCCAGAACCCGAAGAACCAGTACCTCTCCAAAATCCCACTTCGCCGAATTTAGTCCTGAAAAATTGAAAGCCCGTAACGTTCAATTTCCATGAATCTAATCTTAGAATATTGCTAAATTTATTACTCGGATTCGCCATATGCTATGGCTTAGCTTCTTTCTTATAATTAAATAAAATATATTTTTCTGCCAAAATAAACCTTTCATTTTAGTTAATAATCATTATCGAACGAAGTGGAGTGATTAAGACGGTAGCTAAAAATACCTCCGGGCCAGAGCGGGCTACAGTCTCGTAGGTACCCGACTAACACAGGACAGAGTAATGTTTCAGGGCAAGGCATAAATAAAAGAATAATTTTATAAAAGAAAGTTTAAAATCATATAATTTAATTTTATCATTTAGCGGAGAAACGAACCGCAGTACATTATTATTATTGCAGCATCTGCTGGTTTATAGCGTACTTAAATTCAAAATAGCATTTCTCGTTTTTTTAATATAATTATCTAATAATCATTTCCAATATCTTCATTAGACGATTTAGCCATTGATTTGTGGTAAGGCCGCCGACGGCCAGCGAGGGCGAGCGCTCCAAGCGGGCGCGGTCTACGCGCGCCGGCGCAGTACCTCGTCGGTACACCGATAGAGGGCGCGGTGAATAAATCATAATATTCGATCTCGTCGCCACCGCGCAGTAAAATTGATATCGCTTCTTCTTCTTATAGTCCTCCCACAAGTTATATCGAAATTCAGCTTATAATAAAACGTAACTAGGATATTTGACCGTCCATTCATTTTGAATGCTCTCGACATTTGGACGACGTCAACACGGGATTTTAACCACCCCTGAGCACGACTGAACTGCCGTGGTATCCTTGGCGTCGCTCCACTCCCACGCACAAAGGTAACTTCCCAGGCGGAGGGAGGCCCTTTGCATTTGTTTATGTGGTCTAACATCTATTTCTCGCATGTGTAGCTGGCGCCTCTACAAATAAATACACTTTTATCGTTACACATAGCAGCTTAAAGATAAACTTCTATCATATTTTAAAATAGACACATAACAATTTTTAATTATTTTTTTACGTATTTTTTTAAAATATTTGTGGTTTATGTATTTATCCACATATATACATATATATATATATATATATATATATATATATATATATATATATATATATATATATATATATATATATATATATTTTAGGAATGTACTCAATCAGTCCTTTTATTTGACGCTAAACGCGATATGTTTATGTTAATTTATTGACATTTGGAGATTTGGACTTTAGACAACTATTTAATTAATATTTTGACAGTTAAGATTATGACACTCGGGATGACATAACGGGTTTAACAATTTTATTTATTTATTTATTTATTTATTTATAACGTACAAGAACAAAAAAATACAAGGACATGCATACTGTTGTACATGAGGAATAATTAAGAACAAACATTATAATAGCGAAAAACATAGCTCTATGGATATAAATATGCTAGCATATCCGAATGAGGCGAAATCGCACAACCAACTAGACCTAGAAGGTCTGTCTCTGGCTGTGCTGTGTTATACCAACTGTATTTTTGTAACTCGCGAACTGACGAAGGTGATCAATTTTAAATATTTCTAAATCTAACAAATGTGTTGTTTACACAAATTAAAGTAAAATTTAAAGTAGAAAAAAATAAATATATATGTATGCAATTAAGGGCTAAAAATAAAGTAAACTGTACATTATATACAATAAATTTAAGTGGAAAATAAGTAATAATATATACAAATATATGAATAAACACTACATTCTAGTATATATTATATGAATAAACACTACATTCTACAATACTACGTACTTCTAAATCGGTTTGAGCGTATAGAAGTTATAGTGGAATAAAGAAACGGAAAACATGTATAGATGAACCCTGAACATATTACATTCCTTTTTTGTTGGGCAGTGTGTAAAAAGATATTGTTTCCATAATCGCGAGGTTCTGCGTGAGGCGCAGGCAAAAGCAATTTTTTTTTGGTTTACGGCAATTAAAGGAATTGCACCATTCGTATAAACGCGTGCCATTTATTTATTGATTCATCTTATATTTTATAAAATACAGGAAATACAGAAAAATCGGGTACACATCAACAGAATCTTAAAAGCTATATAGTAACGACAAAGATCGCACAATGAATCAGCAAACGCTGCAAATGGGGATGTCCTCAGAGTAACATCTGATTTTCAGGACATACCATATACGTTCTACCATAATGCTATCAAGCATAAGCATCTGCTTATATTTATTTATTTATTTATCCTATTTTTTATAGTTACATAAAAAAGATTGTGTTCATTTTTTTAAATACATTTTAAAAGGATATATAGTTCTGTGGTATTATTTGCTGAGCCTGTAGCGTTGCCTGCTGTCCTTCTTCTGTCTTAAAAAAAAAAAAAAACAATACGTAATATAATTTAGCATAATATAATATAAATAATATAATATAACATATTACAATATAATATAATATCATATGTTATAATATATAAAATAATGTAGCATATTTATATATAATAGTATAATAGTATAACATAATAAAATATAACATATTATAATCTGTATATCTGTATACATATCCATAATTTACATCTATATATCCTATAATCTGTGGTTAGAAATAAAATATTTTAATATATCATACTTTCGCATTCTTCTCTAGTATAATTTGAGAGCCAATGAGACACCCGTCTCTTGAACTGGTTGTCGGTTATGTTTAAGATCTGTCCTGCGTACGAGTTAAATATATTATAGAGTTTAGGTCCGAGATATGCGTAGTGTCGTTGTCCGTATACAGTCCTCATTTTTGGTTGAATCTGTTTGTCTTTGTGTCTAGTGTTGTGTTTGTGCTCTGGTTTGTCTTTATCCGTGTTCTTCATGAGGTCCCTTCGATAGCGCACCAAAACAGCGCGTATGTATAGTTGGCGTACGTCAAGTACTTTAAAGTCTGTATATAGGTCGTCTGACGGGGAGCGATATGGCTTCTTGTTAATGACTCTGAGCAAAGCCTTTTGCGCTTTGACCTATATTGACTTTTGAAGTAACTAAAGTTGGCCTAATGTCGCCCTCAACCCACTACGCACAGCCGCCGAATAATAGGCAAAACTTTCCTTAAAACTTGTCGATACTTTGGGGTAATGACGCGATTCTCACGTGCTCGAGTAGAGATATTGTGGCGGTTTCGGGTTCATCAGTGTGTGGAGGTATTGCGATTGCTCAGACCGGCCACGGCCCGTAGGCAAAGTCGTTAGGTCGCATGATCTTACATTGTGATTCCCCGTCTACATTCAGCTCACCTCCGCGGCAGGACGAAAACAATCAAGAGTCTAGTGACGGCACCTGCCCGTCAGAGCCCAACGCCTTACGGGGAGGCAACGGGAAAGGTACCCAGCGGGCAGCCTCGCCCCCTGACTACCAGTTTCAAAGGATATCTACGTCTGGAATTACCCTTCAGGATACCTCCTACCTTCTGATTGGTTACAGGATCGAGGTCGCTTGCGCGATCCTCTTCCTTATGAAGCGGTGATACGGTGTCTACCGAATCTATCGCGGATCACAGCATCCTTTGCCCGGCTTATTCACCCGGGTTCGGGTGGCTGAATGTTCGTATTAAGAGCAGTTGCCATAAGGTTAACAACTACCTTTGATCTACAGGAAACATGACTGTTTCCAGATTCCCCCGGCTGTTAATCGGAATGCACAATCGATTGGTTGACACCGCACGGTGCGCAAACCGTCCAGGAGCGCCCGAAGGTTGGATACTAGGGAGACTGGCCCGTAGGACAGCGTCCTATCCTGGCTCTTGCTTCTGCGTGGAGGCCGCAGGATGGGTGTTGACCCGCGCGTTTTACCGACCCTATACTACTGGGTCTTAGTGGCCAAACTGCAACAGGGCGCATTAGCTCCCAAAAGGAAAGGAAAGTAGGCAGCGCGAGTATGTATACGCCTCACTTCTCATGCTCCTGCTACTGCTGCTGGCGCAGCCCGGCGCTTACCAAACGAGCGGTGTTTGTGAGCAAGTCAAAGGACGGCAGCGCGAGCGGCAGTGTGTGTACATTCAGCTCACAAGAAGCCATACTTAGTTATTGCACTGAAAACAGTGTTTTGACACTGTTTATTATTATTTTATAATATCATATTATTACAAAATAATAATATGATAGTATTTTAAAATTATTAACATAAAGATGTCAACTTTAATTTTAGACAGGTTTCAATTCATAATAATTAGGCGCTTTGATGTTCAAATAGTCTAATAGATAGCATTCTAATCCCTCTGTATTATTTCTGTGATGCACTATAATTTAATGTTGTTATTTTTATCATTGGTTAAATGATAGGCTTTTATAATCAATCAGTCCTTTATAAAAAAACATTCATTACCAATGTTACTAGAGATGGCCAAAAAAATTGCTATTAGTTTCGCCGAACAATGCTACCAGCGTCATCTGCATGTCGCCGGCGCAGAAGAGCTGCCAAAACATACTATGGCATTGAGCTACTATGACTTTGGGCAACGGAGGACGTTGAAATAATTACTGCGTTAGTGCTTTGTCTTCTTAGTTTATATAACTGTGAACTGTTTCAGTGAGATGAATAGTCAAGAATCAGAATGAATAGTCAAGTTCATAATTTTTGCAGAATATCTGGCACAGATTTCAAATTTCTATTGAACAAAATTTAACCACTGATAAAAAACAGACGAGATTGAGAATAGCTATTTCAACAAAAATACGTTTTTCAATAACCCTTAATTTTTTAGCAGCATGAGATAGTTATAAATGAGATAGCTGGTTTCGGAACCTTTTAAGGTTGGCATGTTTTAGGCACAATAAATGAGATGGCTGGTTCCGAAACCAGCTATCTCATTTATAACTATCTCATGCTACTAAAAAATTAAGGGTTATTGAAAAACGTATTTTTGGTGAAATAGCTATTCTCAATCTCGTCTGTTTTTTATCAGTGGTTAAATTTTGTTCAATAGAAATTCGAAATCTGTGCCAGATATTCAAAAATTATGAACTTGATTATTCATTCTGATTCTTGACTATTCATCTCACTGAAACAGTTCACAGTTATATAAACTAAGAAGACAAAGCACTAACGCAGTAATTATTTCAACGTCTTCCGTTGCCCAAAGTCATAGTAGCTCAATGCCATAGTATGTTTTGGCATCTCTTCTGCGCCGGCGACATGCAGATGACGCTGGTAGCATTGTTCGGCGAAACTAATAGCAATTTATTTGGCCATCTCTAGTAACATTGGTAATGAATGTTTTTTTATAAAGGACTGATTGATTATAAAAGCCTATTATTTAACCAATGATAAAAATAACAACATTAAATTATAGTGCATCACAGAAATAATACAGAGGATTAGAATGCTATCTATTAGACTACCTATTTGAACATCAAAGCGCCTAATTATTATGAATTGAAACCTGTCTAAAATTAAAGTTGACATCTTTATGTTAATAATTTTAAAATACTATCATATTATTATTTTGTAATAATATGATATTATAAAATAATAATATCATATTATTATTTTATTTTGAGATAGAATACCGCATAGGGATGTTTAGAATACTAATAATTTAAAAAAATGGAACTATAACTGCCATCTACACGTTGCGTTTCATAGTAAAATCCTAGCTGCTAAAACGTATAACTGCATTGAGCAATCTAAAACTATATAATCAATAATAGTAGATAACGCACATAGTCGATACATAAGGCATTTATATTAGCAGCCGTCCACATATTACGTGATCACGTTTTTGGGATCTTCGACCTCCCCCCTCCCCCATGACAATAGACGTAAACAGCGGCCTGTCCCCCCCCCCAAGATTACGTTTATAACCGAATTTGCGAAAAATGTGAAAAGTCATGAACCCAGCATTTGTAAAGTGTTTGAAGACTGCAAAAGGAAAAAAACATGTTAGAATGCTTTTAAATTCTATTTATTATTAATTCAAAGTAATTACAAAATCTCAAATTCTTTGGTTTATTTTACAGATCCCAATCTTCAGACCGTAGTGGCTGTAATCATGGTATTAAAGAGAAGAAATATTAAATAATGCATTTAAAAATGCACATTTAATGTGCATTTTAATTTAAAACAATTAGAGAAAGTCTAATTCTTTGGCTTAGACCAAAAAAAATGCGATGCGGTTACCAGAGTTGATTACGTAATCAGGATGGCCATCCCCTTCTTCCCACGTAATAAAGCGTAAACCTCAGCTCCAACCCCCCCCCCCCCCACTCGGTGATTACGTAATATGTCGCCGGCCCCTTATGAGTTCTGACGTTGACGCTGAGGTATTCCCGAACTGAGGTCAACCCGGCTTGAGGCGAGCGAAACCCCATCCAACACTTCTGCTGACGTGTTATTCAACCCGCAAAGTAGGGTCGAAGAGTAGTTCCGAATTTCTGGCAGTTGACAGTAGGGAATCTGCTACCCGTTTTCCAAAAGTTTTTTTAATTGTAGATAATTTTAGCTCTGTCCATAGAATAGAATAGAATAACTTTATTGTACTATAAAAACATTACTTAATGAATATTACACTGGTTTTATAAAAAAGACAATTTATGTCCAAATGGTGGACTTATCGCTATAGCGATATCTTACAGTCAACCATCTTGGGTGCAGCAAGATTTGGTCGTATTAATTAAAGTAAGTTTATTACAAATTTTTGATGTGACGCTCTCTTGATGAGATGTTTTTTCTATGCTCAACTTACATTATTTTATTCCATTCGTACATTTGAAATTCAACCTTTCAATAAATGAGACATACTCGTATTTTAGAAGTGGCCGATCCACGCCCACAATATCCATCCTGTTTTGAAAGAAATTGTGATTCGGTATAAAACGATTACACGCTTGTAGGAAATCGAAGACTATCGCGGTTGTTTGACACTATAAATAGGATAAAAAACAAATTTACCGCATGAAGCTTGTAGCACCCGACGTTTCAGCAATTCTGCAACCGCCGTTGTCCAGGGAAAACTGACGCACTGAGATGCTGTCAATCGAGACGGCAAACTGCTGCTGTTAATTCGCAAATTATAGCAGTGGCGTGTTCTTGACATACTAACAACACTCACTGTATCTTGTGTGTTGGGAGCGGGTGAACAGCCGGGCAAAGGATGCCGTGGTCCGCGATAGATTCCGTAGATTCCGAATCACCGGTACACAAGGGAGAGGCCCGCGCAAGCGACCTCGAACCCGGAGGCCGTCATAAACAGTCAGGAGGCCGGAGAAATCTGCCTGTAACTGGAAGTAAGGGCGCGAGTGTCGGCCCGCTGGTTGCAAACCCGCTTTCTCGCGGTAAGGCGTTGGCTTCTTACGGACGAGTAGCGTAACTAGACGGTGGATTGTTTCGTCTCTTGTCTTCTACGCTCAGCTCACGGGAGACAGAACGATCAAATATCGTTAAAGCTTCCTGAGGTGACGGGTTCGGCCGTTGTAGTTGACAGCTCCAGTTGTATCCTGTGTTACGTCCTTGCGTACGGTGTTGGGCATTGAGAATATTTTAAGATGAGGGTTTCACGTAGCAGGGAGTTTGAATCCGTCGTTGAAGACTCGACTCTGACTCTTCCTATTTCAACGGCCACCCGGATCATGCGAGAAAAGTTAAATTGTTCTTTGGATAGCACAATGGAATTTTGAACCTGCACCCAGTTTCTAGTTCCGCTATCCAATGTGTGTTCGCAGATAGCCGATTTTTCATCCTAAACATTTTAACCAGCTTTAATGTGTTCTATCCGTCAAGTTCATGGTTACATATTCTAGTCCATCACAAGTTCTTCAAATTGGCCACAATTATTGCATACAATGGTATCGTTTTTAGGCTAGCACCTCTTTTAATAATATTATCTGCCCCACGTATGTATTCCATTCAATTAACCGTCGTTAGTTACTTAATAACAATGTCTGTGCCCGTATTCAACATGCATCTGATCGGTCATTGAACGCGATTAATAGGCTATATGCGTGCGACATGAACTTATATTACAGCTAATAAACTTAAAACAATTGTTATTAGTTTGATAAGCTGGAGAAGCAAATGCCTCTCTCTTTTATTTTCTAACGGAAAGTGAATGTTACAAAAAATCACAGCAAAATGATTATTTTTTTAAATTATTATTATTAGTTGCGCTTGCACTTTTAATTTATTATACTAATTAATTTATTTATTTAATCATTTCGGAATACATGCTGTATGTATTCCCGTTACAGAAAGAAAACTATTGTATTTATAATTATTTTATCATACGTTTTTAAATGAAATATTTGTAGTTTATGTATTTATCCATAAAGATTCATGTATAGTTTCGGAAAGTACTCAATCAGACCTTTCATTTGACACTAAATACGATATATTTATGTACGATATACACGTTACATTTGGGCATGTAGACAACTATTACAATGTGTAATGTAACATACCTGATCATATACATACGTTGTTTTTTTCCAATTTTGTTTTGATACTTCCTATTGTGTGATTATTTTTTGTATAAAGTGCTTGATGACTATTAATTTTCTTATAATAATTATCTATTTTATATGTATACTCATGTACATGGATTCAGCTCTATTTTTTTATTTTTTTAAGCTATTGCATAGCTTTTATCGCAGGCCTAGGCCAGCGCGGCGACCGAATGAAGAAATTTCTTAACGAAAATTAATTATTTTAAACTGATAATTACGTCTAAACGAGTACCGCTTACGATTCTAAAAAAATATATGTTAAACAAGAACATTTTCCTAATATTCTTAGCTTTGACTATTTTAGATTTTGTTTATATTACATAGTGTAATTAATTTGTGAAATTAGGTCTAACCGAACACAAAAACGACTACTACGCAAATACTATCTGGCGTATCATTATAAAACTTGCACCATTTTAAAGATACTTTAATTATCTATCTTTTTATCTACGATTTTTTTCGAATAATCCGTTTTTTTTGCTTTATCGAATAAAAAAATCGTGGGCGGCGCTCTATCGAAAGACTTTTAAATTATTCCGAATCATTTGCTTCCGCAGCCGCAAATGATTCCGAATAATTTCAACGTTTTCCGATAGAGCGCAGAAAAAATAAAATAAATAAATAATTATAATTGCATAAGTTGTTAAAAATGCTATGCAATAGCTTTACCGCGGCAGTCCCCGAGTGCCACACGTATTTTTTGTATAAAGTGCTTGATGACTATTAATTTTCTTATAATAATTATCTATTTTATATGTATACTCATGTACATGGATTCAGCTCTATTTTTTTATTTTTTTAAGCTATTGCATAGCTTTTATCGCAGGCCTAGGCCAGCGCGGCGACCGAATGAAGAAATTTCTTAACGAAAATTAATTATTTTAAACTGATAATTACGTCTAAACGAGTACCGCTTACGATTCTAAAAAAATATATGTTAAACAAGAACATTTTCCTAATATTTTTAGCGTTGAATATTTTGGATTTTGTTTATATTACATAGTGTAATTAATTTGTGAAATTAGGTCTAACCGAACACAAAAACGACTACTACGCAAATACTATCTGGCGTATTATTATGAAACCTGCACCATTTTAAAGATAATTTAATTATCTATCTTTTTATCTACGATTTTTTTCGAATAATCCGTTTTTTTTGCTTAATCGAATAAAAAATTCGTGTGCGGCGCTCTATCGGAAGACGTTTAAATTATTCCGAATCATTTGCTTTCGCAGCCGCTAATGATTCGGGATAATTTCAACGTTTTCCGATAGAGCACAGTTATCTGATATCAGAAAAAAATAAATAAATAAAATAAATAAATAATTATAATTGCATAAGTTGTTAAAAATGCTATGCAATAGCTTTACCGCGGCAGTCCCCGAGTGCCACAAGTATATTTTTTTTTATTTTATTTGTCTGCCGTGTAAAGCCGACTTTAGTCAACGCTATTGTCGAATTAATATTTATGCTTTAATAGTTTTATATCTACATATACACTGACGAATTCTAATATGCGATAATTAGCTTTAATTCATAATTCATGCTTTTATTGTATATTCTGAATAAATAAATTGAATACTGAATACTGAATACTTGATATTTGGATAGTTAAGGTACCCTATGACACTCGGGATAACATAAAGATTCTAAAAATACCACACACTTTGAAATCGGTTCAAGCGTTTAGAAGTTATGGTGGAATAACAAAACAGAAATCATACATATATGAACCCTGAACACATTAGGTAAACTCCTTTTTTGTTGTTCAGTCCAGTAAAAAAGGTCATTTTAGCAAAATATGAAACCTTTTTGGCTTTATTGCTAATAATTAGTTACAGTAATTAAATGTATAAGCGCTGGTTGTTCCTTATAAATAAATAAAAGTACCGCGGGGGTTCGGGTACCCTGGTCTTCGGGCTTCTATGTTTTCTAATACCTTTACGCGGTGGAAGTCGGCGCTCGTGGCCTGCCAGCTAAATCTCTGTTTTACCTTTTTAAAGATCTCGGTCTCCCCAGGAAAATAATCAATTCCTTCCTAGTAAAAATATCTAAAACTTCGAAGGGGGAGTGAATGGGTGGTAAGGTGAACGCTCACATGTGGCAAGACAACTGTCCTAAACCTACCTCAGCCGGTCGTTAGTCCAGAATCCACTGTTCACCCTCCAGAAGTGTAATAATAGTAGGTATACAATGGACCCGACTTCGGTCAATGAATTCCATGGCAGCTCCGTTAGTATTTTATTTAGTACTTACTAGCTGACCCGTGCCCACTTCGTTGGGCAGTAAAACTGTTTACTTGTGATGAAATTATGAGTGTAGTTCGGTTAGTACTGAGTGCTATGATTTATTTCCTGACTGCCAAAAGAAGGGTTATATTTTTACAGCATTATGTATGTATTTGCATGCCAATTTGACTATATTACCGTTATTTGTGAGTGTCTTTTTATGAGTGTCTTATTTGTGAGTGTCTTATCTCTTTAACCATTTATGCAGTAAAAGAGAAATTATTTGCAACAAAAGGGAAAAGTCTTTTGTTTTAAACACTTGAGACGATTAATTTACTTATTTTGATAAGAATTCATAATTGTTGATAATATGACCAATAAACATGACCTAACCATTTAAATTGAATTTGTGACTTAAATATAAAAGTTAGACATATGCTGTCGCTGACTTTTTTGTAGGCATTATCAAGTTCTACAACTTTTCTCTAAAACTTAATCATATATGTATCTCTCATCGTTAGGGCAGCGTAAGTTAGAAACGTTGTCGTTCGACCGTTTTTTCTCCGACTTACTTTGCAAATCCGACAACTACGAAAAAGTTTTTCATTTTTTGGATTAATATTCCTATGACAAATAATAAATGATAAATAGCCTATGATACTCACAAATAACGTGGCTTTCTTTTGGTAAATGATATTTCAAAATCGGTTCAGCAGATCCAGAGATTACTTCCTACAACCTCACAAACTTTACCTCTTAATAATATTAGTATAGATTGATTGCATCGCGTCGCCGATGGATCGATCGATCGGTTATTGAACGCGGTGTCAGCTGTATTGAGTGTGCATATGGATGTAAGCGTGCGAAGTGAACTTGAAAGAAAACAAACAGGAGATTGGCGACGCGACGGCAGCGATCTGTCAAGCCAGTCGTGTTGTCGTCTTTCGCCGGCGTCGGTCGCCTCGCCCCAGCCAGCTTCTCCGACAGCCACTACGCCTCCCTCCCTCTCCCTCTCGCGCACCGCCGCGTATCGCCATCTCGCTCGCGCGCGCGCTGATTAGCGATCCGAAGCTTATCACACGTCGTCGCGTCGCTTCGAAAGTTTCTAGGCTGTGAGCGATTTCTGCGCGTGTGAACAAGACTCAAAGTGTTCAAATTAACCGAGTGACTTCCACGTAAACCAACCACCGAAGACATTGACGTAAGTCAACTCTTTATTCATCATAATATGATCTCTCTAGATACTTTCTTTCATCTAATGACGTGTGACTAAAGCCAAAATAAAAAAAAAAGATTAAAGCCCAGCGTGAGGCAAAAGGCACTTGTCGTGATAGTAACATTCTTACGAATAATTCTGCTTTAAATTTTATATGGATAGGTAGCCAAATATATCGATCTATCCAAGGTGGGAGCTAGTGGCACCTGTTGGAGTTGGCCAAGAAGACCCATTTGTTCAGGGTCGGTCACCTTCACGGGTCAACGCCCATCCGGCGGCCTCCACACAGGAAGTGCGATCCCTGGTAGGACTCTAGCCTGAGGACCAGTTTCCCCCAGGAGTCAATCTTCTGGCGCTCCTGGACGGTTTACCCACCGTGCGGCATCAGCCAATCGATTGTGCCTTTCTGACTGACAGTCGAGGGAGTCTGGAAACCATACTGTTTCCTATAGAGCGGAGCTAGTTGTTCGCCTTACGGCGATTGCTCTTGAAACGACCATCGACTACCCGATTCCGGGTGAATAAATAGAGTTGTCAACTACAACGGGCGAACCCGTCACCTCAGGAAGTTTTAACGATTCTTCGTTCTACCTCCCGTGAAGTGAGCGCAGAAGACTTGAACAAAACAGTCCACCGTCAAGCTCCGCCACATGCCCGTAAGAGGCTAACGCCTTATCCGCGAGATAACCAGGTATAGGTATGTTACCCAGCGGGCTCACGCTCACGCCCTTTCATTCCAATTGCGACCTGATTACTCTGGACTCTCGAATGGTTACGAGTTCGAGGTCGCTTGCGCGGTCATCTCCCTTACGAAGCGGTGAAACGGTGCAAACCGAATCTAACGCGGACCACGGCATCCTCTGCCCGGCTGTTCGCCCAGGATCGGGTAGCCGATGGTCGTTTCAAAAGCAGTGGCCGTAAGGTCCGCAACCACCCCCGCTATATAGGAAACAGTACTGCTTCCAGACTCCCCCGACTGTTAGTCAGAGTGCACAATCGATTGGCTTTCGCCGCACGGCGCGCAAACCGTTCAGGAGCGCCAAAAGATTGACTTCTAGGGGAAACTAGCCCTAAGGCCAGAGTCCTGCCCGGGCTCGCACTTCATGCGTGGAGCCCGCCGGATGGGTGTTAACCCGTGAGCGTGACCAACCCTGGACAAATGGGTCTTCGTGGCCAACTCAGCAAGGGCCCATTAGCTCCCATTCCGGGTGAACAGCCGTGCAAAGGATGCCGTGGTCCGCGATAGATTCGGTAGACACCGTTTCACTGCTACGTAAGGGAGAGGACCGCGCAAGCGACCGTGAACCCGTAACCAGTCGGGAGACCGGAGTAATCTGGTAGCAACTGGTAGTAAGGGCGCGAGTGTCGGCCCGCAGGGTAACATACCTACCTGGCTATCTCGCGGCAAGGCGTTGGCTTCTTACGGGCATGTGCCGGAGCTTGGACTGTTTTGTCCTAAGTCTTCTGCGCTCACCTCACGGGAGACAGAACGATCAAATTTCGTTAAAACTTCCTGAGGTGACGGGTCCGCCCATTGTAGTCGACAGCTCTAGTTCTAAATCTATCCAAGGTAGATGGAAATAAACATTCTTCTTTTTCTTCTTCTGGAATATATGCAGTTCAGCTAACTGCCTTTTTCATTTTATTTGCCTACCACCAAATAGGTGTTTATTAGGCTTTAAAAAAAAAACTAATTAAACTTACTGCCATATAGGTGTTTATGAATGGTTTAAAAAAACTATTTTAACCTACCGCCATTTTACGTTTGACGCGTCTTTAAACGCTTATATCTCGCTTATTTATAGAGATAGAGCAAAAAGTTTGATTTAGATTCGGAATTCGTGTGATGAATTAAAACAACGTCGATATAGAAGAGTTTGTCAACAAGTTGAACAACTCTGTAAACAAGTTGGATACCTTCCATTCTGCAGAAAATCACTCGTACATAATGACTTATAAATTGACACTCTCTGGTATGTTATTTTAAAAATCGGAATCTGAAATCACTATAGTCATTTCGGCCCTTTTTTATCGGTATTTCTCTGTAATTTTCTCATAAGATGAATGAAGGTTTATCGAATAAAATTAGTCACGTGAAACTTCAGACCTTTAGTTAATTATTTATAAGTAAAATATTTTAAAAGTGTACGTTTTGTTTTGGTTATGCAATGTGATGTTTAGGGTAGTACCCTCACTAAGTAAAAGGTTTTCTTGTAAGGCAAAATATCTTTTTTTATGAGATATATTCCTAATCAAACAGAGTGAATACAAAATAGAAGAAACTTCCTTAAATGTTAAATTTATCACTCATATATGATTTTACAGCAAAAACCTGGCACATGAAACCCAAACTCATCGCACACTTCCGAAAGTTGAACACATTAACATACCCATGTCTTTGTATTATTGTTTATTTGCAGCAAACATATATAATAAATATTCCTTATATCTAAGCTAGAAAACTGTTAAAGAAAAACTACATCATGATAACAGAACGGTGCAGGGGGGGGGGGGGGGGTTACCACCTTCCTTCCCCCCTTCCCCAAGAGTCAAGTCCAAGTGGAGGGGTCCAAGTAGCCTATGTTCCTTTAGGTTATAGTATCTCCGTTTAAAACATAACTGTGCTTTATTGGTCTTTTTCGACGTGAAGAAAGGACAAACAAACACATTTTTACATGACTGCCTAACAAAAAAGGAGTGTAATGTGTTCAGGGTTCATCTATGTATGTTTTGCGTTTCTTCATTCCCCCATAACTTCTAAGCGCTCGAACTGATTTAGAAGTGTGTGGTATTTTAAGAATCGTTATGTCATCCCGAGTGTCACATAGCACGTTAATATGTTCAAATATCAAGTAAGTAGTTGTCTAAATGTCCAAATATCCAAATATCAACACATTAACTTTAATATATCGTGTTTAGCGTCAAATGAAAGGTCTGATTGAATACATTCCTAATACATGTATCTATATGGATATACATAGGTTTACATAAACTTCAAATATTTCATATAAAATCGTAAATAGAATAAATATAAATACAATACTTCACTTGCTGTAACGGCAGCTTTTATTAGGTCGACCTGTATGTAACTATGTAATGGAATCTAAGGTAACTAATTTAACCATCTTCCAAGGATCGTAGCGTCATGAAAATTGGTAGCTGTATGTAGTTCTGATGACAATACAATAATATGGTACTGTCGAACTGATCTGATGATGCAGTCGGAAGATAAGAACTGGAACTTCATGATGGAACATCGTATCATATTATAGCTGTGCTTGGACTTGTTAGAAAAGTCTTGGAATGAACTTTGACCACGATTAGGTTTCAAGGTCTGATGATGAAGCCGGAAAATAGGCACTGGCATTCCATGATGGAATTTCGTATCATAGCCGTGTTTGAACTTGTTATCAAAGTCTTGGAATGAACTTTGACCACGATTAGGTTTCAAGGTCTGATGATGTGGTTTTTACGTGCATTTATAAAACCGTGTTTTTAGTGGTTTTTTTTAAAAACTATTAATTTATTTTATTATATTTACTTGTTACATTTATTATGCAAGAATTCAAACAACAATTGTAGTCAACACATACGTAACTATACCTTTTATTATTATTATACCATGTAAAGTTTAGATTGGCACACCTCCTTAAGGCAATGTATATACTATACAATAAATTTCCGGATTATCTGCACATTTTAAATTTCCCTTGTATAATCATTAGGCAGAGAATGCAACGCGCGGACGACGCTAAATACGAGTTTGAGCGGCGGTGTGCTAATAAGCTATGCTGTGAAAACCGCAAGAGTAACGACCTTTGCATGCGGCCAGCCTGCCTGGACGTCGCTCTGCTGCTACCGGACACAAGGCGCACCTCGGTCGCGCTGCACTCGGCCTTCGCCCCCCACACCACCAACCATACATCTGGAAATGAGCATTTGAGCGAGCATTAGATTTGCGCCAGAGACGGAAAAGAGGCATCAGTCGATTCAAGAGTTTTATATTCCAGAGTAGGAGTATTTATTTGTATCGCTAAACGTGCGGACATCTCATGTGTTTAACAACCGTCAAACATATTTAGTCGATATGGAGGAGGGACCCACGAAGTAATAGACACATATATATAGATAGAATTGTTAATTTTAATACTTGGAAATCTGGTAATTCACAGTAATACTCGTTTATAAATAAATTTATAGTTAAAAAAACACTAAAAACACGTTTTTAAGCACAATCATACCCTTGGCGGTAGCATGTAAGATACGACCGGCACGACCGTGGCTATGATACGATATTCCATCATGGAATGCCAGTGCCTATCTTCCGGCTTCATCATCAGACCTTGAAACCTAATCGTGGTCAAAGTTCATTCCAAGACTTTTCTAACAAGTCCAAACACAGCTATGATACGATGTTCCATCGTGAAGTTCCAGTTCATATCTTCCGACTCCATCATCAGATCAGTTCGACAGTACCATATTATTGTATTGTCATCAGAACTACACACAGCTGCCAATTTTCATGACGCTACGATCCTTGGAAGATGGTTAAATTAGTTACCTTAGATTCCATTACATAGTTACATACAGGTTGACCTAATAAAAGCGTGTTAAAAATAACACATCTTTCTGTTGACAGCATACGAACTGGAAATCTCTGCAATGTATACGGGAAATAGGTTCCAATTCCTACTATGTTTAATAATATTAAAGCCACAGAACCAGATGTTTTTTATAAAAAAACAACTCAGATTAAAAGTTACGCAATCTTATATTGTAAAATACTTATATTGTAAAGAAAAAGTACATACATTTTTATCCTCGAAATCAAAAAAATACGGTTCCAGACCTGACAAATGAATTTACGAGATTTTCTAAATTTACAACGAATAATTTGCGTAGTCTTATTTACCGGTCTAATATTTGGGGTCGGTTTTAGATCAGCCATCTGGGGGTGTCAACACAACGGGCGAACCCGTCACCCCAGGGAGATTAAACGACATCAGGTCGTTTTATGTTCCATGGACTGAACGTGAAGTTTTAGCGGACAAGGACAATCCACTGTCTAACTCCACCAACAAACCCGTGATAGTCCAACGCCTTAACTTAACTTAACTAGAATATTCTGTTAAAACTCAGAGAAAGAGAGAGTATTAGCTCTTTTAAGTATCACATTAGATCAAATCCACATTCCGCAGATGTACGCGTGCATCTACCCGTACAACTAGAGTTATCAACTACAACGTGCGAACCCGTCACCTCAGGAAGTTTTAACGATTAGTCGTGCCATCTGCCTGGAGTGAGCGCAGAAGACTTGGACAAAACAGTCCACCGTCAAGCTCCGCCGCATGCCCGTAAGAGGCCACCCGCTGGGTAACACTCCTGGCGAGATAGCCAGGAGTGTTACCCAGCGGGCTTACACTCACGCTCTTACTGCCAATTGTGACCAGATTACTCCAGTCTCTCGATTGGTTACGAGTTCGAGGTCGCTTGCGCGGTCCTCTCCCTTACGAAGCGGTGAAACGGTGTATACCGAATCTATCGCGGACCACGGCATCCTTTGCCCGGATGTTCACCCAGGATCGGGTAGCCGATGGTCGTTTCAAGAGCAGTCGCCGTAAGGTCCGCAACCACCCTTGCTCTTTAGGAAACAGTACTGCTTCCAGACTCCCCCGACTGTTAGTCAGAGTGCACAATCGATTGGTTTACACCGCACGGTCCGCAGACCGTCCAGGAGCGCCAGAAGGTTGATGCCGGGGGAAACTAGCCCTAAGGCCAGAGTCCTACACGGGCTCGCACTTCATGCGTGGAGGTCGCCGAATGAGTGTTGACCCGTGCGTGTGACCAAACCTGAACAGAATGGGTCTTCGTGGCCAACTCAGCAAGGGCCCATTAACTCCCCATCTACCCGTACAATGTTATCTCCAGGTGTGATGTTTAACTCATATTATTATTAAAATGAACGTTGTTTTGTTGCTATTGCAGTTGTCGCCGGTCGCGGCTCATCAGGCGCGCGTTGCAGCGGTTGAGACATCTCGAGTGCAGCGAAGGTCAGGGGTCATGTCGCGCCGGGGGGTTGCCGCTCTTCCCATATTTGTCTCACTCAACGGGTAAGCAACGACACATATTCTTATTCATATTCATATTAATAGATGTCATTATTTTTTATTTGCCGCCGAACATGTTGCAGCCGGTTGGGCTATTAACGGTGACTAGGTAATTTAATTTGTCGACTGTAAAATTCAATAGAGACGTTCAAGAAAAGGGTTCTCGAAATAATAATAATAATAATAATAATAATACGCTTTATTTGATGAAACAAATTGGCGAGTATATATACGTTATATAATATATATATATATATATAATATATATTATAATAATATATATCTATATATGGTATATATCATATGTATATGTGTTTATCTAATATATAAAAAAATATTATTATTCCATATAACTTAGTAGATTGTCATACATTTTGATTTAGTTTATAATTTTATTGATGTTTTTAAATTTAACTTTAAATTTTAAATTGTACTCAAGTATTAGATAAGATTTGCCCTCTCGTCTCAAAAGAATTAATCGATGTTAGTACCACCTCAACACAGGTTCATACCTAGTGAGGTGGTAAACCGTTATGTCAAAATATGAATTTCCTTTCTAAGCTAGGTATAATATATACACTTATTATAAACTGTTTTTTTGTTAGAATAAGTATTTTCTTTGTAATTTGTAACTTGAATTACGGAAATAAATAAATAAATATTGCGTTGAAGCAATATCTTACAGCTATCTTTAACAAAATGGGGAAAACATGTTTTGCGGTAAAAATAAAATAATACTTTTATTAAATCTTCTTATAAAGACAGCTAATCAAATGTATCTAAAATTAAAATCCAGCAGAAAATGAAAGATGAATAAAAAATATAATAAATTAATAGTTTAAAAAAAAACACTATAAACACGCTTTTGGGCTATGATACGATATTCACATACACACGGCTATGGTACGATATTCCATCATGGAATGCCACTGCCTATCTTCCGGCTTCATCATCAGACCTTGAAACCTAATCGTGGTCAAAGTTCATTCCAAGACTTTTCTAACAAGTCCAAACACAGCTATGATACGATGTTCCATCATGAAGTTCCAGTTCATATCTTCCGACTCCATCATCAGATCAGTTCGACAGTACCATATTATTGTATTGTCATCAGAACTACATACAGCTGCCAATTTTCATGACGCTACGATCCTTGGAAGATGGTTAAATTAGTTACCTTAGATTCCATTACATAGTTACATACAGGTCGACCTAATAAAAGCGTGTTAAGAAAGGATATAATGACGCAGGGAAGGGGAGGGGAGGGGACGACAGGAATTAATGAGTGCGTGTTAAAGCGTTCTTTGTGCCTGCGTTTTAAGAAATACAAATTCGGTGCTGTCCTAACATACGTGGGTAAAGCATTCCAGATACGGACTCCATGCACGGAGAAGGAGTGCCAGTAGAAATTACTACTATTACCAGGGATCGAGAGCAGTAGGTTGACTTCAGATCACAGAGGGCGCATGAGAGCTGATAAAGCACTGAACCTACATATGAGATAGATCTGATTGGTCTCCAACAAAATTCTTAAGAGCAAACCGAGGGCTCTCGTATCTCTGCTTTCTCGGTTCATCAGCCAGTGAAGTCTCCTTCTGTACTCCGCAAAATGGTCATACTTCTTTATTTATGAATGCAGACATTTTTGAAATGTAGAGATTTTTGACAGATATCCATTTTTCTGTGTATTTTTGTTTTTTACCTCAAAACCTGGATTATATTTGGCAACATTATATTTTTGTGGAATGCACTCGCATCACTGACAACTGAAGGAGAGAGTTACTTAGCCATTGTCTACATTCCTTGCAATTTCAATATATCTACTTAAGTCGAGTCTACGAAATATAATCTGGTTTGTCACTAAAAAGCAATAAATGAACAGAAAATCCCATTTATCTTTCTAAGAATAATCGTATGACCGCTTTGGAAAAAAATTAAACACTTTGAATAGCGTTGCAAAGTCAAATTAAACCTTATATACCGCATAATAAATCTTATAAACCGCACAATCTTATGAAATCAAAGACTATCGCGGTTGTTTGACATTATAAGTAGGATAAAACGAATTTACAGCGTGAAGTTTGTAGCACTCGACGTTTCGGTGATGTTGCAACTACTGTTGTCCAGGGTAGACTAAAGTACTGTCAATCGTTATCCGTTATTCTGCGAGTATGCAGTAAACTGCTACTGTTACTTCGCAAATTATCACCGTGGTGGGAAGGCGGGTTCGGCGCGTGAATTTTAAAAATCCGCCGTGCACACTATACTCACTGTATCTTGTGTTACGTTTTTGCGCTTCGCGATAAGTATTCAAAACATTTTAAGAAGAGGGTTCCACGCAGTAGAGAGTTTGTAACCGTCGCCTCTATTGGGGTTTTTCTTATTTCGATTGCTTTCCGGATTATGGTGGGGAAAGTAAAAGGGTTCTTAGGGAAAGGGTATATATACATTTTATCCTATTTATAACGCATACTCTTAATCTATTGAATCGGACGATTCCAGATAATATTTCTTTGTGTCAGTATTTCATTTAATTATTTTATTAAGAAGGGAACGTACAAAGTATAGATCTAGGCATGCAAATTGTTATACATGCATAATAGTTACAAAAAACATTATTGGTAGGTGAGCGGAAAATATAGTTCTATCATACCCAAGGTGAGGCGAAATCGCACAACCAACTAGACATAGATGACAGTATCTGGTATACTGTGTCTAGACGGTCTGCATCTGGCTGTTCTGTATGTTATTCGTTATTTTTATCGTCGCGCGTATTGGATTTAATTTTAAACTCATAAGATTTAAAAACTAAATCTAACAAAAAGGTTAGTATTTCTCAAATGTGTTTTTTTACACAATGTATGTATAATTCGGTATAATATAATATAATTAAATATAGAAGTGAACTTTACGTTATATAAAATAAATTTTAATAGGTAAATATGTAATAGCAACTAGTAATAATATTGCAAGTGAACGTAATAATCAAGGACGTATTCAGTGGGGGGGGGGGGGAAATACAAACACAGGGGACGCCCCCCCCCCTTGATTTTACTGGCGATCCTTTTATTGTACGGGCGATTTCCAGTTTGGTGGATGCCGCGCGAATTCTTTCAATGAATGCCCCTCCCCCCCCCCCCCCCCCCCCCCCGAAACTGAAGTCTGGATACGTGCCTGGTAATAATGTGCAAGTATACAATATATCGTTTAACATAATAACATCATAATATGTTGTTCTGGGAATAAATAAATATTGGGAAAACGGATAATTCTCGTTAACTACACTCGATATCGTTAATGTACGCTGTTGTTTGTTTTCTCATGTTAATAAAATGAATTTCGGTTCATATCAATCGATCGTTCGGCCAAAAGCTGCGTCTTTTTGCGCGTTCGTTCATCTGACCTGATTTCTGTCATGGTACCAGCCGCGTTTTTAGCACTTTTTAGTGCTTTACTCTCTGCATTACATTTAGAGCATTACTTTCGTATAGGGGAGACCGGGGACAGTTGGATCACTTTTTACTTTTAGGTGATTATTGCCTAAAGTATTAAACTCTAGATAGATGTATCAATATGATTGAATAGACAATTTATTCAGCTATCTAATTCAATAATCAATTTTAATTAAAGTCAAATACTTCAACGACTGTAGACCAGAAAAGAGACCATGGTAGATTGTATCAATTGTCCCATACCCGGGGACAAATGATACATAATTTCAGCCGATGAAAAAACATACATTTTGTTCCATCAAAAACTATTTTTTAACGGTAATAGATAGATAATTTTATGCTTTTTAACTCAGATATGAAAAGAAATAGAATATTTAGGTGCGAATATCTGAAAAATTAATTATATAAATCATCCTCTAAAATTTTATATATAAGTCCTATAACATTATAATGAAAACAAAGTGACGAATCTTAAAGAAACAAGTATAATTCAAGTTTTCTTTTTGTAAATTAAGCAAGCAAATCCAAAATAGTTAATGAAAACTAAAAGTAAGAAATTGTATGAAAATAAGTTTGTATCAACCGTCCCCATGTTTCAACTGTCCCCATCAGTTTTTAACTACTATTTTCCTAATAATAAACATTAAAAGTCACTTTGGTATTTACGAATAAAACTAGTAAAACTGTTCGGGATCATTTTTATTAGATATAATGTACATATATATTTAACATTTCTATTTTAATCGAGATCATAACAAACATTCTTTTTTAGTTCAGTCAACATTATACACCTACATGTATGTATTCTAACAAGAATAAAAAACTAATTCATCAAATATTTTGGTTTAAAACACTCCTCATTTCGGGGCTACCAATAAACTTAATAATTACTTTATAAATCATAGCCATAAAGCCACGTACTGACGATGCGAAGCAAACGCTGTGAAAGGCGCATGGCAAGATACATCTAAAATGTCAACATATTGTTAAACAAGATTAAACGAAAACTTAAAACTTAGGCGTTAGTAATTTCCTTTTTTTTATCGAGATCAAAATTAACATTCTTAATCTTGGTCAGTCAACGTTACAAACCTCGAGCTAAAAGTTTTCTATGAAATCCACATTCAAATGACGATAGTTTTTCCTCTTCTTTATAAAATGATTTTGAAATTATTATAGAAATTAAATGTAATAAATAAATTAAAAATATTTTTAAAATACCATTAAAAATTTATAAATTTATTATTATTATTTTTTTTTAACTTTTTAATTGGAAATTAAATGGAAATTAAGGGAATTAAAAGGCTTTTAAAGGGCTTAGAATGGTCCTTGGTGGCCCAGCTTCGCAATCCACTAGCGATGCTCAGACACTGGGGAGAGCTCGGTCACGTAAGCCTAATGAACTAGAAGTTCCTACCTTGGATGCTGTTGCACTTCCTGGATACAGTCCCGCTGCTGCCGTCTCCTCGTACTAAGGCTCGTAACGAGGGTTTGTAGGACCCTTACGTCTGTATCTGTACTCACTTAATACGTGTAGATAAAACACACAAATGGACACCCGTTCACTTTGAATTTTCACACAAGTCTACCATAGTGACTTCGAAACTTTTTACTCATTTAACCGCAGGTGCCTGGTCTTTCCCGTTTGCTAATGACTTGTCAAATTAGCATCATACCTTTTCCTACGTTCCTTATTAAATCGTCCGTTTTTAAGATATTTCGCGTTTGGGACCTGCTTTTACAAATTTGTTTGATCCTTTTTATTTAAGTGCCCTTTTATTTGTTCAGGTGTATATTATCTTTTGTTTGAAATTCCCAATTTACAATAATAAATTTATGAGTCCGTTGGTCATTTCTTCACCGGACATTAGGCGATTTTATTTTTGGTTCTTGCCGAAATACGTATTATTGAGATATTAATTATGATATGTGAAAAAGGAGATGGCTATCATATTAACGATAACAACAGATCATAGAGGGGCGCTGTACCATATAAATCAAAATTATGTCGTCATGAACACTAATTAGTCTTGACAATCATAAAACTGACAATACTGGATAATGAATCGTCAACGGGGACAGTTGATACACGGGGTCAATTGATACGTATCAATTGTCCCCTTCAATATTGTATCAATCGTCCCCGGCGACACTTTTTTCCAAAAAAACAATTTATTCTGAACTACATAGCACATATCCAGACAAAATAATACACAAAAGAATCTCAAGACCCAAAGGTACATGATAGGTAAGGCAAAAGTGAACATCATTACATCCATCATGAAAAATAAGTTGATTGAAATGTTACGTAAAATTTACATTTGGGGTCGTGAAATTTTGTCGGCTCCCTGTAGGCGTTTGCACAATCCGACGTCGGCGACTAACTAGAGGTTATACGGGGCCCTATAGAGGTATAATCTGTTGGCACTCACACATTGATAGCTATCATAGGAACTGAGAAAACGGCTTTGTTTTAACTGTCCCCTGTATCATTTGTCCCCGGTCTACCCTACCAACATGTAGGTGGGTATACCGACATGTAATTCTCAAATCCTATGCTAATATGAGTTCGCGCTTTAGGTAGGATCAAACTAGGTACCTAGTTAGAAAAGTAACACAGCGCGGCAGTATGCCCTGGATACGGCAAGCGACACGACAGGTGAGATTATAATTATGGCACCATGCGAGTTTGCAAGAGTAATTAAAATATATTAAATCATTGTCTATAGTTTTCGTGGATAATATGTATGCTCGCTCAGATTACTGACTTTATTCTAGAGTACAAACAGTTGCTCCAAAATGTCTACATGTCCATCCTGTGTAGCAAGTTATTTTGTCGAATACTTAATTGTGAAATTATCAATATTTGAAATATGGACATTTATATGCCCCTAATCTCGACGCATTCTAGTCAGTTAAATCATATAGAAAATGAAGCACCTTGTTTGTGTTGCTAGAAAAAATATTTTTATGATCAATATCGATACGATGCCTCATGTTTGGCACTTGCAGAGGACACGTACAGGATTTTATAATATACTAGCTGACCCGTGCCCACTTCGTTGGGCGGTAAAACTTTTTACTTGTGATGAAATTGTGAGTGTGGTTTGGTTAGTACTGAGTGCTATGATTTATTTCCTGACTGCCAAAAAAAGGGTTATATTTTTACTGCATATGTACCTATGTATGTATTTGCATGCCAATTTGACTATAATACCGTTATTTGTGAGTATCTTGTAGTACCGTTACTTGTGAGTGTGAGCTTATTATCTCTTTAATTATTTATGCAGTAAAAGGGAAAAGTCTTTTGTTTTAAACACTTGATACGATAAATTTATTTATTTTGATAAGAATTCGTAATTGTTGATAATATGACCAATAAACATGACCTAACGATTTAAATTATTTTTAAAATATAAAATACTACTTTTTGTGACTTAAATATAAAAATTAGACGTATACTGTAGCTGACTTTTTTTGTAGGCATTATCTAGCTCTACAACTTTTCTCTAGAACTTAATCATATATCTCTCATCGTTAAGGCAGCGTTAGTTAGAAACGTTTTCGTTCATTACCAGAGCTTCTATATTAAAAGCAATTGCAAAGTTGCCATTTGATTGCGCACCGGAACGGGTTTAACTGACAATGTTGACATCCGGCCCAACCCGTTGCGAGTTCTCACGATGCCATGCGACGACAGCTCCAAACACGTTTGCTATCCAAACCGATCCACCAAACGCCTCTGCATATCAATGTTTACCCGCATCGACAGGAAATTTATCAATTGACGGAATCCAGCCACTGAGGCTTTGGCAGCGTCGACCGCGCCGCGATCGACCACTCGCTAAACTTCTTTCGAGCTTCGATAACGGTGTCTTTCTACAAAGGTCGCGTTATATTTAGAGCTCCTTCTGAGACGTTTCTACAAATATTTTGTAATCGTAGGAGCATAACCACCGATTGCGGCAGCCAAATCAGTATACTTTGCGTATTTTAACTCATTAATGACTTATGGACTACTATTTTGGGGAAATGCTGCAACCAGTAAAAGAATCTTTCTTTTGCAAAAGAGAGCACTGCGCAGCATGTATCAGGTAACGACTAGGACCTCATGCAAAGAATATTTCATCAAGGCAAGGGTTTTGACTATGTATTCGGCGTTCATATACCAGTGTTTAATGTATGCTAGACAGCACCTAGCAGAAACACCATTCACTCGCATCATACCCGCCGTAGCTCCCTTTTATGCGTACCCCGAATACGACTGGCAAAAGTACAGTAAAGCTACTTGTAGCATTAAATTCTATAATCTACTCCCTACAAAATTTAAACAGCTGGAGGACATAAAATTAAAAAAAAACATAAAGGAGATGCTGATAGGCCACCCTTTCTATAATCTGGCCGAATTTGAGGGCCATGATTTTTCAAATATTGTGCCCATTTAAATTACTTAAAAAAGTAGAGCCTTATTGTCTGATTATTTTATATGGTCTTTTAACGTAGTAATAATTTATAGGGTCTTTTAACTTTTAACGTAGATTTAATTTGATTATTAAACATTTTACTGACAATTTGAATATTACGATAAATAATTTTACTACGTATCTTTTCGAATTACTAACTACTTCAAATATTAGGCTTCTATTTTGATTATTTGTATTTATAGGTTGACAATCTAGTTGTTAATTCTTGACTACCTATGTATGTTCATTAAAGAGTAGTAGTGAAACTTCCTACATAACCCAATTATTTTGACACGTCCAAGAGCGGTCTTTAGCCGTCAATTGGACACGACGAAAATGTAAATTGATATTCGATGAGCACAAACAAGGCACTGTTACTAAAGCGTTAAACACCTTGGGATTCATTAGTAGGGTCTCTTAACCATTCTGCGACGCGAATGAATTCAAATCCTTCGAAACGAATAGTATGCCCACCTCGTTTACAAACCCTGCACCCGCATATGCCACGTGCCTGTTTCCGCTGTAATGCTGTCTCAGATAAAAATATAATATTATTTGATTCTTTGTAAGCAACAGCTCTAATGCCTTTTATGAAATGTTCCTAATGGATCAGGGCGGTTTGGGCCTGACGGCTTGTATGAGTCGTCTTAGGCTCAACACATGGTTCAGTTCCCATCCGGTAGACTCCTCGAAGAGATACTTAACCTGCAAGAGCCGCCAGAACTCTGCCAGCGGCTGCAACCTGCAGTCGAAGACAGAGGGCGGTAATCGCGATATCGGGCTCGACACAGAGCTTTTTTGGAGCGAGCGTCCCACCCGATACGCTGTTATTGCAGATTATTCTGCGGGTCCGGTAGACTAATGTGGACTGTAATTGATGGTTAAATAATTACCAGACCCCCGTGTCCTTGGGGATTTCTTGACCTCCGGTCCGTAGGCCGAATAGAGAACGGTGCTCAGGATGATCCCTCGAAGCTCGCAGGCGTGCACTGATAGTTTCAGGCGGTGTCGACTATAACGGGCGAACCCGTCACCCCAGGCTGGTATAACGATATGTAATCATTCTTTCAGCCTTAGGATGAGCGTAGAAGGCTTAGAGACAAGACAATCTACTGTCTAGCTCGCCAGCAACCCGTTATAGACCGACGCCTTACGGTGAGGCACCGGCACCGCAAAAGGTACCTCGCCCCTAACTACTGGAGTTAACCTTCAGGATACCTCTGTCCTCCCGCCTGGTTACGGGTCCCACGTCGTTTATGCGACCTCTACCTGTTGTATTACAGCGGTAATTTAATTAGAATTTATCGCAGACCTGGGCGTTCTTTGTCCGTAGTGCCACACGGGATCGAGTCAGCATCCGACCCCGCTGCTTAGGAGACAGTGTATTTCCATAGTCTCCAGACTCCTTCAGCAATTAGTCAGAATGCACAACCGATTGGCTTCGCCGAACGGCGCGCAAACCGTCCAGGGGCGCCGGGATGCAAGGAGGACTGAGATGCGAGAGTCTTACCCGGGGTAGTCTTTCACACGAGGAGGCTTCTGAATAGGAGCTTGTGGCCCAAGCTGCACGAAACTGTTCACCACCAGTCGAAGACAGTTGGGATGGGAAGTGCGGATCCGGATGAATACCGGGGGAGTCTGAAGACGTATGTTTCCTAAGAAACAGGGGTAGCTGTTGACCTGGCGCCACCCATCCTTAGAAACGATCCGTCGGCCTTCCGATCCCGAGGTATATTTACAGGCAAATGTCGCCACGGATCCGCGACAAATGCTGAGCTGGTTACCGCTAACGTTAGGTAGAAACCGCGCAAGCGACCTCGAATCTGCAACCAGACTGGAGGATGAAGAAATCCGTCCAAATCTGGTCGTAAGGGCGCGAGGATGGCCTGCCGGGTGCACTTTCCAGTATCTTGCGGTAAAGCTTTGTACTTTAACGGGCTGTTGGCGTAGTTTGACTGTGGATCGTGTTGTCCAATAAGTCATTACGTTTACTGCATGGGAGACAGAATGGGCTGATGTCCTAATAACTCCCTGGAGTGGCAGATTCGCTCTTAATAATCGGCACTCCTCAAAACTCTACATGAAACTCTTTTTTTTGTCTTCTTTAGTTCATAAGAGATTTAATGTCGGCGCCATTGTCTCTTTGTAGAGTCGGTAGGCTTCCCCGAGATCTAAAAGAATTTTATGATTTGGTTATGTCAATTTCAATCTTAGTTTTCAAGGTGACTCATATCATGCGAGCGAATTAAATGATGTAAGTTTATCTTATCTTTTGTAAATGATGTGCGAAATACGAATCAATATCCAATTCCAATTCCAATATCCATGTATCGATAATAACCTGAGTATACATTATATGAGAATGAATGAATCAATGAATTGTGCCACTAAGACGGTAAACTGAATACACCAGGGGCACATTTTTAAGGTGCACCTGCCTTTAAGGAAGGGCGGGAAAGATACACCAATCGACCAGTGTACTTGCAACTTAGAGCCGATATATGAAAGTAGAGCGTTAGGATCTAGGATTGTAAGTGTAATGTATTTAATACATAGTATTTGGAGTCTAGAAACGTCCGTTTCCTATGAAGTGGGGTATTTGTTGATCTGACGTCGCCTATCCTTAGAAACGAGCCTTTTAGGACACCCGATTCCGATTGACCTCGACAGGCAAAGGGCGCCTCGGATCCGCGATAAACTCGAATTACAAATTACCGCTAAAGTTAGGTAGAGGCGACTTTGAATCCGTGACCAGACAGGGGGGGGGGGGTATTCGTCCAAATCCGGTAGTAAGGGCGTGAGGATGACCGCTGGTTGGCATTTCCCAATGCCTTGCGGCAAGGCGTTGGACTCTTACGGGCTCATGACGTAGTTTAGCTGTGGAGTGACCGAAGTCTTTGCGTTCATCCCACAGGGGAAAGGATGGCAACAGTTGTTAAAATTCCATGGGGTGTTAGCATAAAAATAGCCCATATCAATTGACACACCTACACTCTGTCTTCAGACATACGTTTCCAGACTCCCTTTGTAATTTGCCAGATACACAGACACATGTACCTACACAGATGCACAACCGCCCGAGGCAGTTTCCTCTGGCGCACTGCAGATCACAACTGCCCCAACTGTAGGCAGTATTCACCGAGGCTTTCAAGGCAGTTCCCTCATCGAGGGACCTAGCGGATGGGAGCTGAACGATGCGTTATGCCGACCAACAACACAATCTGGCCATCAGGTCTAATCTGCATGGAGCCATTCCACCCTCAAACTACCTACCCCAAGGCACCCACACCAACCACATCTCATTTTAAAGAAGTTCCCCATCACAAGAAGCTCCAGTTGATTAGTAGTGCATAAATGAGGCAATTTCATAGTATATTCATGCTAAGATTTTTTAACAGTCCGAAAAGAAAGCTTGAAATTCAAGAAACCTATAGTATGTATAACTACACAATTAGAGTCACGGAATAGTAGATTGTATCACAAGGGAGCAAAATAATATTTTTACGGCGAGGGCGCTTTTTTGAATCCAGAGCGAAGTGAGGGATTCTAGAGTAGAATCCCGAGCGTAGCGAGGGATTCTTTAGTAGAATCCTGAACGTAGCGAGGGATTCAAAAAAGCGCCCGAGCCAAAAATATTTTGCGCCCGAGTGATACACTCTACTTTTCATCACCCTCTATGAGAAAATAACAACGACAAAAACATTGACGTTGGCGCGTTTTTAATTTCAATTGTTTTTTTTATTCAGCCGGCGGCGCGACTAAGGACCGTCGTACCAGCCAGTCTTTATTCAAACAATATTTGCGTTCGATTTCTTCGGCGCTGAAGACTAAGATGTTCCAAATTCAAAAAGTGCGCCGCAAAGATAAATTGCGGCGCACTTATTCAAAAAGTGAGCCGCAAAGATAATTGCGGCGCACTTATAATGTTTCTTATAGAAAACACCACTTTTGGGCGCACTTAAAGGCGAACCAAGTCGTCCTTTTCGAATAGATGGGATGAAAAATAATAAGCAATACCACTTCCTAAAATTTTTGGTAATCTCATTTTTAAAATTTTGTAACTTTAAAAAATACATTTCAACAAGGGTTTGAGCGAGAAAAAAGGTATTTTTGGGCCCTGTTCCCGAGGCAGACACGTACGATTGCGTCTGTTTTTGACATCATAATGACCAGCGAATCTCAACTGTTTACACAGGCATAATGTAAAAATGATGTCACTTAACAGGTGTGCTTTGTTTTCGCCTATGCCCCGCTGACTCAAGAGTATGCCACTTTGTCTGTAAACCAAATATATAAGAGTTTCTAAAAAATATATACATTTTACTTAAATTATACCGCAGAAAATGGTAAAAACGTGGTAAAGTAGATAAATATAGATAGATTAAAAAAACATACAACAGGCGAACTTATTGCCTAAAGTACAATCTCTTATAGCCAACCTTCGTGGAAGGTAAACATTTAGAATTTAGGTGAAGTCATTGGCCTTGATCAGTATTTTCCATCACAGCTCCTCCACAGCGTCAACCGGAGGGTCATCGAGGTACTCCACTACTGGATCTGTCGGAAGAGACTGATGAAAGTCTCTCACCGCGTGGGCCTTCATCGGTCTTTCCCGTCACTCGTTTTCATCTCCATTTATTTAAGGACAGACCATGATCTTTCTTTCCAAGAAAATTATTTTATTTTATTTTATTTGATCCATCACCATATAAATTTATTCATGCTTCGATTCGTTTGGGAACAACCCACAAGATGGCATTAGTAGGTATCTCAATTTCACGAAAAAATGACATTGATCGTTTTTCCCCGTGACCCTTCAATTAATACCGCAATGTTTGTGTCGCAGAGGCTTTCATCTGCTGTGATAGCCGTCGAAGCGCGAGGCCGACAATTCGTCGTTACTTTCGAAACCTCTCGTATGTCGTTCGTATTTTAATTGCCGTACTTTTTGTGCTGCGGCAAGCGCACGTCAATTATTCGCTTCACGCGAAAGTGCCGCTTCGTTATATTTGATACGTTATTATTTTATTGTACTAGTAATGTAATTTACTACATAGTTTGGTTTATAGCCGCGCGTGAGAGACAGTTTGATGGCTTTTCGATCGGAGCTTTTAGTGCCCGTGCTGCGGTCCGGATAAACGATCGCTCTGTTTTGGGGTTTTATGGCTTGCTTTAGATTTTTTTTAGATTTGACTGCCCTGACCGCCACCGCGTTGGAGGTCTCGGTCATTATTGATTGGGTCATTTTATTCTTCTTCTTTTTGTACTGTGTTCCTTATGTACTTCTTTATGTACTCCTTGTCTGACGTGTCATCGATTTCTAAGGGTGGTAAAGTAGTTGAATTTATCGTTGATATTAGAGTGTTCCCGCCAATAAAGTGATATTTCGACTGATTTATAAGTATTCCATGCGTCTTGGCTCAATTGGAAATGTGCTCTATATTTGTATTGATAAATGTAATGACATAGAAAGAACGCTAGGTCTAGAATAAATGCATAAATGCATAATGCGATATAATATAATAAACATGTGTGTATATGTGTATATATACCTATGTATATGTGTATGTGTATCTATGAATATATTTATATATGTGTGTATTTAAGAATATGTATCTATATATGTGTATATGTGTATATATATCTATAAATATATTTATATATGTTTCCCCTAGGAGTCAATCATCTGGCGCTCCTGGACGGTCTGCGCATCGTGCGGCGTAAGCCAATCGATTGTGCCTTCTGACTAACAGTCGGGGGATTCTGTAAACAGTACTGTTTTCCTATAGAGCAGGGTTAGTTGTCGACCTTACGGCGACTGCTCTTGAAACGACCATCGGCTACCCGATTCCGGGTGAATGAGCCGGACAAAGGACGCCGTGGTCCGCGATAGATTCGGTTGACACCGTTTCACCGTTACGTAAGTGAGAGGACTGCGCAAGCGACCTCGATTCTGTAACCAGTCAGGAGGTATCCTGAAGGTTAATTCCAGACGGAGATATCCTTCCAAACTAGTAGTCAGGGGGCGGGGCTGCCCGCTGGGTACCTTTTCCGGTGCCTCGCCGTAAGCCGTTGGCCTCTGACGGGCAGGTCGCGGAGCTTGACGGTGGACTGTTTTGTCCTAAGTCTTCTGCGCTCACATTATGGGAGACAGAAAGATAAATTTCGTTAAAACTTCCTGAGGTGACGGGTTCGCCCGTTGTAGTTGACAGCTCTAGTTGTCTATATATGCCCGGAAGCCAATGGGCCAATGGGCACTGAAAACCATGCGTTTATATATAGGGTCGGTCAAACGCACGGGTCGACACCCATCCGGCGGCCTCCACGCAGAAGCGAGAGCCAAGGTAGCACGCTGGCCTGCGGGCCAGTTTCCCCTAGGAGTCAACCTTCGGGTGCTCCTGGACGGTTTTCCCACCGTACGGCGTCACCCAATCGATTTTGCGTTCCGACTAACACCCGAGGGAGTCTGGAAACAGCAATGTCTCTTATAGAGCGGGGGTAGTTGTTTGTTACCCTTACGTCAACTGCTTTTGAAACGACCATTCGGCCACCCGATCCCGGGTGAATAAGTCGAGCAAAGGATGCCGTGCTTCGCGATAGATTCACCGCTTCATAAGAGTATCACCGCTTCATAAGGGAGAGGACC
Organism: Micropterix aruncella; assembly: GCA_944548615.1. Classification (NCBI taxonomy): domain Eukaryota; kingdom Metazoa; phylum Arthropoda; class Insecta; order Lepidoptera; family Micropterigidae; genus Micropterix; species Micropterix aruncella. The sequence continues at coordinate 37,830,100 of OX155954.1, forward strand.
GCGCAAGCGACCTCGATCCTGTAACCAGTCAGGAGGCAGGAGGTATCCTGAAGGTTAATTCCAGACGGAGATATCCTTCTAAACTGGCAGTCAGGGGCGAGGATGTCAGCTGTGTACCTTTCCCGGTGCCTCGCCGTAGGGCGTTGACCTCTGACGGGCAGGTCGCGTAACAAGACTGAGGATTGTTTTTCGTCCCAAGTCTGCGCTCACCTCACGGGAGACAAAACGATTTGATATCGTTAAAACTTCCCTAGGTGACGGGTTCGCCCGTTGTTGTTGACAGCTCTAGGTGGGCCATTTTATTCTACTCCTTTCTATACTGTTTCCTTGTGCGCTAGTACTTAATAATCATAATGATTCATTATTTATATCTTAGCATGAATGTACAAATGAATTAATCGATGATTTACGTAATTCAATCTTGGTGGTACATATATGGTAATACATATATGGTGGTATATTTATAATGTAATATATTGCTTTCCATATTTAGAGCCTTGTAAGGTCTTCTTTTTTATAGGACCTTGTTGATTTTGGTGCTGCACATTTTGCGCCCGCAGTGGGTAAAATATGGTTTTTAGGTATGTTTTTAGGTATGCTTATATATACATAACAAAAAACAATAAAAAATATTAAGTCTAAGACTGAAAACGAATACGGGATTGGATAGGGAGAGTTTGTTGGTATCCAGGTTTGTTGAGAGAGATAATATCTCTTTAGTGACTCCTTGAATGTGAATAGCGACGGTCGAGTGAATCAGACTTAAGGCGCCATCCACATATTACGTAATCACCGAGGGGGAGGGGGTTGGAGCTGAGGCTTACGCTTGATTACGTGGGGGGGGGGGGGGGAAGGGGGTACCACGCGTCAACGGGCGTAACGGGTGTTTCAACGAATATTGTTCGACGAAGAGATTTATTCTCTAAAAATATTATTTTCAGCGGGAACAAATTGTTTCTAATAATTATAAATACAATAGTTTTATTTTTCTAACGGCAGTCGTGTTTTCAAATTATTGTTCTTGTTGATATAGGTTTATAGCAACATCGTACCGGCCACGAAGGTTACTGTGTGTACGAACATTGAATATTGTGATATAGTCATCAATAGCAACTTCATTATAATAATATGTAACATAACGTATTGATAAACAACATGATGTAACGCATGTAATGATAATATTATAATTATAGTAATACGCAGACACGCGAGCACATCTGCGAAGAGAAAATTAGCAATTCCAATCGTTTAGATACAATGAGAGCGACTGGCATGAAATAACGTTGCATCGTTTTTCTGCCCATTTGCCTATCATATAGGTGCACTCTATACACGCACCGGTGGTGGTTTTCGCACGAGCTACTACGCACAATACTAGTCCACACTGGCGATCCTCTATCAAATTATTACCACACAATCGCGCGACTCCCACCAGGCGGTGCACAGTGGTTTCGATAGTATGGGAGAAGCGGTCATAAATAAATAGAAGTTGTGAGGGGCCAACCCTCACAAGACTCCAAATTATTCGATGTGAGGTGGTGGTGTCAACTTACGAGTTATCTCCGTATTTAAAGGCGCTTATGATGAGGCAGAGGATATTTATTGATTGAATCGATTGAATATTGCCAGTTATAACGCTTGCCGAATTAACGAGTGCCCGGATTACTTTGTCGAGACGCGAGGGTTGCGCGACGGCGGTTATGTAGGAGAGTGGATGAGGATTGTATGTGTGCTTCTAGTATCTTGTACTGGGCACGGCTCGAGTCTGTGGGATTACAGACTGATGCTTCGAGACTCAGGGAAAATGATGAAAGGAAACCAAGGAGCCGGATCCGTTGGGCGACCTCGTAGAGGGGTACCGGATATGCCGCCGCAACCTTGGGGGAAGGTGATCAATCAGGGACTGATAATTTAGTTGCTTTTTGGCCGGTTTATATAGGCCGTGCAATTATGCAATTTGAAATATTCTGAGTAAAAGTATTGTTTCATCGTGCTGATTCATAGCTGCACGAGTCAAAATAATAGCTGAATTGTGTCAGTGGATTTCACTGGAAATCGATGCATTTGTTGATCGTATCTAGTGGACTTAAGGTCCGTTACAAAGTGTTTGTTTTACAGGTATACAAATGAAACATACCATAAAGGCTTCTGAATCACATAGGTATCACGATTTATTGTGCATAAATTATTTTTTTAAATCAATTATTTAGACAATTGTAAAATTAAATATTACGTGTATTAATACAATACCAGTAGGTAAAATCATCACATATGCCGACGACACTGTTATACTATTCAAGGGTTCAAACTGTGATAACTTATTTGAGAAAGCAAACGAGAGCATGGAAATTGTTAGAAATTTGCTACGAAACTTTATGTTAACGCTTAATGTTGGCAAAACCAAATACATGTCATTTAGTATAAACATCAAGGGTCAACTTACTGCAAATAAAACACGAGTGCGATAGCGTAGAGTCTTGCAACTGCGAGCCTTTGCAAAGAGAAATATCTTGGAAATACCTAGGCATCATCACTCTGGATTGCTTCCTACGTTGGGCTCATATACATAACGCGGCTACAAAGGTGCGAATCCTTGGATATGTTTTTAAAGAACTGAGGAATATTCTGCATTCCAAAACGCTAAAAACTGTTTATCATGCTTTATGTGAATCGCTGATTACTTACGGCATAATTGGATGGGGTGGATCTGGTAAAACCCTGCTAGAGCCATTGCAAGTTACGCAGAAATTTATATTCAAAATTATTCTCCTCAGACCATATCAGCAATGAACTTTATATGGAAGCTAAAGTCATTGATTGTAGGTAACTCTTTTTTTTAAACTTCCCTCTTAAAGCTATTATTGGACAATTATTCAAATTTAGGAATAATTCAGAACCGAAGACCAACAAGACAAGTTTTTAAAAATACCGAAGGGCGAAAGACTTCGAGCCGTATTATTATGATTTGAATTTCCACGCCCTATTTTGACTTGTGAATTATCAAAGCAATTTTTTATTTGAACTCAGCCTCTAAACGTTTTTTTTCTATAAGCTGCGACCTCTTCGTGACCTGTAAGCCGTTTTTAGAAGTCTAGTCGGTGGGATACGTGAAGAAAAAATCAAAAATTCAAATCCGAGGTAGCGATAATCCTTTCTTCCGTCACTGCTCTTTTTAGTGATCCGTCGATATCGTTCATCTGTTTTGGGGAAGAGCTGCAAATACAACACACTTGTGATCATGAAGTGCATTATACACTACCATCAACCATTGTCAAATGAGGGTCACGCTTTATGATGACAATTTTTCCACCTGCAGTAGAAGTAGTCGGAGTGAGCTGATCTATTTGCAGTTGGCTATACTTCTGCTCAGCATAGCTCAGCTCCGTAGTTTCATTCATCAATTGGAACTTTATAGGTCAGCAGTACCTGTTTGATGTCTGAACATCTTTCTCGGCAAGATTAAGTAACCAAAATGAGTCTTCGCATTTTCCATGGTTTTCATAGTCTCCGGCGGTTTCAGCGATTTTTCCCGATATTCGTTAAACAAATTATTGTGTCCACACTATTAACGCTAATACTCGACTACGGTGTTGTTTGTTATTTAGACGCCATTGAGATTACTTTGAATAAGCTGGAGAGTCTGCAAAATATCTGCTTGAGATAGGTCTTAAACGTACGCAAGTTTCTCGTGTTAGCTGATTTAGAAAGTAACTTCACCGGCTTTCTATTCGCGATCGGAAAAAAATGCATACGTTGTCGATACTCTACAGCATCTTCAACAACCCCATATCACCCTCCTATCAAGGAGAAATTTCACCCTTTGGGAGACCACAGTCTTCCACTTCGATAAAGCCGTGATAACACACTCTCCATTCCGTTAAATCACTTTTCGGTTTACACGTAATCTTCTGCGGTTCATTCTGCTCGTTTATGGAATCGGCTCCATCTCAAGGAGAAATTCCACAATTTGGGAGGCCATAGTCTTCCACTTTGACCAAGCCGTAAAAAAAGCACTCGCCATTCCGTTAATTTACGGTACATTCTGCTCGTTTATATAAGCAGCTCCCAAGCTCTGTCAGGCATGCACCTTCCTTGATCACTTTCAAAAAGTTGATAAAGATGCATTTGCTTTCATACAGCCACTAACCAATATCCTCTCTTTTATCCTTACCTGGGCGAAATAGTAAAAAATGGTTTAACATAAGCTTAACATAATTTATTGGACTATATTTGTATTAGTTAATTTTAAACTTAAATTTATGCTTCTATGTGTTATGGGCGTTATGGGCGTTAATGGGCCCTTGCTGAGTTGGCCACGAAGACCCATTCTGTTCAGGGTTGGTCACACTTACAAGTCAACACCTATCCGACGGCCTCCACGCATGAAGTGCGAGCCTGGGTAGGACTCTGGCCTTATGATTAGTTTCCCCTGAGAATCAACCTTCTGGCGCTCCTGGACGGTCCGCGAACGGTGCGGCATAAGCTAATCGATTGCGCACTCTGACTAACAACTTGGGTTGTCGACTACAGCGGGCGAGCCCGTCACCACAGGAATTTTTAACGATTAGTCGTTCTATCTCCCTGGAGTGAGCGTAGAAGACTTGGGACAAAACAGTCCACCATCTAGCTACGCCACAACCCGCTAGAGACCAATGCCTTACCGCAAGATAGCCAGTAATGTTACCTGGCGGGCGACACTCGCGTCCTAACTACCAATTGTGACCAGATTTCTTCGGTCTCTCGATTGGTTCCGAGTTCGAGGTCGCTTGCGCGGTCCTCTCCCTTACGAAGCGGTGAAACGGTGTATACCGAATCTATCGCGGACCACGGCGTCCTTTGCCCGGCTTTCACCCAGGATCGGATGGCCGATGGTCATTTCAAGAGCAGTCGCCGTAAGGTCCGCAACCACCCTCGCTCTATAGGAAACAGTACAGCTTCCAGAATCCCCCGACTGTTAGTCACGTGTGGGGCACTGGGTGGCTTCTTGGGAAAGCATGAGGCTTCGGGATACCCCCCAGGGGGTACCCTCTTCCTTGGTGGCGTGATTCGGCGGCTACTTCCAGCATGAAGTGTCCGTCTATGTGTCCGTCTCTTTACCGCCCCGAGGGGCGTTTCGTTCTTTGCAGGATCCAGGGATTCCTCCCCCCCGTGGCTGCTCCGAGACCTGCCCACGGACAGTGCGCCTTCACCTTCATTGTTCTGGAGCGTCATCTACCCCGCTTACCGGCTCCTAAATTTACGCTATTGTTGTTTTTTTTTCTCGTTAAAATTTGTAATATTTTGTAAATTTTTATTTTTTTTGTAAATACCTTTTATTTTTCGAATAAATGGGTTCTCGGGGCGGTACGGGAGGGGTTGGTTTACCCTATTTCACCCCCTGCGCGTTTTACCCTTCTGGTACGCGCAGGGTTGTCGTAGCACGACATCCCGGGCAGACAAGATGACCCTCGTCGTTATAACTGCCCGGGCGGTGGGCGGGGTTTGCTGCCCTCACCTATCGCCTTGAAACTCTTAACTGTTAGTCACGTCACGGGAGCTAACGGGCCCATGATGAGGTGGTCACGATGACCCATGTGTTCAGGGTCGGTCACACTCACGGGTCAACACCCATCCGATAGCCTCCACGCATGGGGTGCGAATCCCGGGTAGGACACTGGGACAACCAGTCTCCCCTGGGAATCAAACCTCTGGCGCTCCTGGACGGTCTGCGCACCGAGCGGCGCAAGCCAATCGACTGTGCTCTCCGACTAACAGTCGGGGGAGTCTGGAAACTGTATTGTTTCCTATAGAGCGGGGGTGGTTGTCTACCTTACGGCGACTGCTTTTGAAATGACCATTGGCCATCCGATCCCGGTTCAGAGTCGGGCAAAGGACGCCTTGGTCCGCGATAGATTCGGTGCACACCGTTTCACCGCTTCGTAAGGGAGAGGACAGGTATTTCGAGCCCGCCGGGTTTATTCCTGGCTAACTCGCGGTAAGGCGTTGGACTCTCACGGGTTGTGGCGTAGCTAGACGTTAGATTGTTATTGTGCAAAGTCTTCTACGCTCACTGCAGGTCGATAGAACAACTAATCGTTAAAACGTCCTGTGGTGACTGGCTCGCCCGTTGTAGTCGACACCGCAAGATGTTAGTCAGAGTGCACAATCGATTGGCTTGCGCCGCACGGTGCGCAGACCGTCCAGGAGCGCCAGAGGTTTGATTCCCAGGGGAAACTGACCAGGGCCAGAGTCCTACCCAGGTTCGCACCTCGTGCGTGGAGGCCGTCGGATGGGTATTGACCCGTGAGTGTGACCGACCCTGAACAGAATAGGTCTTCGTGGCCAATCAGCATGGGCCTATTAGCTCCCTCTGACTAACAGTCGGGGGAGTCTGGAAGCAGTACTGTTTCCTATAGAGCGGGGGTGGTTGCGGACCTTACGGCGATTGCTCTTGAAACGACCATCGGCTACCCGATCCTGGGTGAACAGCCGGGCAAAGGACGCTGTGGTCCGCGATAGATTCGGTAAACACCGTTCCACCGCTTCGTAAGGGAGAGGACCGCGCAAGCGACCTCGAACTCGTAACCAATCGAGAGACTGGAGTAATATGGTCACAATTGGAAGTAAGGGCGTGAGTGTAGGCCGGTCGGGTAAAACTCCTGGCTATCTCGCGGTTAAGGCGTTGGCCTCTTACGGGCTTGTGGCGTAGCTAGATGGTGGACTGTTTTGTCCTCAAGTCTTCTGCGCTCACTCCAGGGAGATAGAACGACTAATCGTTAAAACTTCCTGAGGTGACGGGCTCGCCCGCTGTAGTCGACAACCCTAGTTGCTTCTATGTGTACTGTAAGATGAAAATAAAAAAATAGTTTATCAAATAGTCGACTGTAGAATATCGCAATAGTGAGTCCGCCATTTGTGCCCATTATTTTTTAAACCAGTGATTTTCTTAAACCCAATAATATATCAGCAATTTAGACAATCTATTCGACATCAGTCTATTCGGATCCATTGCACTGTCCAGTGTCCATGATGAAATGCTTTATAAACACAATAAATTTATTTTATTCTATTCTATCATGTGCCTTTCATAAATCTGACTCCATACTAATCTTACTCCATACTAATCTGACTCCATACTAGTGTGTGTTAATACACACACTTACCAATGTGTTGAGGTCGTCTACTTTGATTTCAGTAAGACATTCAATGGGATCGACAACGACGCTCTCTTGTATCGCAACATCCTCTTTTAGTTTTTCTGAAAATTGCCTCGTCTTCTTAACCTATTATTTCATTGATCGTCAAAAGTTTGTCCAGTACAGCGGGTCCATGTCGTCCCCTCCCCGTTACACATCGGTCGAGATTGGGTCATCTTCTCTTACCGGTAACTCAAAACTCACGGTGTATAGACACAGTTAGCATCGACGACATCTTGGGAAACAGAGGTCTAGAGTTTGCATCGGGCGCTACTCCGCAAAGAAGTCTGATGCATGACTTTTATATTATGAAGAAAATAAGAAGAAGATTGAGATAATTTTAAGACAGGTTATATTATATAAGTGAACATAGAAACATCTGCAAAGTGACATAGATACATCTGCATGAAAAAATATTGATCTCAATACGGCATGTCTTTATTATTATATTATAATTGATAAAAATATAGAAGTTTTTGACATTATCTATACTAATATTATAAAGAGGTAAAGTTTGTGATGTTGTAGGAAGTAATCTCTGAATCTACTGAACCGATTTTGAAAATTCTATTACCAATAGAAAGCCACGTTATTTGTGAGTGTCATAGGCTATATATTAATCCGAAAAATTAAAAGATTTTTTCGTGGTAGTCGGATTTGCAAAGTAAGTCGGAGAATAAGCGGTCGAACGAAAACGTTTCTAACTAACGCTGCCTTAACGATGAGAGATAAACGATTAAGTTCTAGAGATAAGTTGATAATGCCTACAAAACAGTCAGCGACAGCATATGTCTAACTTTTATATTTAAGTCACAAAAAGTAGTATTTTATATTTTAAAAATAATTTTATTCGTTAGGTCATGTTTATTGATCATATTATCAACAATTATGAATTGTTATCAAAATAAGTAAATTTATCGTCTCAAGTGTTTAAAACAAAAGACTTTTCCCTTTTACTGCATATAATTTCCCTTTTACTGCATAATTAGTTAAAGATATAATACGCTCACAAATAAGACACTCACAAGAAGACACTCACACAAATTGGCATGCAAATACATATGCAGTAAAAATATAACCCTTCTTTTGGCAGTCAGGAAATAAATCACAGCACTCATTACTAACCGAACCACACTCATAATTTCATCACAGGTAAAAAGTTTTACCGCCCAACGAAGTGGGCACAGGTCAGCTAGTTTGTGTATAAAAGTAAAAAACATTTGGCGTGGCATCATCGCAAAGGACTGACTGATGATTCTTAAGTTCATATTAATCGAGACGATGTGAAAATAGTGGATACGATCGACTTCCTCTCGAAGTGTGATATTATAACCCTTTGAAGATGAGATGCGGTCGCCAGTCGCTTCCTGTTAGGACGTTTATATTTTAATGCCGAAATCGCACCGAAATAACGAGAATTTGTGGCTTATTTATGACTTCCCACGGGAGAAGGCGATGTTCCTCCGTGGAAGAAAGAAGCGCTCCTCTGACTAGTCTCCTTCTGTCGGTTATTTTGGTGGATTTTACGATCGTGTTAATGCTGTTTATTGCGCTCCATCATAGGCGAGCGCTGAGTGAGTGTTGAACTGTTGACTTGACACTCCTCCTCCCGGAGGAGCGCATTTCAGCCCTTTAATAGACGCCACTTGAGTTGAGTACCTTGTTAGGAACATGCTGCTACAATGACTTCCATAACCTGCTTATTTTTGAACCGCCGAGGGAAAAGTAACTTTTTGAAAGTATAAGGTAGCGATTTCAAAACCAGATTTTCAAAACATAAAATGTTTATACTCTTTATTGTGAAAATGTTACAATGGGCGGGTTTATTGTCATATGACAATCTCTTACAACCAACCCTACTAAGACGTGTTATATGTATGTGTGCGTGTAACATGTCTGTACGTGTGTGTCTTTTTATTGCATTCGATCGACAGACTTGAAAATACAATTCCGTTAATTTGATCCCAACGGAAAATGGTGACCCAGCCGGGAGTTGAACCCGGGACCTTACAATGTAAGATTAGGCGACCTAATCACTATGCCACCGGGCCGTGTTTTATCCAATTACACATAAAATATCCTAATGTATATGCAAAGAAAATGTAACACTTGAAAGACTTTTTAATCAAAAATTCACAGATTTGGAAGATAATTTTATATTTTTAGTTTATTGTTTGTTGTTTATTAAAAACATACAGCATAACATTAATAAAATATAAACATAATTACTAACGACAGTAAAGCCAATGATGTTTTAAATTATGTATATTAAAAAGGAATATATAATATGTCTGTTACATGATACATAGAAAACAAAATGGAATTTGAAATTTAGAAGTAAGCTATGTGTGTATGTGGCCGTGGGTGTTGGTTTATAGGTGTTGTGTCTGTTTGACTGGTCGAGAGTGAATCTGGAGGGTGTATGTGCATGTGGAAGTGCTGAATGCTAAGTTTAATCTGATCTCCAGCTTGTAAAAGAAGGCAGAAGGCCAAAAAAACATGTTTTTCTTGATTTATTTTTTTTAACTTAAAGTTGAAATCTATTCATGAATCTTTTACCTCTGGAATATATGATAGTCTCAAATTGCTGTAAGTGTAAAAGACTAACTATTTTTTTTAAAGAAAACTTTAAACGCGTTTTTCTCAAAATATTATTTTTCAGTTTTGCGCCGATGATTAAAAAAACTACTTGACGGATCGAGTTGTTCAAAAAAAAAATGAAAGAATATTTGTTTGAGAAAACATACTATTTTCCGTCAAAAAACCTCTCTTATAAATGAATTAGTGACATTACGACGCGAGCTGATAGAAAATGAATAAGAAAGTAAATATTCAAGTAATGTTTTTACTAAAAAAGACGAAAAAATATTAGAGTTGTCAGAAGGCCATATAAATACTAGGACTTTATACGACAAACTGGAGTGGCATAATTTATATGTATATTATTTCAACAGCACCACAGTGTAAAATCCTTTTACAGGGTAATACAATAACGAAGTAACACCATTGCCTATATGGGGTATTAGATTGGTCAGTGCCGTACTACGTTTAGGCAGCTAGGATTTTTAGTACGTGTAGTACGGCATTCGAAGTACCAAACATTGATTAATCTTCTCTTATGTTCAGTAGCCCAATAGATGGCTTTCTAAACACGCCGTTATAGTATCCCTATCTCAAAATAAAATAATAATATGTTAACAAGCGAATTTTTAAATCATAGCTCTTATTATTTTTATTACATGTCTATTGTTGATTTGGTATATAAGGTTAATAAGTTTTAAATAGACTAATAGATAGCATTCTAATCTCTACGTATTATTTCTCTTATGTAATCAGCCTATACCTTTTTATACGATAATGACAAACAAGTAATATAACGTATTCTTATTGTAATTCTCAAACATTTTAAACTTTAAACATTTATATTTCATTTTAGTTCTAAATCTGACAAACCGTAGATAGTTTTAATTTAAAAAACAAACTGACATTTACTTAATATATAGTAATGGGAATTTACTAAATTTGTAGATAATAGTTCTAATTATTATTTTTGTAAATATGTCTAAATTTGTTAATATGTCTAAAATTTGTTTTCCTTCAACTTGCGAAGTGAAGATATATTTAATTATAGAAAAATAAATATTGTACGCCTGATAGGTAAACTGTATAGCACATAAAATAGTACCTATCCATTTTGTACGACCTATGGTCTGCGCGCGAGCTCCGAGGAATCGGGAGCTGGCGAAGAGGGCGGATTACGCCGATTCCGACCGTCGCTCCACACCCCGCGCTCTCCCAGTATAGTACTCTTCAAGTACTAGTACTTACTGGGAGAGTGCGGGGTATGAGGCGACGGTTGGGGGCGGCGTAATCCGGCCGCTTTCACGGACCCTGATTCTTCGGAGCTCGCGCGCGGACTGTACTTACAGTTCACAATAAAGAAATTATTATTAATAACATACACTAATAATAAAAATGTATTATTGTTACCATGCTTAAATAGTTGGTTTTTTAATCAATCAGTCTTTTATAAAATAAAATGTTATTACAGATGGCCAAATAAATTGCTATTAGTTTCGCCCGACAATGCTTTCAGGGCCACCTGCATACGGCCGACGCAGTAGGGTTGACAAAACGTACTATGGCATTGAGCAACCTAATACGATATTCCGGATAACTTTTAATTAACCGGGATCATTGAAACGGGTGAGTCAGTACGAGCTAATAAACAACTTCTAATATAAAAAATGTATTTTTTGTAAATTTGAACAATTTAACGTATATATAAAAGTGTAACAAGCGTTGAACGCGCAGCGCCATCTAGCAGTACGTAAAATATCGCGAATAAACTATATTCGCGACAACTTACCTATCGCTAGATGGCGAAGCGCGCTCGACGCTTTTATACTTTTTTTCTAAAAATTTGGTTTTTCAAATTACCAAATTAAAAAAAAAAACATTTTTTTTTCTACAATGTTTTTATTAAAAGTTGCGTTTTTGCTCGTATTGATTCGCCCACTTCAAGGATTCCGGTTAATTAAAACTCACCTGTATAATCAATGGTAGAAGGTAATATGTTACTAATATTTGTATGCCTACTGCCTCTATTGAGCGGGAAATATGACCAAATCACAAACATTATGTTGTGTTAAAGAACAACAATCCACTTACTATTTAATTTGAGAGTTAGAAAAATCATAATATGTACATTTCCACACTCATAGAATGATAGAACAACAAAATAATAATATTTACATTTTGAGATCAGTTAATCAGGATAGGATCTTTAGAGTCTTCTGTCTTCTACGTCGAATTTCTGAACGCAGCATTAACGACAGAATCCAATATTATTCAAAGGAAAATGGCTTAAGTCTAAGTGAAAAGCGGCCAAGTGGAAAGTCTAAGTTAAAAGTGGCCACGTGGAAAGTCTAAGTGAAAAGTCCATGCATGATACAGTTCGGGCAAACCTGGTCAAGTCCGAACAAAACTAATAATAAATGTGTATGAGCTATAGACAAATATAATTGTATTTATTCAAGTAGATAGCGATGATTTTCATGATTTTTTAAGGCGTTTGTCCACATAAGGTCGATAATAAGGTTTTTCCAGTATCAGTCTTTTCCAGTCACATTTTCCAGTATATCAACGATCTATTTAGACAGCCGTCTATCACTGAGCGCTGAATAATCAAACTTGTCTCAGAATGCTATTATGGCTCCCAAGAATATCTCTCGGTCTTGAACAAACCGAATATGGTTACAAACAAGATACTGGATAAAGCTTAAAGGACAGATGGGAGAAGGCGAGTTGTAATATAGCATACTTTTTTATGGTCTGCTATTCAGATGTTTTGAATATTAAATAACTGGAGAGAAAAAGATACACCAAGCTTCCCTATGGATCATATCATTACATTACTTACCTAATATTAGGCCCTTACCTGCGAAGTTGAGGTTTGGCGAAGGAAATGTTCTGATTTATTTGACCTCAGGAATTAATTATCAATAAACCAGGTTATGTATATATTATGAGAGTCCCAACGGGTGGAGTAGGTAATCTATAGCGATGCCTAGATGCTCTATTTCGATTACATTTTGATTTTCCCATTAAATTAGTGATTTTTTCTATATTTGCAAATTTAATCGTTTTTCATCATAACGAGAACGATTTATTGTAAAGACGATCTTTGTTAGTTTGTCAATTTTTTTTCCAAATTTTGCAATGCATATTTTTTATGTAAACGATGTATTGAGCAAAAGTGAAAGATATCAATCACGAAGCGCGAAGTTGCCCATTCTGCTTAACTGATCAGTCACATTTATCATGTCACGGCAGAAACCGAAAGGAGAATGGGCTTGAAAAAACCATTAGAGAATGAGCTCGAAAACCGTTAGAGAATGGGCTCGAGAAAAAAACCGTTAGAGAATGGGCTCGAAAAACCGTTAGAGAATGGGCTCGAAAAAATAATAGATATGTCCAAGTGCAGCTAATGTAATCATAATCCGACAGTATATTTGCCTATATAATGGTTTACTGTAAGATATCGCTACAGTGATAAGTCCGCCATTTGTGTATAAATTGTCTTTTTTATAAAACTAGTGTAATATTCATTAAGTTATGTTTTTATATCACAATAAAATTATTCTATTCTATTCTATTCTATGGTCATTTAATTAAAACAATTAATCAAAGTATTAAAAACGGAATAACGCTGTCTATTGCATTTTATTCCAACTACTTCAAACGAAAATCGTAAATCCAGGTTATAGGAAAATCCAGGTTATAAAATCTTATATTCGCGGAAATATATGTAAAAATAAAATATGTATATAACTAAAATACAACATAACCAAAAATAACATTCGAGTATTATATATAAATAAATATACGAAAATTAATATAACAGTATAAAATTAATTATGTAATTGAAATACTGACTCCTATTACCGAAGGCGACGTTCAAGTATTACGTAACGCACTTTGGGGGAAAGGGGGTCTAATAATAGTATGAATGAGTTGTCCGTCTTCCCCGTTTGGCTTCTGCGGTACATATCAGCCCTTTATCCGAGCGCCGCTTACACCAAATATTGGCCGTGCAGCGAGCGATAGCGCCGCGATAAGAAGCCTTCCCAGAACGGATTAAAAGCGGACGCCTCCAGCCAGCAATGCTCACCTGCCGAAGATACCATCTTTCTGGATGGACGCGGCTTAGATCTGTTTACACGCTCGGTGTGATCTCAGTCAAAATACGTTTCTCACGAGCGAGATGATTCCCGGCCAAGTCAAAGATATGCTGTCTAATAGTGCTCTTCAAGAGCTACCAAGATTACGCTGTTCACACGAACCACCGGCTTCTGTTTCCGTCATCGTCGCGTCAGTTGCTCAACTACCACCATCGAGAATTTACTTCTCCTTAGTACTCACGTTGATTATATAGGGCAGTGTTTTTCAACCTTTTTAGATCAAGATCCCCTTTTTGGTTACAAAAAGATATAACCCTTAGGCGACCCCCCGTTAGACTGTAAGTTAGTCCCCCCCTCCCCCTTAGTCTCTTCCACAGCTGTAATTGTAGGCATTGAATAAATAAAGATTTTGTAGAAACAATATATATTAATATCGTATATCATCGTATCGCATCATATCGTATATCATATTTTTATTTATATTATTTCATATTTTTAGCACTGTTTTTGTAATTGTATTTATATATTTTATTAAATTATAAATATGTTTATACCGTATAGCATTTATTATTTATTGAAATACGTAGGTACATATATGTGTATTTGCCATATTGTATTACCTAAATTGTATTATTCTTACAAATTTAGTATTTTGATTTGTATTATAGTGGTATTTATTTATTCTTATATATTAATTTTAGGCTATAATTTGTTGCCTACTTTTCTTTTCACACCAGCATGTTGGTTGACTGGAAGATATTGCTGTAGTGTAGCAATAAGTCCGCCATTGTACCTTATTTTATTGTGCAATAAAGAGATTTTCATTCATTCATTCATTCATTATTCAATCTTAATTAAGTACATTCATTGAATATAAAAATAAAAAGTTTTTTACGTTAATTAGGCTAATTGTTACGTAAGTTGTTTTACTTATTTCAATTATTTACTCTGACCTGCCTAGATACGGGACATTTTAGTCCTAGTTAGGTGGGCACTGAGCATTAGCTGCATTTCGGTGTTCAATTTTTCCGAGGTTCTTATAACATTAATAACAATGGGGCTAAATGTACAAACAAATAAATGAATAAAGTACTAAAAAAATTTTTTTTTTAATGTGGCCAGTGTGAAAAGACAGCAATTACATTAGCAAGGACCCCTAATATACATATGCAAGATATAAAAGGGAAATGGAAATGCGCTATACCACTAAAATCACAAAATTGAACGTAATAATGAAATATTAATATTTTTGCCTACCAAAACTTGGTTGCCAAATTGTAATACGACATTAATAAATCTGATCTGCTCTTCCAGACCCCAGTAACCTCGCTCGTTGGAGCTTTGCCGAGGATAGTTCATGCCCCCTTTATAGCAATACCCCTTGCACAGCCAGGCTTATTCTAGCTGGCTGCAAGGTGGCCTTAGATCAAGGACGGTACACTTACCGCCACGACAAAGTCCTTGCTGTTATTCGCGAGGTAATTAGCCTCTCAGTGGCTCGTGCCAACAAGGGTTTGACAGTACCCTCCAAACCCCCAATACAGTTTGTGCGGGATGGCTCTAAAGGCAAAAAAACATTTCACTCCGAGTTACTTATAACATTGATAACAATGGGGCTAAATGTATAAAAATTAAATGAATAAAGTATTAAACCTTTTTAAAAAATGGCCATAACCACATTAATTTTAACGGTTTTTCATTTTTGAAGCTGTACCTAACTGTTTCCATCTTAGATCAACATAAAGTTAAGTAAAAGAAAAAGCAAAACACGTATTAAATATGTTTCACTTCCGAAGCTGTAAATATTGGCGTATTAGATAAATAAAGAGTTTTTTACATAGCCTGCAACCCCCAGGGGGGTCGTGACCTACCATTTGAAAACGACTGATCAGTACAGCGTTAACCGAGCTTATTAGATTGGTTAACGCTGTACTACGATTTGGCACCTAGAATTTTATTACGTAACGCAAAATGTAGATGGCACTCAAAGTTACAAATATTCATTAATCTTCTAAGCATTGAAGTTTGTCACATATGGCCATGGTATTTTTTTGGTTTTCTGACAACTCTAATATTGTTTTATCTTTTTCGGTTTGAACATTACTTAAATATTCACATTCTTCGTCATTTTCTATCAGTTCGTGTCGTAATGAGACTGACTCACCTATAAATAAGGTTTCAACCGTAAAATTATTTTTTTAATTATACATAGTATTTTTTCTGAAACCATGGAATATATAACGAATTAGATTATTCAATGCAGTACTACGATTTGGCAGCTAGGATTTTAATATAAAACGCAAGGTGTAGAATAGCACTCATAGTTCCAAACATCGATTACTACTCTTTTATGTTCAATATGGCGGCGTGCGTGGTATAAAAGTCTAAGCACGCCTGTTGGGTATTGAAATAAAATAATAATATCTTTTGAATCATACAACAAATACATTTTTGAATCATACATAGAATCTCTTATTATTTTTATATGATTTATATCGATGTCAATTTTTAATTTAGTACACATGTTTCAATTCGTAATAATTAGGTTTAGTGTTTAGATAGACTAACATATGGCATTATGCTGGCGCAAAAGGGTTGCTAAAACGTACTATGACGTTAGTCAAATTAATAGCATATATAATCAATGTCTCTCACAAACATACCTTAAAAAAACCTAATTAGATTTTACTCTGCAATTTTACCATCGTCAGTACAATTACAATTTGAATATACCTACCAATTTTGCTTTTGCATTAGTTTGATTCTCTTAGAAATTTGTATATGGAAAAATAATGGGACGCGAGTAGGTAATCGTAGTGGCATTAAAATCAATCTACTCCTGTCCGAGTTTTCCTTTAGTCTTCTATTATTACATAATATTGAAGTCGCACCCGATTTGAAATAATAAGTTAATTTGTCATTTTAATGTTTAACTTATAGTTCATTTCTCACCGCGTGTTTGTTCACAAAGTGTGAGACAAGTTGTATTGCACCTTGCTGCATTCGCATTCGCAGTGCGGGCTGCCGGCACTCGGTGGCTGAAGAAGACGTACATAATAATGAGGAACAGTTGTGGGTCGACGCCGCGGGACCGGGATCGGTGCCGTAGTGTTCGCGACCTTGGCTAAAAAGCCCACCACGCCACCATCTGCCTTGCAGCTGCACAAACGCGCAGTGGCGTCCTGTAACAACTTACTTTTCCTTTGATTATATATGGTATTAGAATGCTCATCTCCATAGTACATTTTGGCAACACTTCTGCACCGGCGAAATCCAGGTGGCGCTGATAGCATTAACGGCGAAACTAATATCAATTTATGAAATCGAACACTATCGCGGTTGTTTGACATTATAAATAGGTTTAAAAACGAATTTACCTCGTGAATGTTGTAGCACTCGACGTTTCGGCGATGTTGCAACCGCCGTTGTCATTTTTAATCTATTTATAATAGCAATTTATTTGACCATCTATAATAACATATTTTTTTTTATAAAGGACTGATTGATTATAAAACCCAATGTTTTTCCTGAAATAAAACCCCAATAACAACAACATTGCCTGATTATCACATCACAAAAATAATACGGAGAGGTAGAAAGCCATCTATTAGTCTATATAAATATTAACGTGCATAATTAGTAGGTAATCTATCTGAATATTAAAGTGCATAATTATTACGTTTTTAAATCTGTATACCAAATTAAAAGTTGACATCTTTATGTAATAATATTAAAATAATAAGAGCTATGATTTGAAAATTCGTTTGTTATTTTATTAATATTTTATTTCGAGGTAGGATACCGCATATACGTGTTTAGAGCGTCATATATAGTGCGCTGCCATACTGCTATACCACGAACGCCGCCATATTGGACTTAAGAGAAGATTAATCAATGTTTGGAACTATGAGTGCCATCTACACGTGTCGTTTTGTAGTAAAATTCTAGCTGCCAAAACGTAGTACGGCCTTTTGCAATCTAATAACCTACACCTGAGTAGATGTTTTAATGTATTGGCGCGAGATGTTGATATTGACCTATTCAACACCTCTTTTCGAAATTTGAAACTTATACTAAACAATATGTTTTTTTCATCTTAGAAATATTAGCATATATCTAGTTATCATCAACAAATCTGTCCTGGAAGCACTTGGCATCCAAGTGAGGCTCTCCACCGTATGCATGAGAAGGGTCCTGCAGTTCTTCGGTCATGTTGCCAGGAGAAACCCAGAGAATCTGGAGAAAATGCTTTCCGGGGGTCAAGTGGAGGGAAGAAGAAGCAGAAGCAGATCACCGGCCAGATGGAACGACCTCATCAAAGAAGTTACAAAAGGGTCAATACAATCTGCGACCAGCCATGCAGAAGACAGGTCGAAGTGGAGGAGCCTCGTAGGCAAACTGTTGTCTAGTGGCCACGATCCTCAGTAATGGGGGAACGACGGAGAAGAAGAAGTTATATTTGTTTGCTTATTCAATTGTTGTATCTTTTTATTATGTGTGAAAATTTTTAATTAGCTTTCAGCACTTATTTCTCAATGGGTACCTATATATGTTTAACTAGCTGTAAGTTTTCCTAAGAAATGAAAATAAAATAAAATAATAAAATAATATCCAATGGTTTTATATTCGCTATTTTGTTTTGGGTGTTACCCGCCACTGGCAGGTTGAAAGAAAAAGCTTTCTTGTTCCGAAAGAGAAATTAAGATGGGCGGCGCGTGCCGCTCACCGGAGCCATAAGCCGATTGGGCTAAGATACGAGCCGCCATTTTTTGCCGCAATTAATTGAAATTCGCTTTTCACTGAATAACTCTACTTCAGATACCATGTCATCAAACAAGTGGCAAAGACACCGACTATTTTTATTGTTACCACTGAAGGTTGTCAAAAGCGAACAAATCAAATTGCATTGTTTTAGTCGAGGAGCCATAGGGCAATGAAACACAATTTTAAATGTATTTCTTATTATTTAAACATACAGCATAACAATAATAAAATACAATTATAATATCTAACGATAGCAAAGGTAATGATGTTTTAAATTATTTACCATATATTAATGAACAATACAAAATATGCTACATAATACAAAGAAAACCAAATGGAATGTTAAATTTAGATGTAAATTTGTTATGTGCACAGTATAATAACACCCAGTAAGTTCACTTAAGAGCTACAAGGCAACGAGGGAAGAGGGTGCGACGGAAGTGGGACCAGGGGTAAGTCATGTCGCGTCCTTAAGCCCATAGTTACGGCGCTGTGGGCTGTGACGCGCTGCGGGCGCAGTTTGTGTCCGCTCTTATTATTACTTTTTTGTGGAGATTTACGAGTCGACGCCATATGGCATTCTCATAACAAATCGGTAGCATAATAGCATCTGCGTCGCCGGGGCACCGTAAATGTGGCCGGGACGATGCTTCATGAAAAAGACGAGTAATCATATTACGATTTGTGGTAGCCCTTAAGATTCCTGACGTCACTTGCTTCGATTTCAATTTTGTTCTAAGAGATGCTACTGTCTGGTATACTGTGCTATGTGTGTGTATGTGGGTGTTGGTTTATGGCTGTCAGTGTATGTTTGGGTGATGAGAGAGTATGTGTTTATGTGTGTGTGTGTGTGTGTGTGTGTGTGTGAGGGTGTGTGAGGGTGTGTGTGTGAGGGTGTATGAGGGTGAATCTGTGGGTGTAGTATGTGCATTGTTCATGGGAGTGCATATAGGAATTCGTGATGCTTTCTGAATTCATTCGGATCTCCAGCTTTTTACGTACCTCTTTAAAAAAAGGATCGACTACTGTCGTGGTTAAATATGAACCTATATTGTATGCATGCGTTAAGAAAATGTTCATTTGGATTTTGGCTAAAATATTAGGTACTGATATCGGTCGATAATTTGAGGGATTCAAACTTCGGTCCATATCTGTCACCTGATACTTGATAGGTAATATGTTTCGGTTGATTATGTTTAAAATAAATTGATAATATTATATTAATTAATTAAATTTACAATTTTATATGTGCATATTAAGAAACGTTTTTAGGCTACTTAATTTATTGGTCAATTTAGTTATATATTAATCTATATATATTTATCTATTTTACTTATCTATAAACTTAAATATTTTCATTTTTTTATTTAATATTAGTTCTTTATTTATATATTTATATTAACCTTAAAATTTATAAGAATGAATGAGCGATCGGAATGAATGAGAAAAAGAAAAAAAGAAAAAGAAAGTGAAGTCACTATGATTAAAGTGAAGTCTTATCTGATTGAATCTAGATTAAAGTGAATACTATCACCCCAGAACAGATATATAATCTAGTGGGGTGATAAAATCCACACAAATGTAATCTTATCTGCTTCGCAAAATCAATTTTATTGTATTGGATAATTAAAAAAATAATAAAAAAATACGTGTGGCACTTGGGAACTGCCGCGGTAAAGCTATTCTATTGCATAGCATTTTTAACAACTTATGCAATTATATTTATTTATTTATTTTATTTTTTCTGATATCAGATAACTGCGCTCTATCGGAAAACGTTGAAATTATTCCGAATCATTTGCGGCTGCGGAAGCAAATGATTCGGAATAATTTAAACGTCTTCCGATAGAGCGCCGCGCACGATTTTTTTATTCGATAAAGCAAAAAAACAGGATTATTCGAAAAAAATCGTAGATAAAAAGATAGATAATTAAATTATCTTTAAAATGGTGCAGGTTTCATAATAATACGCCAGATAGTATTTGCGTAGTAGTCGTTTTTGTGTTCGGTTAGACCTAATTTCACAAATTAATTACACTATGTAATATAAACAAAATCGATAATATTCAAAGCTAAGAATATTAGGAAAGTGTTCTTGTTTAACATATATTTTTGAGTACCGAATCGTGAGCAGTACTCGTTTAGACGTAATTATCAGTTTAAAATCATTAATTTTCGTTAAGAAATTTCTTCATTCGGTAGCCGCGCTGCTAGGCCCGCGATAAAAGCTATGCAATAGCTTAAAAATAAATTTAAATGACTATAAATATTTTTTAGGTTTCTATACCTAAAGCGGGTTGGGTACTGTACTACCGATTTAATCTTGGGAATGGTTGGGTATAATAACTCGCTTCACCTGTTTTGGGATCCTTGACACATAATCACGTGTTTAAACTCTAAGATAGGCGAGGGACCCGATAACTATAGCGGGCGAGGGGACGTGAACTGCTCGGTAGCCCGCATGTCCGCGCTGATATCGTCCAGGTGAGGATCGTGGCTCGAGCTATTCGTCGCTCGAACATCGTGCAAGCGGTAGATACGCACTTCCATGTGTTTAGGGTGAATCTAAGTAAATTTAGGCTTTTAGTCATATTGTTTCTATCGGTTGAATATCGTTATCGTAATCTGGCCCCGCGTCTGTGTGATTCCTTCTGCTCTTCCTTAGCGGAGGCTCAAGTGCAGAATTTAATCGTCATAGTTCCTCTGAAAAAATACATTAACTAATGGGTCATGAGCCATGGCGAAAAGTAGAAATAAGTGAGAAGAAATTGTAACTCACATCCTGAAGTAGGCTATGACATTCGATATATTTGATACATTTACTTAACCATATTCAAAATTAAATGCTGCAAATAATAATGACCTACATATATGTCCATAATAAAGAACTGTTTTAACATATTTTATTTATTTATTTCGGTTATTCATTTAAATAAATATCTTTTTATTTTTGAGAACGAATGAGCAATCTGAATATCAATGTCACCACAAGACTTTTACGGCAACCAGAAAACCCCCCTCCCGTGTTAACCCCCCCTCCCTCCAACATTCAACCCCCACCTCGCTAACTCCCCCCATCCCCCAACCCCCCCCCCCCCCACACGATAGTGTTTGTATCAAGGGACTATGACAGCAAAAGTAGCATATTTTGGTATTTTGTAGTATTTCCGTGGTATTAAAATGGGATTTTTCCAAAAATGATGTAATATGTTCTTAAAATACAGCGGTATTTTTAAAAATTGCGTCGCTTGTACACGAGATATTTCAACTAAATATTTCACAACGTGATTTCGGTCCAACATGGCATCTGGATACCGAATTTCAAGTCTCTAGCACTGATCATATGTCTCTAGCTGCAATATTTCGAGATTGATGTATGTCGATGTATGATGTAGTCGACCGATTTTAACTACAATCTTTTTGTTCAACTCTTGCCATGACCGAATGACGCCTACATGCCAAATTTCAGCTCAATCGGAAGAAGTGTTTCATACACACAGACAGACACACATAAGTGCATCCACAATACTTTCCTTGCCAGGGAAGTAATAAATGTATTGTGCAATCGAGGATGTTTCAACGATGAAACTACTTATAACAGTGTGTTGTTTTCTAAAATTACCGTTTAGTTTACCCCCCAGCTAGTGGCGCTGCGATGGCTCATTACAGCTTAGAGCTAATTACTAGGGAGTTGCGCAGCACTATAGAAGAGAATGTATTGCAGCGTGGCGTGGCGAGTTTCAACGCTTCGTTTCATTTTCAGTCGCGGAGACTGTTTATAGTGGTGTTAATGATACGTTCAGAAGAGGAGGGTGGCTTTGAGAGGCCCAAGCCGCGCGGCATGGAGGCAGCTTGCGTCGCGCGGTGTTGCCGACCACCCCTCCTTGTTCTAGCTCTACTATTAGCACAGTATACCGGGAGAACAGTAGACGCGCTCTTAAGCGACAGGGAATTGCGTGGAAAGAGGATGCGAGGGAAGTGAGCAGAGGGATACTTCTGGCAGTACTGCTTTGGTTAGCGTTTGAACATCTGCGTCGGCGGAGTTGTAGACATATAGCGGCCATATGCAAGTACTTAGTAGGTACTAGTGACGTAGCTTGCTTTGATTTCAATTTTGTTCTAAGAGACGCTACTGTCTGGTATCTGGTGTACTGTACTAATAGTCCTTACCTATGTTATTTTGAACTTAGATATCCTTAGCTTGAGTGAGAATTATAAATTTAAAAAACATATCATTCAATAAAATGGTATTCCTATGTCAAAAAGAGTTATTCATTATACTTTCTGTTTGTTATTGCTAATGGTTCCATATAGCTTGGGTAGTGTTGGCCAAACTCTATGTCATCTGGCTTGCCCAACTCACGGTTCAACTCCTATCTGGTAGCCTCCTCGTAGAGGGCTTCTCCTTCTCCCAAGGTTGTAATCCTGCAGTCGGAGGCGGTTGGGATTAAAAGATCGCGGATTTGGGGAATACCTCGGACAAAAGTACAATAGATAGAACAGATATACAATCTAGTGGGGTGATAGAATCCACAAAAATGTAATCTTATCTGCTTCGCAAAATAAAGTTCTTAAAAATGTTATTATTTATACCTCGTTTATGCCAAAATCGTTTTTATTTTGTATTGGATAATTTTATAACATTAAAAAATTTTAAAAAATAACTAGACGGTTAGTGCACTGCCTGTTAGGGAAGGTAATGGGCCCATGAAGTTAAGCTATTATGACTCATGTCTGAGGGTCGGCGAAAGTCACGGGTCAGCGCCCATCCGGTAGCCTCCTAGTAGAAGTTCGAGCCAGGGTCGGACTCTGTGTCTGCGGGCCGGTTTCCACTGGGAGTCATTCTCCGGGAGCTCCTGGGTGGTTTGCGCGCGGTGCGGCGTCAGCCAATCGACTATGAGTTCCGACAGGCAACCGGGGGAGACTGGAAAGGATTTTGTTTCCTATAAAGCATCGGTGGATGTTTACCTGATGGCAGACGCTCACATATTCAAAGGGTATAAAAAAGCTTAGGCCTCGCAAATCGATGCCTTATCCTAGCAACTTGTCAGATCAACAAAGAAAAACACCAATCAGTATTGTCTGGCAACGCTATCTGACACCACACAGCAGCCATCATGGTTTATGAACTGGCGACCGCTTGTTCGTTCCGCGTAAACAAAGATCAAGATCATACACCCTGCGCCCATTGATCTTTTCCAGGGATCTTTCATCGGTGTGCGCGAGATCAAAGCATCTGTGTCGAGCGGCTTGAAATGTTGCATTTGGACGTGACCAGAATTGCATTAATGAATTAAATGGACGAATTATTGTTAATCGTGACCAAAAATGTTGATTGCTAAATCATAGATAGAAAGTTATTCTATTTGCACTCCATTTTTTTATATTTTAAAGAGTCTATAAGTGTATTTATGTAAGGAAACGATAAATAATATAAAAAGAAGAAAACAATAGCACCAAAATAAATATTTTATTTATCTTATTACACAACTAGACTCATTGCAGAGAGCAAATATTACAGAGTTCAATAAAAAGTGACAATGAGTATGACGAAGTTAAGTTTTATTAAATGTTCTTTTAATTTTCGACATAGTCATCTTTTAGGTTCATACTTTTAATACATTTTTTTCTAAACAACTCTTCGTCCCGATCACCTAAAAATTCTTGCACTGCAGTTACTGCCGCGTCATCATCTTCATATTTTCGACCTCTCGGATGTTCCTCTAATATCGGAAATAGTAGGGCGGTGTCGACTACAACGGGCGAACCTGGCTGGTATAACGATATAGATCGTTCTTTCAGCCGTAGGATGAGCGTAGAAGACTTGGGGACAAGACAATCTACTGTCTAGTTCACCAGCAACCCGTTAGAGACCGACGCCTTACGGCGAGGCACCGGGAAAGGTAACCAGCTGTCAGCCTCATCCCCTAACTACCGGTTTTGGCAGGATATCTCCGTCTGGAATTAACCTTCAGGATACCTCCCTCCTCCCGACTGATTACGGGTCCGAATTCGCTTACGCAACCTCTACCTGTTGTATTACAGCGGTAATTCAGTTTGAATTTATCCCGTAGTACAACACGGGATCGAGTGGCCCAAGGTCAATTCAAGAGTGGCATGACAACAGGTTTACATCCACCCCGCTGCTTAGGAAACAGTACATTTCTATAGTCTCCAGACCTCTTCAGAAATTAGTCAGAATGCACAGCCGATTGGCTTCGCCGACCGGTGCGCAAACCGTCCAGTGGCGCCGGGATGCAATGCCGCCGGGAGAAACCGGTCCACCAGCTCTGAGGCATGAGACACGGGAGTCTTACCCGGGGTAGTCTTCCACTCAAGGAGGCTTCTGAATAGGGGCTGAGTCATGAGTTGAGCCGATCCGAGAACAAAATCGATCATGTGGCCCAAGCTGCACGAAACCGTTCACCACCCGGAATATCGGAAACAGATAGAAAATCGGAATATCGGAAACAGGTAGAAATCACTAGGGGTCCGTTCGGATTCAGTACTTTAAAGCCAGCCTTTTAAAATTATATATATTATATATTATATATATTGTATATTATATATATTGATTAAAATAAATATATTATCGCAACTCTGCACTTGTGTGCTGGGGCGTCTTGGTGAAACAAAACAATTTTAGCGAGTTGGTCCCATCGATTTTGACTTATTTCATTTCTCATTTTGTTGTCCAGAATATACAGTTCTCGTTATAGTAGCTCTATGATCAAGGTATTCAATCATTACAACATTGACTTCCAAAAAAGGGAGCTCACGAAATGGAGGATGGAATGGACTTGAATTTCTTAGGGGTTGGAGATGATAGTCGTTTCCAGGTCACAGACTGATGTTTTGTTTCAGGATCGTAATGGTGAAGGCATGTTTGGCCCATAATTATGAACCAAGCCAAAAGAAACTGCCAGGATCCTGTTGTAATAAATGTAAAGAGCACTGCAAACTTTTCTATCTACTTTATTTCTGTGCGTCCGTAAGCATTCTAGGTACCCAGCGTGCGGATACCTTTTTCATCCCCTAACGATCAAATTCAAATTCAAATTCAAATATTCAAAATATTCGGCTATTTTTGAATGTTCGTATATGGACGAATATTCGGTTAGTTTTCCGAATAATTACCGAACATTTAAAAAGTGCTTTTTAAAAAATTATATATGTTTAAAAGACTTTAATCTGATATCCGTATATAGTATTTGTAAACGAAGCAATAATAATGTTGTTTAATCATCATTTATAAAATAATATATATTTAAAAAATCAACATAATTCAAATGTTATTTTTTTAATCAACTTTTTTTTTAACAAAAGGTAAGGGTCGCTAATTAACATTTACCATTCTAAAAATAGAAAAATTTTAGGTCAATAATTTTAAAACTTACCAATAATTTTAAAAATTTCAAATAAAATTTACCAGTAGGTGGAATTACCAAGTTTTATAAAATATTTTAGTTATAATTTAACAAAGTCGTCCTTTATTCAACAATTAACATCATACAAAGATCTGTGAAAAGTCAGACTCTTTAGTTAAGTTATATGAAGTTAATAAACATAATTAATTAATATTTACCATTTAAGAGTGGTAAATTATGATGTAGAAAATCTAGACTCTCTGCCCTGTGAGGTAGCAATCTATTTTTTTTTTCATAAATATTTCCTGCCTCGGGAAGTAATCGTTCGCTATATACATACATACGTAGCCGGAGAGGATAAAAAAAAACTGGCTAAAATAGCCATGTGTTCATATTTTCCTTGGCTTTTTGCCCATGTGAAACGACTCAAATGGCGATCTAATAAATTTTCATTAAAAATGAACCGAATCATTCGGCCGAATATTTGGTTCGGTACATTTTGGACCGAATATTCGTATTCGATTGAACCCTTTTTCGGCGCATTCCTATAAAATACTATGCACACTACTATCGAAATCTTAACGCAATAAAATGAATCGTGACACGATGATCCGAAATTTATTCCACTTTTTAACCGTTTATTTTTACGTCTACTTACGGGAAAGCCTTAGGGTGACGCAACCGACTTTTTTAATATTTACCTAGGTATATATAATGTTGAATCACCGCGATAATCTTATATTTCAATAATATTCTTGGGTTGGGTGATGATCTATGTACCATATGTAACCTACTTATTAGTTAAATAATCGGCGATGCATGATTTCATGAAGGATATAATGGTCGGGTTGTTCGTTCGGATAAAAGCCGGGCGTCAGCTGCATCGCCAGGAATTCATTCGGTCTCGAAGGGCAGATGCGCGCCTTTGTTCCTGTCCCAACCATTCAGCCGTTCCAACAGCCTGCGCCGCACCCAAAACGCAATTTACTTTTCGGCAGTTATCCGCTATCAGATGCCGTTAATACACTTCAATTAAAAAGCTACCATTATTTTTCAAGTTATCATAATGACCTACAAAAAACTATTATAGCAGCAGCTTGAATGCAGAAGGCAAGGTAACGACGGCATGCTGTACTTGTAAATATCTGCATTCGCTTTATTTGACCTAAGAAATGACCTAAGAATATAATATATAATGACCTAAGAAAGTATCACCATATTACGGAGTACAGATGGAGACTTCAATGGCTGACGACCCGAGAAAGAATCTTGAAGGGGGCCACATCGAGATAGCTCATAAGCACGGCGCCATCTGAGTTCTGAAGACAACCTACTGTTCTCGCCGGGGGTTAACGGGCCCATGATGAGTTGGCCACGATGACCCATGTGTCCAGGGTCGGTCACACTCACGGGTCAACGCCCATCCGACGGCCTCCTCGCATGGGGTGCGAATCCTGGGTAGGACACTGGGTCAACCAGTCTCCCCTGGGAATCAAACCTCTGGCGCCCCTGGACGGTCTGCACACCGTGCGGCGCAAGCCAATCGATTGTGCTCTCCGACTAACAGTCGGGGGAGTCTGGGAACTGTATTGTTTCCTATAGAGCGGGGGTGGTTGCGTACCTTATGGCGACTGCTCTGGAATTGACCATTGGCCATCCGATCCCGGGTAAGAGGCGGGCAAAGGACGCCTTGGTCCGCGAAGATTCGGTGCACTCCGTTTCACCGCTTCATAAGGGAGAGGACCGCGCAAGCGACCTCGAACTCGGAACCAATCGAGAGACCGGAGAAATCTGGTCACAATTGGAAGTGAGGGCGCGAGTATCTCGAGCCCGCCGGGTTTACTCCTGGCTTACTCGCGGTAAGGCGTTGGACTCTCACGGGTTGTGACGTAGCTGGACGTAGAATGTACTGTCCAAAGTCTCTACGTTCACTGCAGGGCGATAGAACGACTAATCGTTAAAACGTCCTGTGGTGACGGGCTCGCCCGTTGTAGTTGACACCGCAAGATGTTCTCGCCACTTCGACACTTCGAGCTATGTCATATTTAGGTTTATTTGGAGATGTCGACTACAACGGGCGAACCCGTCACCCCAGGGAGTTTTAATGATCGTTCTGTCTCCCGTGAGGTGACAGAAAACTTTAGGACGATACGAATCTACCGTCCAGCAAAGCCACGAACCCGTCAGTCCAACGACTTAATTTTGAATTTTAAAATTCTATGAATACAAAACAAAAGTTTACAATGTTGACATAAATTTCAGTGTAGAAAAGAACAAATACCTAATCATTGTTTGCGAAGCAAGGAAAGTACACGTTTTATCAGCTCACTAGACCACAGTCTGTTCTGCAGTGATACCATATTGAGTTGTCAACCACAACGGGCGAACCCGTCACCGCAGGACGTTTTAACGATTGTTCGTTCTATCGACCGTGCAGTGAGCGTAGAAGACTTGGGACATAACAAATCCGACTTCTAGCTACGCCACAACCCGTTAAAGACCAACGCCTTACCGCGAGTAGCCAGGTATGTTACCTGGCGGGCGGCACTCGCGCCCTAACTACCAATTGTGACCAGATTTCTCCGGTCTCTCGATTGGTTCCGAGTTCGAGGTCGTTCGCGCGGTCCTCTCCCTTACGAAGCGGTGAAACGGAGTGCACCGAATCTGTCGCGGACCAAGGCATCCTTTGCCCGACTCTGAACCGGGACCGGATGGCCAATGGTCATTTCAAGAGCAGTCGCCGTAAGGTAGACAACTACCCCCGCTCTATAGGAAACAAGGGGAGACTGGAGGATTGTTCCCAGGGGAGACTGGTTGACCCAGTGTCCTACCCAGGCTCGCACCCCATGCGTGGAGGCCATCGGATGGGTGTTGAACCGTGAGTGTGACCGACCCTGAAACAGAATGGGTCTTCGTGGCCAACTCAGCAAGGGCCCATTAGCTCCCAAAGTGATACCAGCTGCAGTGATACCAGTGTTATATTTTGTTACATAGTATACCTATTTTTATACAACTTCAAATAATTGAATATTTACATAATTTATAAAATTAACTTACGGCGAGAAACTAGGTAGGTAACCCAACGGGCCACCTCGCCTTCTGGCTACCAGTTTTGGCAGGATATCTCCATCTGAAATTAACGTTCAGGATACCTCCGTCCTCCCGACTGATTACGGGACCGATGTCGCTTGCGCGGGCTCTACCTGTGGTATTACAGCGGTAATTCAATATGAATTTATCGCGGATCTGGGCGTGCTTTGCCCGTCATACCACTCGGGTTCGGATGGCCGACAGGCCGTTTCAAGAGTGGCATGACAACAGGTCAACATCCACCCCCGCTTTTTAGGAGACAGTATATTTCCATAGCCCACACACTATGTAAAATGCACAACCTATTGGCTGATGCGCACGGTGCGCAAACCTTCTATTAGCGCCAGAGAGCCTCCCCCATGGGAAACCGATCCACAAGCAGTGAGGCCTGGGACCCGAGAATCCTTCCCGGGGTAGTCCTTCGCTCGAGGAGGCTACTGAATAGGAGCTGAAGCGTGAGTTGAGCCGACGCGAAAACACGGTGGATCTTATGGCCCAAGCTGCATGAAACCATTCGCTACCAAATACCATATCTAGTTTCAATGCTTTATCAGCTCACGGGCACCCTTTGAGATCTGATTACTTCTACTGTCGCGATAGTGACAGTTTTTTCGTTCTGTAGAATGAATGTGGGAGCGATTTGCAGAGAGATTTGGTAGACGTCACATCAATAGATATATAGATAGATAGAGATTCTTTATGGCACATTAAACAAAAACATATAAAAGGCGGACTTATTGCCTAAAATACAATCTATTACAGCCAACCTTCGTGGATGTATTAAAATGTAGGTGCCAAGAGATAAAAATTAACAAAAAAAAAGAAGAAAAACTTGTTACATTATAAAAATTAATCAAGTAACAAAAACGCCATTTTTAAAATATGATTATGATTTGGAATAATTCGCAAGGAGCGAAGGATAGGGGAGGATGGGATGAGACCTAGGATAACTAGGAATTTAGGGACATGAAATACTTTTTTAGAGACACTTGAAAGGTAGAAACCGTTGGTGCGTTTCTGATGTTTGACGGGAGCTGGTTCCATATTCTAGCTGCATGAACGGTGAAGGAATAAGTAAAAAATGAAGAATTATGAGTGGGAATCGCAATTTTACTATCCTTACTGGAACGGAGTGGAAGACCATGACTTCCTAAGTGATTGAATTTTCGGTTGGGTAGGAGGGAGCGGTAGGATTGTTGAGGATGTTTTAAAGAAGGAAAATAATATGCATCAATGATGTTGATATCAAACGTGTGCCACTTACCTTACGTAAGTAACTATGTTATTCTCAAATTATTAATTTGAAAGGTGTGTGAAGCGGTCGTTGCCTGGCTGGCGGCCGAGGTGGCCGCTGGCCGCACCAACGGCTACAGCCGCACCGGCATCGGCTAGTGCAGTTGCAACTGCAAGAAACTGGCCCGCGCTTGTGATTACTTCCGCATTTCTCGCGCACGCGACACCCTGCTTGTCAACGTTCAACGGACACGTATGACAGCAAACAACATCGATTGCCGCTATAGACTACGAAACGATTTCATTTATAACGCTGTTGAACCTCTGGGACTGTGAATTCCTTTGCCTTGTTCCATGTCCGGTATAGTGGAACCGAGGATTGAGTAACAAGCTGCCACTTCCCAGAGGGATTTTAGTACCTAGTAGCATTGACTAAATAAAAATAAAAATAAAATACAAACGGAGCTGCCATGGAATTCACCGACCGAAGTCGGGCCCATCATATATTGTTATTACACTTCTGGGGGGGGTGAGCAGTGGATTACGAACTAACGACCGGCTGTGGTAGGTTTAGGACAGCTGTCTTGCCACACGTGAGCGTTCACCTTACCACTCATTTACTCCCCCTTCGAGGCCATAGAATTTGAGATGTGGAAGTCGCGGTTTTAGATAATTTTTCTAAGAAGGAGTTGATTATTTTCCTGGAGAGACCAAGATCTTTAAAAAGGTGAAACAGAGATTTAGCTGGCAGGCCACGAGCGCCAACTTCCACCGCGTGAAGGTGAACAGTGAAGCCGTTCCTGGTGACGGCATTTGCGAGATCATGCAGGTATTTATTTAATTTGTACTCGTGGTCTTTTGGGATATTTGATTCCCATGGAACAGTTAATTCTTCGATAAGGGCCATCTTCCGAGATAGAGAGTAAAGAGTTATATCTGGACGCAGGGCTGTGCATCCGAGACTTTCAGGGAATTTATACTGCTTAGAGACCGAATCGACCTCCAGAATCCAATCTGAAGCTTTCTCGATTATTGAGAAAGGTTTTGTAGTGAAATGTTTTTTTGCCTTTAGAGCCATCCCGCACAAACTGTATTGGGGGTTTGGAGGGTACAGTCAAACCCTTGTTGGCACGAGCCACTGAGAGGCTAATTACCTCGCGAATAACAGCAAGGACTTTGTCGTGGCGGTAAGTGTACCGTCCTTGATCTAAGGCCACCTTGCAGCCAGCTAGAATAAGCCTGGCTGTGCAAGGGGTATTGCTACAAAGGGGGCATGAACTATCCTCGGCAAAGCTCCAACGAGCGAGGTTACTGGGGTCTGGAAGCGCAGATTAGATTTATCAATGTCGTATTACAATTTGGCAACCAAGTTTTGGTAGGCAAAACTATTAATATTTCATTATTACGTTCAATTTTGTGATTTTAGTGGTATAGCGCATTTCCGTTTCCCTTTTATATCTTGCATATGTATATTAGGGGTCCTTGCCAATGTAATTGCTGTCTTTTCACACTGGCCACATTAAAAAAAAAATTTTTTTTAGTACTTTATTCATTTATTTGTTTGTACATTTAGCCCCATTGTTATTAATGTTATAAGAACCTCGGAAAAATTGAACACCAAAATGCAGCTAATGCTCAGTGCCCACCTAACTAGGACTAAAATGTCCCGTATCTAGGCGGGTCAGAGTAAATAATTGAAATAAGTTAAACAACTTAAGTAACAATTAGCCTAATTAATTTTTATTTTTATATTCAATGAATGTACTTAATTAAGATTAAATAATATATCAGAATAAATAAATAACACTATAATACAAATCAAAATACTAAATTTGTAATAATAATACAATGTAGGTAATACAATATGGCAAATACACATATACGTATATACGATTTTAATAAATAATAAATGCTATATGGTATAAACATATTTATAATTCAATAAAATATATAAATACAATTTTAAAAGCAGTGCTTAAAAATATATGAAATAATATAAATAAAAATATGATACTATTAATATATGCATAATAATTTATATAAATATACGATATTATTTTTTAATTAGCCGTTATACAAACGCTTTACAAACCAAGTTTTCAGATTTAGATACCTTGGGTTTGAGTTGGAATTTCAAATAAGTTTTAATTCAAGGTCATGTTATTCTGTTTTAAGAATCAGTTGTTTATTCGCCTTCCTGTCCTTTGTTTCTGCTCAAATATTTTCGTTCGTGCAACCATGGTAAAATTGAAAATTTGCATTTTTTTCAAATATGAGACCCTGTGCCGGTGTTTTCTGTTACAGCGTTTTGCAGTCTGGCTGTACAGTTACCGTAAAAAACAATGATGGAGAGGCTCGTGATTAAATAACCGAGCCTGGTCAATCGCTCATCGCCACTGATTATGCATGACAACGTATAACCACAGATTTCACTGCAAACAGCCGCAAACTTGCAGGAGTTGCGGCTGGAGACTATTAGTCTTCTACCGTACTTGCCAGACCTTGCTCCGATAGAGTTTTTTCAGAATTTAGACAACTTTTTACAAGGGAAAAAATCAACTTTGAAGAGTCTGTGAAAGACGCCTTCAAATCATTCATTGGTTCCTGTCCACGAGAGTTTTACAGCAAGGCAACTCCCATGGCATTAAAATGACAAATTTTCTTTATAGAACAGCAAGTTCATAGGTAAGGACCCAATATTAAACATATCAGTTATACTCTAATGTTTCCTTTACCGATGTAAAATATATTTATACCATTATTTTAGTATTAATATTGAAAGCTTTTAAAAAATCACTAACCGATTGGTTGTTGGAGGTGGGTAGGGACGGTTTAGGGAATATTCTGACTGTTGTATTGTGAATGATAGTATTTAGTATTTAGTTTTTACCTTGATAATTTATACGTAATTGATTTATTTATTTATTTATTTATTTATTTATAGTATTACACAAGTTCGTTTGTACAATTTACCATATCATGTTGTATATATATATGAGACGTTAGCAAAAAACTGATTCTCGAGGAGATATAGTAATGAATAAAAGTCGCCTAACTAGGCCAGGGCCTGTTCTAAGGCAGACTTTATAAAATATTGTTTAAATGTATCTAATCAAATTACTAAATAATTGTTATATAAAAAATAAAAAAAAAATAAAATTAAAACAATTAAAATTTGTAGAAATTCTATTACTTTGATAATAATTATTAAAGTGTAGAGTAAAAGTAAAAATATGTTTGAAAGTAAAAATATATGTCTAAAATTGAAGAATAATGTGAAAAATTAATATACAAAAAATTAATATATGTATATTATTTTAGTTTTTATTTTTATTTATTTCGGTTTTATTATTATTTTCGTATACATATATGTATGTGTATGTGTGCATATATGGATATATATTTTATCTATAGATGTATATGAGTATCTATATTCGTATATGCGTAAATATTTATAGTTTCATATTTGTCGATTTAAAAATAAGTACTAACATATAGTTTAAGTTGACAGTGGGCTCGATTGCGTTTCTTCGTGAACTAAAATCGGAAATTATTCCGTGTGAACGAGACAGGGCAATACGCTAGAGCGAAGTGTGAGATGACGGTTGTCACTTTTTCGCATTAAAACTGCCCGCCAAGGTCAAATCTTACACCGCACGAAATATGCTCGAATTTATTCGGACGAGTATAAGTTCGGCAGGTAGTATTTATCGACGATCGTTCGTTTCATATTCCGCTCTAACTTATTGCTCTGTCTCGTTCGCTTGGACTAATTTTAGTTTTAGTTCACAAAGAAACGCAATCGGGCCCAGTGCACACTTAATATCTAATTATTATAAGTCTGCCTTAGAACAGGCCTAGGCCTAGTTAGGCGACTGTGTCAATCATTAAAAATAACGTCGCATCAATTTCTTGTTAACATCTTACTTACAAATATGACATTAATTGTTTACTAGATGTGTTACTAAAAATAAATAAATAAATAAATAAAAAGTAGTTTAGTTGTCAAAAAACTTTAGTACCTACTACTCAAAAAACAAAGGCAGTGTATTTCGTATGCCCAGAGATACAGGCCCGTTCGGTCTAGTTAGGTATTCGTCTGGTAGAATGATCGTATGAGTTGTGTTTATTTCCTTTTTCTTATATAATTAGCTACAATGTATATTTGTACGATGACATTGATAATTGATAAACCGAAGATATACAAAGTTATAAATAAATAACAGTATTATTGCCAGCTATCGCATTTTTTGTATAGGCTGATTACATCACAGAAATGATGATAAGGATTATAATGTGATCTATTTAGTTTATTTGAACATCACCGCGTAATTATTACGTATTGAAACATGCATATTTTTTACATCTTATATTAGGTTTTTAAATAATGAAATCCTATGTAAATAACAGTACAATTTTAAAAATAGGCATGTTATGTAAATATTAGTAGGTACAATAACAAGCGCTATGATTTTAAAATTCGTTTGTTATTATACTATTATTTTATTTTAAGACTAGCTGACCCGTGCCCACTTCGCTGGGCAGTAAAACTTTTTACCTGTGATGAAATTATGAGTGTGGTTCGGTTAGTACTGAGTGCTATGATTTATTTCCTGACTGCCAAAAGAAGGGTTGTATTTTTACTGCATATGTGTGTATGTATTTGCATGCCTATTTAACTATAATACCGTTATTTGTGAGTGTCTTCTTGTGAGTGTCTTATTTGTGAGCGTATTATTTCTTTAACTATTTATGCAGTAAAAGGGAAATTATATGCAGCAAAAAGGAAAAGTATTTTGTTTTAAACACTTGAGACGATAAATTTACTTATTTTGATAAGAATTCATAATTGTTGATAATATGACCAATAAACATGACCTAACGATTTAAATTATTTTTTTAATATAAAATACTACTTTTTGTGACTTAAATATAAAAGGTAGGCATATGCTGTCGCTGACTTTTTTGTAGGTATTATCAAGCTCTACAACTTTTCTCATATATCTCTCATCGTTAAGGCAGCGTTAGTTAGAAACGTTTTCGTTCGACTTCTCCGCTTCGCTTATTCTCCGACTTACTTTGCAAATCCGACTACCACGAAAAAGTCTTTTCATTTCTCGGATTAATATTGTATAGCCTATGGCACTCACAAATAGCGTGGTTTTCTATTGGTAAAAGAATTTTTGAAATTGGTTCAGTAGATCCAGAGATTACTTCCTACAACGTCACAAACTTTACCTCTTTATAATATTAGTATAGATAATATACCGTAACGGCT
The DNA here is from genome assembly GCA_944548615.1 of Micropterix aruncella. Lineage (NCBI taxonomy): Eukaryota > Metazoa > Arthropoda > Insecta > Lepidoptera > Micropterigidae > Micropterix > Micropterix aruncella. The sequence goes on from OX155954.1 coordinate 37,865,690, forward strand.
TGTTTAGAACGCCATCTATTGGTCTACTTAACATGAGAGAAGATTAATCAATGTTTGGAACTATGAGGGCCATCTACACTTTGCGTGTCGTGGTGAAATCCTACCCCCAATCTAAATACCCTACATAATCAATGCCTATAACAATCAATTCTCTTTTTGTTATCATTCTAAATTTACTAATTTTAAGCAAGAGTGTAATTATTATATTTATGATGTTAAGAAGTTTCAGTTTTCTTCCCGTTTTCATCAAACAAAACCCACCCGTTTGTTGTTCTAGTGACGGCCTTAGCTGCAGTCTTGTGAACATCTGGAATATACTGATGCCATTGTTTATCCACTTGTTCGAGCATGTGTTAGATGCCTGGCGAAATTAGCATAGTCAGGGATTGGCGAATGTCCCCCACGTGTTCACTGCCCTCCCGAGACTTCATTTCAATTATTACGATCGTGGGATGTCATGCCGAGCTCCACGTGGGAGCTACCAACTGCCATGTGATTGGCAGTCATAACAACGCAAACATAACATTCCAAGCCCCCTACTTCTGTTCGTATACAACCATAAAATCAAGACCAAGAAAGAGATGCCAACTACCATTCTAAGTAATTTAATTAAACTGTCGCTACAGAAGAAAATAGACCATATATCCTCCATTTGAAATAATTTTATTTAATTTATTGATCCGAGATTACGTCACAAGATTAGTAAATTATGCTTATTCAATTGCTGTTCGTTCGTAACGTTGGTTTGAAGGCATATTAGGTTGAACGGATGAACCGATTTGGCTATTTTGTTCATAATAGTCCAAATAAGGTCCTAACGGAAAGGAAAATTGGAAAAGTTGCCTGGAAAATTTGCAAAATTTGGGAAAAACTGAAAGTTCTTTTATTTACTCATGATTCGAACTGGATATCAGTATTTTTTTTTAATAGGAACGACATTGATAGCGTCCGTAGCCCCGCTGATACCGGTTCTCCTCGTTGATACCGAAGTTAAGCAGCGGCGCGGTCAATACTGGGATGGGTGACCGCCTGAGTGTTTGATTGCGTGATGCTACAAATGCCCACCTAGAAGATGGTGCCAATAGGCAACAAGGTGGGTTCCACGAAAAGGCATATGCCTTGTGGGTAAAAAAAAAATAAGGGTATTTTTTTTTTGTTTTGATCGCTATGCTCTCGGGATGGAAATATTTCAATCGAATTTATTCAATAAAAAAATCTGGAAAATCTTGCGAAAAATTCGGAAAAACGCTTTCCAGCCTAAATTAAATTAAAATTACATTTTATTTTAACTACATTTGTGTTGTATTTTAACGCGATCTGTCCAACAAATGTAGGTCTTTTATTTATATTCTAATTATTTATTGTTGTTAGGTGGGGGTGGAGTATGGAAAGGGGGATTGTTGGAAGGTTGGACAGGGGGGGTGGAAAGAAGGAGGACAGGGGCTGGGAGAGGAGATGGAGTTAAATGGGGGTGGGGAGGGAGTTGGGGGGAGGGGGGTTGTCTGATTGCCGGGAAAGTATATATTGTAATTTGTTGGTGCTATAAAAATGTAATGTCACTGGCTGTCCGTCAGTCGTGTTCGGTTTGGGCACTGTTTTTCGATTGCGTAGTTTTGTATCCTGGCGATTTTTGCTGGTTCCACTATAGTCTATTACGTCGTTCCACAGTAGTATACGTACATAAAAAATGTATCGGATGTCAATCACTTGGAAGTCCGTAAAGTGACCTTCAAATAAGAAGTGGTATGGTTTGTTGTTAATCAATCGGATATTAAAAAAATGGCATTCAATTACAAAAAAGTCAGTATCCTACTGACTGACTTATTCGGTTCCTAATGGTTGGTACCTAATGGCTCCATGCAGCTTGGGTGGTGCTGGCCACCTTTGTGTTATCTGGTCAGCCCAGCTCACGTTACAACTCCCATCCGGTAGCATACTAGAAGAAGTACTTCACCTTTCGGGGCCTTGTGAACTTGTCTTGTCTTGTCTGAACTTGTCGGGGCCTGTCTTTGGTTGGAACCTGTAGTATAGGCGGTTGGGATCAGAAGTTTGCGTACCAGGCTGTGTCAGGCGAATAGCCGGGGGAGGGGGAGGGAGTTTGGAGACATATGTTTCCTAAAGAGTTGACCTGATGTAAGCCACCTTTGAAAAGATCTGTTGCCCATCCAATCTCGTGTGATAATAGCGGGCAAATGGCGCCACGATCCGCGATAAATTCAAACTAAATTACCGCTAACATCAGGTAGACGCCGCGCAAGCAACTACGAATTTGTGACCAGACTGGAGGACTGAGAAATCCGCTCGAATCTTATAGTGAGGGCGTGAGGAGGGCCCGCTGGTTTCACTTACCAGTGCCTCGCGATGATGCGATGGACTTCCAAAGGACTTGTAGGCGTAGTTAGACGATGAACTGTATTGTTCCTAAGTCTCTGCGTGCACTTGATAGGAGAACGAATGATCTGATATCTTTTAAACTTCCTGGGGTGGTGGGTTCGCCTGTAGTAGTTAACAACTCTCAAGAGACTGACTCATTCATCAATTCGAAGTTGACACTACTGGAGCCAAAGATTTGAAACTTTGCAAGATTTTTTGGATTCATAAGGGTGTGCTAGGAACGGAGTTTTTGAAAGTCGACCCCTAACAGGGTGACATTACATTACATTACATTTACGTCGTGTCCAATTGGTGGCTAAAAACCGCTCTTGGACGTGTCAAAATATTTCTGTTTTAAGTAGTAAGGGTCATTACTACTTTAATCTTTACGTTACATACATATATTAATTTTTAAAAATATACAGTATCTAAGAAACTTTGGAACCTACTAAAAGTTATTCGTCGTAGAATCGTATTACAAAACAAATTAAAGAATAGTCAATGGCTACCTACTAAATACACAATAATTAAAATAGTCAGTTAAAAAGTTGACTAATCAAAGCAGAAGCCTAACAATTGAAATAGTCAATAAATCAAATATATACGTACTAAAAACTGTACATAGTAACATCCAAAGTAGTAAGTAATTTGTTAAATAATCAAACTAAAGCTAAATCTTAAATTTAAATACTAGAAGTACATATATAATTATCATTCAAATTGGTACAATATTTGCAAAGTCATGGCCCTCGAATTCGGTCAGATTATAGAAAGGGTGGCCTATCAGCATCTCCTTAATGTTTTTTTAAAATTGTTTGTCCTCCAGTTGTTTGATAGTGGTAGGGAGTAAATTGTAGAATTTAATGCTAAGGTATAAGTAGCTCTTCTGTACTTTTGCTTTAAGGTGAGACGAGGGGTTGAAGTTTTAGCCGGTGAAACGCATATCTCTGTAGTGGATTAAGATAAGACTTCAAAAATCAAGGCCAATTAGTCTACGTAGATAATAAAGAAACATGTTTTCTAGGGTTATGCTATGCATATTATAAGATAAGATAAAATAAAAGTATTTATTTCTAATACAACCATAACAATTGTGTAGGAATTACATTAATTAATCTTAAACTAGTTACTCAATTTAGCTAAGAGATGATATACAATATATAACTTTAAACTTACCAATTTACAAAAACAAAGACTATATCGTAACAGTTTACAACAAAACAATTACCAGTAAATAATATGTATTAGTATAAATAGGTAGATACGATGCTATGTATTTTTAAAATATTTTAAGAAGTCGTTATTAGCATACATGTTGATTTTAAGCGGATAGACTCGGATGGATCTCTTGAAAATATCGATGTTTTTAATCGCTTTTAATCTTTCAGGCAATTTATTAAACAGTTTGAGGCCTAAGTATCGTCTAGTCGCCTGGAACTTGGCAGTACGTGCTACGAACGGTTGGAGATACTGGGTTTTATTCCTGGTATCATGCCGATGTACTTCCTCGTGGGATATGGCTGAGCTTTTATTGCAATAGAATTCGCAAAGAGCTTCTTGAGCAAAAATCGCATATACGGTCAATATCCCTAGTTTTTGGAAGTGTTCACGACATGACTGCCGTGGACCAATACCTACTATAGCATGTATGGCTCTTTTCTGGAGAGTGAATACACTGTTGATGTGCGCTGCATTACCCCATAAAAGAATACCATAGCGCAGGTGTGGCCTGCCTCAACTATGCCTATGTTACGAGCCCCAAGGGAGTAAAATAGGGCAAAGATATAATTTTAAAAATATATGTATTTGAAATTAGGTTGAAATATTCTCCTGGGGAAATTAGAGTACCTATAGATGTTAAGGAATTTTGAGGAAATCACTTTTGCTGGGGTGAAACGAGGAGAGGAGAGAAAACGAGGAGAATACACTGAGAAAAATATTGGATTATTTCTTACATTACTATTTTGTTATTACAGTTTTATACAGAGTTACGATGTTTCAATAGTAATTTTGTTGAATTATAAGGAATTTTGTTGAAACTCCATTACTCGATTATATGTATCAAGATTTTTCGTACGGTCAATACGGAAATAACAGTATACTGTAGTTTCAACATGATTCATGTGCCCCACTATATCCGTACGTATCCTACCACATGCTGTGATGTTAGAAGCGAGATCGACGTAATTAAATAACGTTATGTTTTAACATTACGGCACGGCAATAACCGTCACGCTAACACCGTTACGCGTCATGTTAATTCATACGTATGTACCACAGTCCGAATTATATACGTAATCCTTGTTGAAACTTGCGTATTTTCGTGTATTACATGGTTATATTTTTCTCAGTGTACATGTAGGAAAGTTTTACAAAAAATCTCCCCGGAGGTCGTCAAAAACGAAGTACAATGCTAGAAATTTGAATTGTAATTTTAGTATGTCGTCGCTCAAAGTCCAGTTAACTAACCAAATTCCACCCGGGCATTACGACGTGTCATTACGCTAGTAAAATTATAATATCCGGAAGCAGGCAACCCTATATGATAGCTATCAATCCCCTCGCAACGTCCATCCGCTAAATTACCCTAACTATTTTAAGTGAGCCCCTGTTTATCGGCCGACGTTAGGCAGATTATCGCATGCGATTCTTGCGGTCACCACGAATTGCCGTACGTACGATTTTATCCGCGCCGTATAGCCGATATCGGACCTAAATTACTGTCATGAGCCCCATAAAAATACCGACTGCCGTAATTTTATGACCGCGCGATAAAATCTGCCGCGAGAGAGAATACCTCGTCGCGGGAAGACCCCTGTCAGCCGTGATGGGATGCGGACCTTATTGGTCGATCGAGGTCGAACCGTATTATCTTTTAGATAGAGAATGACAACATTCCTCCCGCTACGGAGCTACCGAATCGTGATGTGCGTTTTATGTTCCTCCTATGTTCTATGTCATTGTCCCAAACAGACCCTGACAATATTATCCCATATGTAAACGAACTGTCAACTGCATCCCATAATAATATAATAATCAACTAAACTGAAAAATGGAAAAATCGTGTACTCTCCCAATCAACAACATCCTATCTCCACGAGCTTTTTGAACCACTAAGTTCCCACGGTCTCGTACTTCGGTCAGCCTCTGACAGTTTATTAAAAATTCCGAGTCATAATAGTGATTTCTATTTCTATTCTTTCTGTGTCCATGGTGCAAGACTCTGGAACGATCTCCCAGCAAATATACGAAACTCGCCTTCTTTACCATCGTTTAAGACTCACCTTAAGGATTACTACCTTTCTAAGAAGTAACCAGTTCTTCCCTTTCTCTCCTCTTCCTCTCCCAATTTCCTCTCCTCGGGCATTATTAGTTTTAAATTCTTTCACTTGTCGGGATGTTCTGTAATAATCTTTATTTTCACAATGCGCGCATGTACCACTGTGTTTAGGTTAGTTGTAAGACATTGCCATGTGGTAATAAGCTCGCCTCTTTGTATACTAATTAAGTGCAAATAAAGAGTTTATTATTATTATTATTATTAAAAAATCATCAAAACATCAAAAACCATTGAAACAGTAAATACTCAAAAGATTCATCCAGTGGAAAGATGGCTAGAGAATAATGATAGCTAGAATTAGAACTAGAATTAATAATAGATCCCATTCAGGTATTAAAGTTATAGGATAAGGAGAGGAAACTCCCGGAATTAGAGAAACGCTTTTAAATTTTATAGACGTTGCGACTGCATATGTTTATGTGAGCACTGATTTTCAGAACAATAACAAATAATTTCTATAACAAAGTTGTACAACAACAACAATAAATAAGAATATTCCACATTATAGTCTAGCTAGCTGATTGTTTTGCACAGCCCAATAATGAACATGTTGGAGTGTATATCATGACAGTTATGTTTTTTATTATTATAATGTTTTTGTATTAAATTTTGTGACGCATCCAAGTGTAGGAATGTTTATCTACTGGAGTAGTTGATTGTATTGTATTCTCAATATATAAATGTCGTATGCAATATCAAAAAATGTTTCAAAACACCAAGTGTTCCAACTACTATAGAACACCAGGAAGAAATATAAATTTATTCATGGAAAGAATGGACGATATTCCCATATTAAAAGAAAACAGGAAAAGATTAAATTTACATTTAGACATTTTTTTAATACGATCAAAGTCGCTATCATACGATTTTCAAATATGCAACAACACAAAGGCTAGACAATTCGAAACCAGCAACGATAATAGAATAGAATAGAATAGAATAACTTTATTGTGCTATAAAAACATAACTTAATGAATATTACACTGGTTTTATAAAAAAGACAAATTATGCACAAATGGCGGATAATGAGCACCGGAATCCTCAACTTTTAAAAAATCGGTTGGGTCACCCCAAGATACACAGACACACAGAAGTGCATTCGCAATACTTTTCCTCTGCCGGGAAAGTAAAAGTGCCCCTTGGCATATTCGTTTGACCGCCTCACGAGCACTCCTGGATGAAGGTGGCACAATTCATTCATTCATTCATTTATCCATATAAAAATGCACACTGCACCGTCAAAGTATGAAATTAAATGTGTTAGTTTACATTTACATGCATTGATAAAATTGAGCAATCTCCTGTCGGTCTGGTTATGTGAATCGCGTCAGGACGAGTTTGCAGCCGCAATTTCCGTTATGCAGCGAACGATAAAAAGCGTGGGAGAAAGTCAACCGTCGCCACTGGCAGCGCCAAGGTCGCATCCACCTTACAATAAATACACATGGGTAACAGGAACACATGCGATGGATACATACGCAAATATTTTAAACCATTGATTATATAGGTTATTAGATTAATAAGCCGTACCACGCTTTGGCAGACAGGATATTACTATATGTTACACGGCAGTCATGTCGTGAAAACTTCCATAAACTAGGGATATTGACCGTATATGGATTTTTGCTCAAGAAGCTCTTTGCGAATTCTATTGCAATAAGAGCTCGGCCATATCCCACGAGGAAGTACATCGGCATGATACCAGGAATAAAACCCAGTATCTCCAACCGTTCGTAGCACGTAGGTACTGCTAAGTTCTAGGCCACTAGTCGATACTCAGGCCTCAAACTTTTTAATAAATTGCCTGAAAGATTAAAAGCGATTAAAAACATCGATATTTTCAAGAGATCCATCCGTGTCTATCTGCTTAAAATCAACATGTATGCTCATAACGACTTCTTAAAATATTTTCAAAATACACAGCATCGTATCTACCCATTTAATCTAATACACATTATTTACTGTTAATTGTTTTGTTGTAAACTGTTATGATATAGTCTTTGTTTTTGTAAATTGGTAAGTTTAAAGTTATATATTATATATAATTTCTTGGCTAAATTGAGTAACTAGTTTAGATTAATTAATGTCATTCCTACACAATTGTTATGGTTGTATTGGAAATAAATACTTTTATCTATATCTTTGACTTATAATGAGACGTATACGTCTCATAATAAATTTTTGTTTGAAACTATGAGCGCTACGAGTATCTATAGATAGCAGTCATAGTTCCAAACACTGATTAATATTCTCTTAGTTTCAGTAGCTCAATATAATGCGTTCTAAACACGCCAGATGCGGTATTTTGTCTCAAAATAACATAATAATGTAATAACAAACGAATTTTTAAATCATTTTAATATTATTTATTGTACATAAAAATGTTGAATAGAATAGAATAAAATAACTTTATTGTGCTATAAAAATATTAATGAATATTAAATTGGTTTTATTGTGTACGCTCGTAGACACCTAGCAGAAGTTCCGGTGAATAGTGATTTTCATCATCACGATACGAGGAATAAATCCAATCTCCACATAAACCGACAGCGACTTAGCAAAGTGCGATAGCAAGTTTTATACACCAAAATTTGTCCTTCTATAATAAGATTCCAGAGAAAATGAAAAGCCTTGGAGAGGACCAATTTAAAAAGATAATTATAAATAATTTGGCAACGAACCCAATTTATGGTATAAGGGAGTTTGAAAATTTCGAGTTCATTTTCCATGTTGATAATTAGCAAAATTTGTAAAATTTTAAATATAACGGAATTATGATAACTGACATTCTAATTCTTATATAATTTAGTATACATATTGCTGGATTGACAATCACATTATTTTACGTGGATTATTCTACATAGAATTTGCATTTCTATTTTAATATATTATTCTCTCTTACTATTTAATAACATTAGTATATTTTGGTTATTTGAAAATAGGTAATATTGAATATAATATTACAGCCATGACAGCTATCATGATAGTTATGTTTTTAATAATTACATTTTAAGCTTTAATTTTGTGACGCATCCAAGTGTAGGAATGCCTATCTACTGGAGTAGTTGATTGTATAGTATTGTATTGTATTGTATTAAAAAAAGACAATTTATGCACAAAGGGCGGATTTATCGCTATAGCGATATCTTACAGTAAACCAGATGTTCATTTTTGATTTGGTACACCGGTTTCAATATGTAATAATTACACCCTTTATTGTTCAAATAGACTAATACATGTCATTTTAATCTTTCAGTCTATATAAAAATGAGACACACTAATAATTTTATGTTATTATTGTTGTCAACGGTTAAATAATGGTTTTTTATAATCAATCTGCCCTTTATTAAAAAGAACATTTATTATCAATATTATTATAGGTGGCCAAATTTATTTATTTTATTTATTTATTTAAGTAATTCAAGAATAATTTAAAACAATTTTATCTTAGGAACTATGCATTAAATATTTTAAACATTGAATAAATAGCAGAAAATGAATACATAGCAAAGTCCAGTGACAACGCCACCTAACTAGGCCGGGACCTGTTCTAAGGTGAACGTTTAATTTTGTGCGTGCTTGTTCATAATTGTGATTATTACAAAAAACTAAATATTTTTGTAACAAAAAAAAAATAAATAAAAAAAATAATTTAATTGTCGTAATAAGATAATTATTTGATCACAAAAGAATAAACATGAACAACTACCTTAAAAACTATTAAATACTTAAAATTAGGAGTAGAAAATAAACATGTAACTAAGATTAAGAATATATATACACATATATACATACATATATACACATACAGATATATTTAAAATTAATAATATTAAATACAAAAATAAAAAGTAAATTTAATATGATATAAAATATAGTATAACATAAAATTCTAAATATTAATGTGTTCGAATTAGTATATTAATATATAATGTCCAATATTTTTGTGATTTTTTGTCGTCCCTCTTTTATAAGCCATTTTGTAAGTAGCCTTTTAAAGTGGGTCTTATTTTGCGTCGATTTTATATCACCAGGAAGAGCATTGAAAAACCTTGGGGCTATGAATGTATAGGAGCGCTGACCAAAAGCAGTATAAATAAATAAATTGCTATACTTTTCGTCGGACAATGCTATCAGCGCCACCTGCTTGTCGCCAGCGCAGAAGGATTGCCAAAACGTAATATGGTAGCGTCCGTACTCCGTAGCCCCGTTGACATCGGTTCTCCTCGTTGATACCGAAGTTAAGCAGCGGCGGGCGCGGTCAATACTGAGATGGGTGACCGCGTGAATGTTTGACTGCGTGATGCTACAAATGCCCACCTAGAAAATGGTGCCAATAGGCAATAAGGCGGGTTCCATAAAAAAGCATATGCCTTGTAGTTAAAAAAAATGGCAATGAGCAATCTAAAACTCTATATAATCAATGGTAGCCTAAATAATCAATGTGATGGATACGTAAGCAAATATCTGGAATGTTAAACTGATCCTGATTGCGATTAACGATCGGATTGTTGACAAAATGACCTCACTGATTTTTTGATATTACAGGAATGCAACTTAAATATCGGAACTATCAATTTTATAACCGTTTCATTAGTTTATCTTTATACTCTATACAATTTTCCCATAAGTTTTTACAGCCGATTAAACCCAGTTGTTATCTTTGTGGATTTCGTAGGATGGGTTTACAGAGCAGCCTAATGACACATTTTTATGGTTAGTCATTTCGGGAGTTTATCGTAATGGAATGAGTGCCATGATGAGATGCATGAAATGATACGGAATGAAACCAATATCTTTTAGTTATGATGACCATATAAATTGCTATTAGTTTCACCGTCAATGCTGTCACCGCCACCTGCTATTCGCCGGTGCAGAAGGGTTGCCAAGTCGTGCTATGTAGTTGAGCTATTTAAAACTATACTTAATCAATGGCGAAATTTAATCAATGACGAAATTTACAAGATTATTAACCGATGCTATGGCTGCTACGAGCTGTGTTCAATGTTTACGCATCTTGAAACGTCTATATATGGATTACGGTTGTGATAAGTTGATTATGTCTGATATGAAACGATGGGAGGTGATAGTCTTATAAGGACTATCATTTCTACCTGTCGTAATGTAAAGTCGAAGACTATCGCGGCTGTTTGACGTTATAAATAAGATAAAAACAAATATACCGCGTGAAGTTTTGTAGCACCCGACATTTGAGCGTTGAGCGAGAAAAATCGGCGATCTGCGAACACAAATTGGATAGCGATAATTGCGCACAACACATGATTCGGGAAGCCATTGAAATAAGAAGAACTCCGACATTCAATAAAGATGATGGTTTCAAACTCTCCACTACGCGGAACCCTCTTCTTAAAATATTATCTTTGCCTATCGCCGAGCGCAAGGACGTACCGCAGGATACAGTAAGTCTTGTGTGCATGACGGATTTTCAAAATTCGCGCGCGCCGAACCCGTCGCCCCACCACCGTTATAACATCGCGGTGGCGGCAGCGGTTTACCGCCTACCCGCCGAAAACCGGATGACGATTGACAGAGCTTCAGTCTAACCTGGACAACGGCGGCTGCAACATCGCCGAAACGTTGGGTTGCAAATTTCACGTATTCGTTTTTACTTTCCCGGCCTGTCAACCGACCAGAAGGGAATATGTTGTGAAGGCGCATTTTTTTTTGAGGTAAAGACGGAAATATCAATTTTGAGCCATTAAACCGGAAATACCATTTCCAGTTTTAAAGTCTGTATGTGTGTGTGTGTGTGTGTGTGTGTGTGTGTGTGTGTGCGTGTGTTTGTGTGTGTGAATTCTTCCACGATAGCGCCCAAACGCTTAATCCGATTGCGCTGAACTTTGACATGCAGGTGTCATTCAATCATGGCAATAGTTGAAAAGATTGTGGTTGAAATCGGCCCACCAGGGGGCGCACTAGTCATATATTATCTTGAAATATTGGATTTAAATATAACCAGATATAACCAAGCTATAAGATATAACCAAGCTAGACTATAAATAAGATAGAAAACGAATTCACCGCGTGAAGTTTTTAACACCGGACGTTTTTTTATCTTATTTATAATATCAAACAACCGCGATAGTCTCCGATTTCATAAACTAATAATATTTAAAAGCCGCATACATACCGAGCCGTCTGAGGCTAGCCGAGAAACGAATTGCGCTGCCCGAGGCGGTCGTGTAACGGAATCCAAACGGTTTCGTCCGCCGGCCGAGAGAGTCGCTCATTGATTTCATTTTGAGAATGCTATCATTTAAATGCGGCCTTAAGAATCATCTGACTGGCTACGAGGAAAGACTGACTGCTTTTAAATTTGTCATATTAGAAAAACGCCGGCAGGTTGCAGATTTAGTGTTCCTGTACAAAATTTTAAATAATAAAATCGATACCTCTTGTATAGAAAAAATACAATTTAACATTACTAAAAGAAGTCTTCGATACCCAGACTTATTTAAAACACCTTTAGCAAAAAACTATACCGGAGTAAATAACGTAATCCCACGTATATGTCGTCTGTATAACAAATTTCATCTTGACAATCGCATCGATATATTTCATGATAGTTTATGCTCCTTCAAAGCGTCCCTCTTTAAAATACTGTAATTCTGGTATTTTTTTGTTTTTTTCCTTTTTTTATACGTATTTTTTTAAAAATTCAACCATTGTTCATGCATTGTGCTAATTGTGTACTCATATCAAAAGGATATTGATGTAGTCATGTAACTGTAGTATATATATGTCACTGTATGTGTTGTCAATATTCTGTTTGGGTACCAAATAAAATAAAATAAAATAAAATAAAATTTATGAAATTAATATTCAGATACAATCGGTCCGTGGCTACTAGCCGAGAGAGTCTTGAGGTGACGCAACCGATTTTTATCGTATCTACCTGTCGTACTCGTCATATTGGATGGTACGCCCGCGCAGGCGCATAAAGCGCGGTGATATGGGGATCCCGCGATCGATGCAATGGGTGCTGGAACGATCGGAAGAATGGAGGAATCCGCGATGTGGGTGTGAGAGCGGATGTCGCGCGTGGCGCAACAGCCGACTCTAGGGAGATGGCCGTCGACGCTGCGAGGCGCGTGGGCAACGTTTTAATATCCTCGCACTTGCCTCTGCACACCCACCGGCTCCAGCGCCATCCGACTAAACTAGCCAGGCAGACGCGCGACCGCGGCGACCTGAGGGTCAACACCTCGCTCCGACCGATCGCACAATCATAACAAACTGACTAATTACGCTCTGCAATGATATATCGTAGTGCTTGAAATTCACTCTGCGGTTGAATCAATTTTACTTCCCCGGCAACTAGAGTTGTCAACTACAACGGGCGAGCCCGTCACCTCAAGAAGTTTTAACGATTCGTCGTTCTGTCTCCCTGGAGTGAGCGCAGAAGACTTGGACAAAAACAGTCCACCGTCAAGCTCTGCCACATGCCCGTAAGAGGCCAACGCCTTAACCGCGAGATAGCCAGGAGTGTTACCCAGCGGGCTTACACTCACGCCCTTACTTCCAATTGCGACCAGATTACTCCAGTATCGATTGGTTCCGAGTTCGACGTCGCTTGCGCGGTCCTCTCCCTTACGAAGCGGTGAAAACGGTGTGTACCGAATCTATAGCGGACCACGGCATCCTTTGCCCTGCTGTTCACCCAGGATCGGGTAGCCGATGGTCGTTTCAAGAGCAGTCGCCGTAAGGTCCGCAATCACCCCCGCTATATAGGAAACGGTACAGCTTCCAGACTCCCCAGAGGGCACAGTCGATTGGCTCACGCCGCACGGTGCGCAGACCGTCCAGGAGCGCCAGAAGGTCGATACCTAGGGGAAACTAGCCCTAAGGCCAGAGTCCTACCCGGGCTCGCACTTCATGCGTGGAGGTCGCCGGATGGATGTTGACCCGTGAGTGTGACCAACCCTGAACAGAATGGGTCTTCGTGGCCAATTCAGCGAGGGCCCGTTAGCTCCCCGGCAAAGGGAAAGTATTGTTAACGCGCTAAAATTTTCGTGTTGAGATGAAGACGGATACGTAGTTTGACCCCCCTCCCTCTCTCCCCGAGACGTTTAAGACCATTTCTAGACTGAAGTAAGTCTGTGAGTATGTGTGTGTATTCCTCCACTATAGCGCCCAAACGCTTCATCATTTGGTCATGGCAAGAGTAGAAATAGCCGTGTTTGAAATCGGTCGACCTGAGGGCGCGCTAGTCATACTTCAATCTCGAAATATTTGACTTTGAGACTTGAAATTCGGTACACAGATGCGTCGTGTACCGAATGAAACCACGATGTGAAAATGTTTGGAATATCTCTTAGAAGCGACATTAAAAAAAAAAATCCACCGTATAAAGAATATGCTGTATACATTTAGTTAATAAAATAAAATTAAAATAAAATAAATAAATAGGTATTTAAGAAAATACTACATCGTACACAGTATACCAAATAATGTGCATCATATTGCAAAATAACCATTTTAATACCACAACTATACTACATTCGCTATCATAATCACTTGACAAAATCACTATCGGGTGGGCGGGGGTGGTCGACGGGAAGAGAAGGAGGGTAGCGCTGGGGGGGGGGGGGGGGAGGGTATGATGACGGGGGAAAGGGGGATTTGAGGGGGGGGTTGATAGGGGAAGTTGACGGGTGGAGAGGTTTGGTGCAGGGGGTGGGGGAGGCCTTGTATACTTGCCGGAAAGTCTTGAGGTGAAACAAACGTTTTTTTTACATTTTGTTGGACACCTCAGGTACTTACACACGCACACAAACACCACATTTCTTACTTTCACATACATATTTCCCTGACATCATCTATAACGCTACATTTGCATTTTTATTAACTACTTAAATATAATTTCACTTAATTTTATTACTTTTACTTCTTTAATCTTACGAGCTGGTTATTCAAATAAAATATCATTGATTTTTTTAACGTATGTATAGTATGTATTTTGTAAAATGCAACTTCATTGTTGCTGTATTAAAATAATAATATTATCTCTGAATAAAAATAATAATAATATTAATAAATAAGTCATGAAATTAGACTAAGCTGTAAAAGGACCATGATACTCTGAAAGAAAGCGCAAAGTTGGGATCTCCCAACTGTATCTAGATACATAACTCTCTGGAACAATACGTGAATTACAGAGACAAAACAATGAATAAATTAGAATAGCTGACAGGGAAGACGAAGATTCCTTCAAAAACACCAAAGTAATATGTGAAATTAGAAGACGTGAGTGAAATTAGATGAATGGGAAGATAGCACACCACAAAGTAGCGAATGATAATAAGAAAAAAAAAACGGTTATGACTATAACAAATAAGAAAAGATTCAAGAAGAGAGCTCAATTTGGGGAGACTGATATATTAAAGCAAAACAATATCGATCATAGACCCGCAATAGTGGCATGAAATGTGTGTTTTTTTAAAGCGTTGTGGTTTGGTAGCAAACGTGATACATGTTGACTAGGCACTTAATTAATTGCTGAATAAAGAGCCGTTTTCGCTGATCTCTACGAATCAGAGCATAGAGAGGGCATAACGGAATCGCTAACGCCCCGGCGAACGCTCTCTATAAGAAGAGTATCAGATTTCATATCAGTAGAGGCGACACGAATTCACGGAAATCAGACATTTATTTCTATGCTCACCTCATATGAAGAGAGCTGGAATCTATATTATATATATTGAAAATTACACTTTTCATCCCATCTATGATTTCTATGATTTTGAAGTGAATGGTGTGCAGCATCACTATCCAACAAGATCCCGTAGCATGCTACGTTCGGTAAGTCATGTATTATCCAAGTCGGAGAGGCTAGCCTATATCGCCGGCACAGCGGTTTACAACAAACTCAGCGAGCACATTAGGCAGGCGCAATCTCTTGACGTGTTTAAGAGACGCCTTAAGAGATACCTTACAGATAAGGCGTTTTACTCACTGTAGGAATATTACTCGAGTGAAGTCTAAAATGCTTTGATGGCTAAAGTATTTAATGATCTTTTTGCATTTTGTCTTGTATTTTCTTCTTTTTACACTATTCTTCTGTTTTTTTTTTCTTCATTTTGTTTTGTTTATTTTTTTTTCTTTACGATAAAAAATATATATGTTTGTTTGCTAATACATGTATGAATGTTTGCTAATCTGACTTGTATACCAGTATACCAATAAAATGAATATGAATATGAATATTCGAAAAGGACGACTTGGTTCGCCTTTAAGTGCGTCCAAAAGTGGTGTTTTCTGTAAGAAACTTTATAAGTGCGCCGCAATTATCTTTGCGGCTCACTTTTTGAATAAGTGCGCCGCAATTTATCTTTGCGGCGCACTTTTTGAATTTGGAACATCTTAGTCTTCAGCGCCGAAGAAATCGAACGCAAATATTGTTTGAATAAAGACTGGCTGGTACGACGGCCCCTAGTCGCGCCGCCGGCTGAATAAAAAAAACAAATAAAATTAAAAACGCGCGAACGTCAATTGTTTTTGTCGCCCGCGTTTTCGACAATGTTCTTTGTTAATCCATCCATGCCACTAGAACAAGTGTTCATACTTAGTTGGGCGACATGGGACCGATCTTCACTATAAGCGTGACACAACTTGCTGTGGGTTTTAGTGCAGTGTAGATATTAAATATAATTTGTTACGCTTGTCGCTTATTATGTGCATTGCTTTAAATAAATAAATAAATAAAAATCGCCGCGCCCATCTACATCCAAACAACGAGATTCACCGTCACATTTTCCTCAAAACGAGCCAGATTCGGACATTATTTCAAACACGCAGAATATGAAATCTACAACAATCTCAATTCCTAATAAAACTGTAATAATAAATATTCATAATTGCGAAAATGTCTCAAATGTAAATATAAGTGTTTAGTTGTTTTATTATTAGATATTTAATTTCAATTTAGTTGATACTCTATGTTTTATTAAATAATAATATTACAATAAAATATGAGGCGCCTTTTATTTTCTCATAGAGGGGAAGAAAAGTAGAGTGTCACTCGGGCGCAAAATATTTTTGGCTCGGGCGCTTTTTTGAATTGAGGAATTCTAGAGTAGAATCCCGAGCGTAGCGAGGGATTCTACTCGCCGTAAAAATATTATTTTGCTCCCTTGATACAATCTACTATTTCACACTCGCCGCATTCAACTTGGGTCCAAATTGCAAATCCAAATTCAAATGTTAATTCAAAGGCATGTTATTTGTTTTTCAAAATCATTCTTTTGTCTTTTTTTAGTTTGTTATTGCTATATTTTTTTTGTAATCATGGAAAACGTGGTAAATGTGTATTTTCGGATATAATAAAAATAATAATACAGAACAAAAAAATATAGACAGAAATCACAAAATTAAAAATTGAAACTGAATTGAAATTGAACTTAGACAAAGACTATGAAATAAAAATACAAACGCTGCACAAATTAGGGGTATCCACAAGATATCTCAACCTATATTTCAGGACACACGTATCATTGTTACAGGGTACTAGTTTTTAATGAAATTAAAATAAAGTTAGCAAAATCAAATAAATAAAAAAAATAAATAATCAACATCAAATATTCACAATAAAAAATATATATACAAATAAAATAACAATAATGATAAACAAAATAACAAGTAATCCTTCTGAAATAAAATCTAAAAATCTTTGGCTTTAAACTTCTTCCTTTAATAACATATTCTTGTAGTGGTCCCTAAATATTCCAATTGATCTCAATCGCAATGCCATTTCCAACCATGGCCATACTAGAATAGACCACGCGACCAGCCTAAGAAATTGATAGAGATAAATAATAATACATAGTATATTTGCTTGCATGACGTTAACTACTTATCTACTTCCAACACTGCCTTATATTTTGGTGTGAATCAAGCAACGTCGGACAGTGGTTACGTATTCGCTGAATGCAACGGGTTTGCAGATTTGTCTGTGTGGCGGAGCAGGTGCGAATACGGCTTGAGAAGCTCATAGACTTAAATATTTCTTCTAGGAGGGGGCACGATTTGTAAGCGTGTACTCCTCAAAGACATGACCTGAGTAGCTAATGGTATTCGAGTGCGGCTGAACCATTGTTGAATAATCCAGACACTTAGCAAGGTATCGCTAATCGTCGCGCCGCCCGTCTCTGTTTCGTTATCTGCAAGCGAGCACTTTTATTATTCACTGTTCTTCAACAATGCACACGCAATGCGATGGCTCGTCAAGGATTTGTCTATCTGTATAGACCTACAACATATACTAGCAGTGGCGTGCACGGCATTAACGCATAAAATCACTGCCAGTCGCCACAACCAGTCGCCACAATTTGATATATTAGTATGCTATACTCCGCTCATCCGCGGCCTTGAACTGTCATGTCAGGCTGGCTTGGAATAACCTTCATAAGAGAAGATTTCGGGCGTTTCGGTAAAGGCACTTACTAGAAATGCCTGGTGGTCACGTATACATTTACATCATTTCTTCTTGTATATACACGCTCGCATTTCATTCGTATGATCAATGATATATATTTTATTACATTGCTCAACGTCATAGTACGTTTTGGCAACCCTTCTGGGCTGGCGACGAGTAGGCGGCGCTGATAGCATTGTCCGGCGGAACTAGCTCTGCTCCGCGGTTTCACCCGCCGTTAAAATTCAGAGAAATCGGGTTATTTATAAATAATTTGAAGTCGGCATAGAAACTATAATTAATGTCATATTTTCGTGTAGTTTTAGTGTATACTGGTTTCCGCCGCATCCTGGTCTAGATAAGGTATGCACAGTTTGGCCCTCTTCGGTAATATGCACAGTTTGGCCCTCTTCGTTTTCGCTTAGCATTCGTTTTGATCGGCCCCGGGAGTCGTAACGGGATGTTAAATAGACTATAACCTTCCTCAACAATTGTAGTATCAAATGCGAAAGCATTTTTTAAATCCGACTCTACCAGTCGGATTTGAAATTAACGCGTTGAAACAAACTATTCAGCTTTGTTATTAGTATAAATATATAATAACATTGATAAAGAATGTTTTTTTATAAAGACTGATTTATTATCCAAACCCAAGAATGTAACCAATGATAACAATAATAACATTCAAGTATTAGTGCCACCTATCGCATTTATTTATAGGCTGATTACATCACAGAAATAATATGGAGAAATAGTACACCATGTATTAGTCTACCTTATGTATAACGGAATAAAAATATAAGGATGAAAAATAATAAAAATGAAAAATAAAGCCTTTAACTGATTTTAAACTTAAATGAGCGCCACTACGTTTTGTAGACAAACGCAGAAACTATAAATAAATGTAGAAAGAAAAATAAAAACTAAAAAAACTATATAAAAAAAAATATTGATCAATCAGGGGGTAGGTTATCAAAAAAATATATTTCTACCCGTTTTGCCAAGGCGGTTGTTTGCTACAAATAAAACACAAAATTATTTCCGTAAATCCATATAATTTCGGTCATCAAACAGCAGAAAGTCTCCCACAGCGCCGAAATCCGATATTGCATCAAAACATGATGAAGTATAACGTATGTGTAATATGGATGATGTGAAGGTTACATTGCTGATTAGGTCGTGTTCCTCCGGCCTGCTTTGCTCGCGAGTAAAACAAGCGGTACACAAATAAGGCTAATATAAAGTGCCTGGAATTTTCGGCCAATCCTTTTATGTCAGTGCACTATTTCATGATGTAATGTTTTAAATTTTAATTTACAATCTGTAAAATAAGAGGGAGCAGGCCCCTCTTCTCTCTAATTTGACAGTTTAATGCTCAGTGACCGACCTTAGCAATCAATATCGCTGAAAACTGAAAACGCGGACAGAGAACAAAAATACTGAAGACAGCAAGCAAGAAGTAAAAAGAAGTTTTGTTTTAGAAGTAAAATATATATTATATAATTTGACTTGGTAATTTGACTTGATATATTTTGTTTTTTACATTACAACACTGACATATCAAACATGTAAACAGAGAACTCTCAGATGAGTTTTTTTATGGGGTACAAATTTAGTTTAAATAAAAAGCATCAATTATGAGGAAGAAAAACCAGAGGAATAATCAAGAACACTACAAAAACCTTTACCATTTACGTGCCCATGTGCACAAAAAGTAATTTTTGTTACAACCTGAAAAGTGTACACTTTTCTATGTGTTGGAAAAGTGTAAACTAGTCCACACTTTAAAGTGCGCAATTATTACGTATTGAAACCTGTATACCAAATTGAAAACCCACATCGTTATGTGAATAATATTTAAAAAATAAGAGCTGCGATTCAAAAATTCGTTAGTTATTACATTATTATTTTATTTCGAGTTAGGATACCATATAGGCAAGTTTAGAGCGCGTCTATAGTTCGCCGCCATACTGCCTTATAATAATAGTATGGCGCAGACAGATGTACACCTAAGGCTAGAGTTTAGACGGTATAAATTACGGTATAAATAAAATGTAAGTAACGTATTAATTGTAACGTATTAATTCAATTACGGTAATTCCTTAATTGAAAATTGTTTTTCTTTTCTTTTATGCTCTTGCATTTTAATGTGTATGTAAACAATAAATAAATATATAAAAATGAATCTCAAGGAAAATGCGCCTGCTTTTAGGGGGGCTAAATTTGGGGTAACATTTGTGGACGCCTACCTTAATTCTGAACTCAACGCACGCCACTGTATACTAGTTATAATAAAGTCGTTCAAAAGATAGCTGCTTTATTAATTTATAAGCAAATGTTAGGACGGCGGGACATCGGTTTGTTTGTATGCAAATTATTCTGTAGGAATGGGTTTTTCAGTGCAGACTTATAATATTGCGTTGTTTTTTCCTAATTTATGGCGATGTAGCGAGAAGGGAAACGGTCGTTGACCTGCTGATCTTGCCAAGTAAAGACCAATGAAGTTCAAGACCCAGTGACAGGCAAAATACACTTCCCGGAAAGGTTGTATTAGCATTCTTACAAATGTTTCAGCTTTAAATTATATATGGATAAGTAGCCAGAGACCCAAAGCGCAGTATACCCCAGACAGTAGCTTCTCTTAGAACAAAATTGAAATCAAAGCGAATACGTCACGAGTCGTAAGGGCTCGGATATGGTCGCCAGAGACTCCGCTACTCGGCCTACGCAGATATCCGAACGCTCGAAAACGTCGCCGGCCTTTACCTGCTCGTAATGTTAACCGTTCGCGTTCGTCGGGACGTAACCCTCTACCCACATTGCCCTGTAGCTCGAGAGTAAAGCAACTGGTTGGTATACTGTGCCCAAAGTAAAAGTAACATTTAAATCAGTGGTTTTCAAGCGCAGTGCTTCGGCACACCGATGTACCGCATGCGCCCATTAGGTGTGTCGCGCGAAGTCTGTCTTTCAAATTATATAATATCAAAGACTGTATCTCAAATGACAAAATGAGAGGTTTCACTAAAAAAATAATCCGTAATATTAAACCGTCCATGTTTTCAGACACTGCTAAGAGAAAAGTCGACGCCTCAACCATTTTTAAAATACGTGATTCATTAGTGTTACTGCAAGAAAATGTTGTCAGATACTTAACTAATATTGACGTCAAAGATCTCGACTGGGTAAGAGACCCCTTCAATATTTGTCTCAGCAGTTTGGTTGGTTTAAATTTGGCAGAATAAGAAAAGTCTTACGCGTTAAAAAAATAAACGAACTTTGCATTTAAAACACAAGAAGCTGCATTAAAGCCGGTTCTGGATATACATTTCTGTGGAATTGGAGTAAAAAGGCAGGGAATTTGAGTTAGGTGAAAAGGCACTCATTGCTTTAATTTTTATTTATTTTTAGGAAAACCAACAGCTAATTATAATTTAACAAAAAGACGGAGTAGTATAACAGAGAGGCAATTAAAGGTTTTCACGTTTAAGTAACGTTGTAGAAACATATGTGACCTTTTAATTAAAGCTATCGGTTAAAAATACATAAAAAAATATTCAACAATTAGTGCTAAATAATTCACTGTTCAGCCGCTGCCTAGCTGAGTTAATACTGGTACAGAATAGATCAAAGTCAAATCGTTTAATCAAATCATTGAAATTGTCACTTGTTCGCCACAGAAATGAATTTTGCCTATAGTTGGTACCAGCATAAGGAACATGAGGAGCAGGGTTAAATCTATTGAGTTTGGAAGGAACACGGAGATTGATTTTATTTAGTAAGTCGGGACAGTTAATATTATTGGAGGTGATTTTTAGCAAAAAGGTCAAGTCCGCGGTTTCACGCCGCTTAATCAAGGTATGACATTTCTTGCATACATTGAAATAGTTAGATGAGCTGTATGGGAGTTTTAGACGGAAGCAGAGATATTTCACGAACTTCATTTGAATGCGCTCGATTCTATTTATATATTTATCATAACAAGGGTTCCATACCTGAAATGCATATTCCAAGATGCTTCTGACAAAAGTGCAGTAAAGGGTCTTAAATGTTTTAGTACGATGGAAGCAAGCTGCACTCCTCATGACAAAACCTAAAGCTTTGGAAGCTTTAGAAACAATAGATTGAACGTGATTATCGAACAGTAGATGAGAATCATGAATGACACCAAGATCTTTAACCACGCTGCATCTCTGCAAGGTCTGAAACTTTAATGAGTATGGGGATAGTCACTCATGGCTTTGGAGTTTACTCATGGCTTTACCTTTATTAATGTTTATTTAGTATTAATTTCCTTTTTTATAAAAACCTCCGATTATTTGTTTGAGTCGTGTATTTTAAAAAGGTCACCGACTGTTACTTGTAAAAACTTGCATATTCGATATCTACAACACGTGTCGATACTTGCAAAACGCCGCCCGCCCGTCTGCAACGCTTGTTCAGACGCGCAAAGGGACGAAATACGACGTGCTGTGCTTGCAATCTTGCATGAACTTGTTTGATTCTTCACCAATGACCTATGTATATCAATTTTCATGGCGATCGGTTGAACGGTATAGAAGTTGATGTGCTGCAGCGCCATCTGGTGGCGAGTTACAACAAAGCTTATAACATAAAAACCTTCTCCATGAAAAAATACATATATGTGCCAACTCAGCCACAACGCAAATTTCCATCATTATATCTAATCTTCACATTTTTCGATGAGTTTTGGGAATATGGTAGAAATGTGGTCTACGAGAAAAACGTTTGGGAACCTTTGCTCTAAACAATGAATAAACTTTTCGAAGTCTCCGAATTTTACTAAAATTTGCCAAAAAATCACTTGGTTTATTTTTTCGGATTTCTTATATTTTGCTGAGAAACGAATGCATTATGACAAATCCAACCTTTTAAGGGAAATCATTAATTTATTGACTTATAAATGGACGCTAGGTTATGTTATTTTAAGAACTAGTACCAGGACATCAATATAGTCACTTTTATAGTTTTTTTTCTTTTCTATTTCTTTGCGTATTCTCGTAAGATATAAAAGATAATTAAATAATAAATAGCTTTATACCTCTATCCCAGCTATTCATATAATATTTGTAAGTATAGCTTTTCATTTTTATTGTGCGATGTGATGTTTAGATAAAGATAAAAGATAAAAAGTATTTATTTCCAATACAACCATACAATTGTAATTAATCTTAAACTAGTTACTCAATTTAGACAAGAGATGATATACAATATATAGCTTTAAACTTACCAATTTACAAAAACGAAGACTATATGATAACAGTTTACAACAAAACAATTAACGATAAATAATATGTATTAGATTAAATGGGTAGATACGATGCTATGTATTTTCAAAATACATATGGGTGGGGGCATATGGTATAAATGCATATGGTATACATATATGTATTTTAGGGTGGTCCTTAAAGATCGACAGTTAAATCGTGTGAACACATCCGAGTTTTCGATACGCACGCATTGCAGCCTGGAAAACAAACAAACGAACTCAGTCGCCTCTCCGAGGATGAGTGATTTTGTCGGTTCTGAGTTTGAGCCCGAGCTCCCACAGGCCGCCAAAATTGGGCAGCTCGGGTTGTAGTCACAGAGCTCGCTGCGGGTACTAGCCCGATTTTGCTTAACGATACGAGTTAACGATAGTAATATTAGAAAGAATTTTGTAAGTCGCACATGTTTCAGTGAATTTAGTGTAAAAAAACCTAGGAAGTTGCCGTTCTACCAATGAAATTTAACATCATATATTTTGTATGAAAATCAATATGACTTTATGACTTTTTTGATTTACTATATTTAGGGCCATAGATTTTGTTTCATTCCGTTTTTCTTTAATTGAAATTTTATTCAAAATCGCCATTTCTGCTATTCTCGAATAAGGGTTCCTCATTTGAGATAGAAGTAGTTCCTTATATGAGACAGTCTCATAATGTGAACACTAAAAATAAAAGACGGCTCTAATCAGTTTACATTTATATATTTCATAAGATCTATTTTTTTTTTTCATTTTTTTTAAAAATTATTATGACAAATTATGCAAATGATGACACCTCTTGTCAAGTAACGGCAATCTTCGTGACACCATTTTAAATAAATTGTACATTGTGCGCATTTTTCACACTTTGTAACTTCACTGAACTTTCTAATGCATATGGCGTCACTTTCTTCTTCTTCATCGTCACTATCAATTCTTTATCATCTGCGTTTGTGGACGACTCTTTCTATTTGTTTTTATTCTCCTTCTTTTTCTTTTTCTTAGTTTTATCCTGCTGCATTTTCTTTCTGTATATTTGTTTCATTGGCATTAATTATTTGTTGCTTGTATGTAGTACGAGGTTATTCAATTAGTAGAGCCGATACGATAGGTTTCCTCAGTTTTCTTTTTAGAATCTTTGGGATAGGGCTAAAAGCAATGATTAATGACTGTTGACATGTCATTGATATTGTAATATAATAATAATAATAGGTATGTATTCATGAATATATTTAAATAATATGTATGTAATAATAAATAACGCGTATTCACATTAACATTATTTCTTTATCTCCTCCTTCCCTCTCCTCTCCTCTGCTCCTCCTCCTCTGCTCCCCACTCCTCTACTCCCTTCCTACCTCCCACTATGTGCGTTTTTTTAATAATTAAATGTTTATTAGGTATAAATATGTATTTTAGCTTTTTCTTGAAATTTAATAATATTGTATCTAATCTTTTGAAACAGCTGTATGTTTCCTAAATAATAACAAAATAATAAATAAATAAATTAGAGTAAGTTAGTATAATGCAGCGAGCTCTCGGTCTTTTCATAGTCGTCGGGCGGCGGCGCGGCGCGGGGCGGTCGATCGTGTGAACGCGGCCTCAGGCCCGCAGGCAGCCGAGGGCCGCGGAGGGACAGGATGCGAGCGGCCCGCGCGGCCTGCGAGTCACGTCCTTCCGAGGCCCGCGCGCTTCCGGCCTCGACGCCTCCTCATCCTTCCAATTCCCACCGCGTCCGCGCTTACTAAAAAAAATGGCGCGACCGGCTAACGGATTAGCCCCACTGATTCATTTGCCTTTATCCTTTGTTGCCCAATTGAAGACCCAAATGAGACTAACATTTTTTTACAGAAAAGGGTTTTTTTAAGGCCAAGACGTATGCGGCTTGGTAGCTATGTCAAAATATTAGGTAGGTACAACGAAAACCTCTCGAATTTCATTAACTCAGTGAGTAATAAACTGTCGGTAACCAACCGACTACATCCACATGTATAGCTTACACTATTGCACGTTATTTCGCAATCTCTGCATATGTCGTCGAAAAAGACAGTGACGGTAATATATTTATTTATTTATTTTATTTACAGGAAACATACAGCGCTTCAATAATTATTACTAATTATTCTAATACAGTGTTTCGCTGGCCGATTAATTGTTTCCTACATTATTTTCTTATACGGTAAATCGAAAGTTGCATTGCACTAAATTAAATTAAATTACAATCGAACTATTACAAGGATAGGAAAGAAGAGGGATGGGATATATGTAGGATAGGATATAGGTATTGAAATTATACTCTTTGCTATTCTCATTTTCGCTCTGAGTGTTTTGAGACAATTTGTATACTCACTATGTAATCACTTCCTAGACGCCTAGTGAGCTAAGGACAGCCTCGCTGAATTTAGGTTGATTCAAGTAAAAAATGTCGATATCTTCGAATCGACTATTGTAGGTGGTCATCGAGCGGTGCATAACAGAGTTTTGGGCGTAACTAGTGTTCACACGAGGGATTTCGAACGTACGAGGAGAGCGACCCTTCGTGGCGGAACCAACAACGATAGTTTTTTACCAAATGAGGGCTATCAATTTTGTTGTGTATTATTTTGTGCAATAATGTCATATCAGCCGCTGTGCGGCGGTCTTCCAATGGAAAACATACTGAAATAGTTCAGCCTGCTCTCGTAGGTTTCAAGTCCCAAGCGCTCACGATAGTCCATTGCAGGTATCTAATAAAACGTCTTTGGACGCCCTCCACCCTATTTTTATACACGCCATATTGCGGCCAATATAGGCCATGATCAGTGATATAGGCGTAAACTTACGTTACGAACATGTACACATACCGCTTGAATTCAAGTTTTAGTTCAGTTAATAGTGAGCAAACGGAGTTCTTCACTGACAGGCGGGTAGCGAATGGTTTCGTGCAGCGTAGGCGAAAACAACCATTTTGATCTCAGATCGGCTCAACTCACGATTCAGCTCCTATTCAGAAGCCTACACGTGCGGAAGCTACCCCGGGTAAGACTCTCGCGACTCAGGCCTCACGACTGGTGGACCGGTTTCTCCTGCTGGGATTGCATCCCTGCGCTACTGGACGGTTTGCTTATCGTTCGGCGACGCCAATCGGTTGTGCACTCTGACTAATTGCTGAAGGAGTCTGTAGACTATGGAAATATACTGTCTGCTAAGGAGCGGGGGTGGATGTTGACCTGCTTTCATGCCACTCTTGAAACGACCTATGGGCCACCCGACCCCGTTTGGCACTACGGGAAAAGGAGCGTAAGTGACTTCGGACCCATAACCAGTCGGGAGGATGGAGATATCCTGAAGGTTAATTCCAGACTCAGTTATCCTTCCAAAACTGGTAGTTAGGAGGCGAGGTTGCCCGCTGGGTATCTCTCCCGGTGCTTCGCCGTATACGTTGGCCTCTAACAGGCTTGTTGGCGGAGCTAGACAGTAGATTGTCGTGTTTCTTAGTATTCTACGCTCATCCCACGGCTGAAAGAATGATCACATATCGTTATAGTAGTCTGGGGTGACGGGTTCGCCCGTTGTAGTCGACACCACCTTACTGTCAGATGTGGAGGGTCGACCCATGTAGCCCGGATAGGACCCTGGCATGCGGGCCAATTTCCCTAGGAACCGTCCTTTGGGCGCTTCTGGACGGTTTGCGCACTGATAGTCAGGGGAGTCTGGAAACGGATCTGTTTCCTATAGAGCGGGGGTAGTTGTTAACCTTACGACAACTGATCTTGAAACGACAATTTTGCCACCCGATCCCGGGTGAAGAGGCGGGCAAAGGATGCCGTGGTCCGCAATAGATTCGGTAGACACCTAATCACCGCTACGTAAGGGAGAGGACCGCGCAAGCGACCTCGAATACGTAACCAGTCGGGAGGCACACATTTAGTGGAAATAATGCCGCGACGATTTCAATCAGTCATTGATGCGAACGGTGGACCAACTAAGTACTAAATATAATAAAAGAAAAGATAATACATATTTTAAGTTACTATCGACTAAATATAATAATCAATGAAATGTATGTAGACTTTTGTCAATGGATTTTTTATGTTTTTTTCAAATAACTTTGTTAGTTTGTATTGAAGAATGTATTTTCTTTTGAGCATTATCATTAAAGAAGAGTTCTAAAGAAAACTGCATCATTACTTTTTCCTATTATGTTCTGGATTCTCAAACTACCAAAAATGGAGGGTATGTAGACTTTTGTCGCTCACTGTATATATACATTTAATGGATAGAATATAGTCGATGTTTTTCACATGTCATCAGAATAAATATTCTATTGTATTCTATTCTAATCAACCATTTGAGATAGCATTCAATTCCTTGTATCTACTGTACTATCGGAAGAGTCAGTTTTGCATTATTAATATCTGTGTTGTTTCTAATTAGAGCTGGCTATCTTCACTTGCTATCTGTGTTTATAAATGATACAGGAAGTTGACTAGAGATGGCGCCTCTGCAAATTGAATGGTGTATGACATAATATTATCATTGAATTATGGGATTGTTCTGTTAAATTGCCAATCATTACACATTGACACAGAAACGTACCGGATAAGCAGACTTTCCCCTCTGTTTTCTTCCAACATTGATTTTTGAATCGACATAGATATCTCGTATTTATTTATTTTATTTATTTATTGGTTACATAGACATTCAAGTGCAAGAGCACAAAAGAAAATAAAAATAATGTACAATTTAGGAATTACTGTTATATGTTACATTTAACCGTAATTTATACCGTCCAAATTTAGGTATACATATGTCTGAGCCCAGGTTAAATAGCGCATAAATTATTTAGATGTATATTTTTCTAATGTGCTAAGTAAGTGCAACCGAGCCCGCCTCTCTAGGCACTCCTGTGTTAAGGCGAGCTCATTTTCTGAGTCATACTGAAGTAGCACGGTTATATCAGAAAGAAAGAAAAGTAAATTATATTATATATTAAAATTGAATATTTTTACCGCAGATTACGTCATACAGATGTGAATAGCGCCCTTTTGCCGCCAAAGTGGCTGCTGCGTCGCGTTCATACAAACTTCAATCTTATTGTTGTAATATTGCCAAGATAATAGGGTAGGCAAATAAATTTATGGCCATTAAACTGACATGAGCAGTGACGGCTCAAGGTTCTGTCCTAAGAAAAAAAAACTGCTTCGGACTTTGGACCCTTAGGCTAACTTTGCCTTATAACAAAATAGAAGTATTATAATATAGCCTTATAACATTAATTCGAATAGATACGTACTAAAAGTTGGTCATAGTAATATACAAAGTAGTCAGTAAAGTGTTAAATAATCAAATCAAAGCTAAATAATACATTTAAAAACTAAAAGTACAGATATCATTATCATTTAAATTGGTATAATATTTGTATTAATGGGCCTCGAATTCGGTCAGATCATAGAAAGGGTGGTCTATCAGCATCTCCTGATTGTTTTTTTTTACTTTTACGACCTCCAGCTGTTTGATAGTGGTAGGGAGTAGATTTTTGAATTTAATGCTATTTAATTTAAATCAAATGCTGACGTGTCTCTGTCTACTTGCTGGGAAAGTTTTAAAGGTGACAACCGATATCTTTTCTGTAGAGGGCAGAATGACGTTCATATCTTTACCATGTTTGCATTCCACGTTCCAATGTATAATGAAAAGCGATAGAGATATGAAATCATCCAGCTTATGACATTTTCTTTCTGAGTTCAAAAATAATTTCTCTAGAATAGAGACTCTAGAATAGAAACCCTCTGGTTTTCTCTCAGAGTCTCTCAGTTGCGAGGTTGGCATTGGTTATCAAGTTCCACTCAATTAAGCCTGTTATACTGGTATCCTGTGTTAATTTTGTAAACCTTTTAGCGATACTTTCTGTTGTTAGGACGCCATATCTTTTTTCATTTGATTTTTTTTTGTGAGATCGTGGTCGAAGTTATTTTAATTATTAATGGTTATTTTTTTTGTTTTAGGGAAAGTGACGGGTTGACGGGCCCCGGAGGCGAAGTTGGAGGGGATCTGTCGCCGTTCGATCACTACGCTAAGGTACGACAACAATTCATTATCTTAGACATAATTTAATGTACGTAGCTACACTTTCAGGTTAAAACATTCTTTTACATATGTAAAATATTTTGTTGTATTATGTAATATTGCATATTGTAAAATAAATAAAAAAAAAGTGTTTCAGCATTTATGTAGAATTTATTGTTACATTGAAATATCTTATTTTAGCCATTTTCTGGGCAGGTAAGTACCTACTTGAGCGGTACCACCTTAATCATAACCTCGCGGAATCGAAATAAAGGTCATTGATTGCAGTTGAAGGGTCCCGGAGAATAATGATCAAAGTCAACTTTTGGAAATTTTTGGTAATTCTATTTTTTAAATTAAATAACTCAAAAAATTACATTTTAGTAAGTGTTTGAGTGACAAGAAATATAGTTTGCCTTTATCCTACTACTATTATAAACGCGAAAGTTTGTAAGAATGTATGTATGGATGTTTGTTACTCTTTCCGCGGGGCGCAGGTAGTACCAAAATATTTGAGTTTCTAAAAAAAAAATACATTTAGCTTAAACTACACCTCAGTACAGTTTTTTATGAAATATTTTTTATTTATGTAAAGATACATAAATATATACATGTACTATCTGCGCCCCGCGGTTTCACCCGCGTGGTGATGGAAAATTGTGATAATGATCATAGAAAACTATATATCTTTATAAATTATAGCCTATGTGTTATTCTGATGTGTAAGCTATATTATTGTAAAGTTTCATCAAAATCCATTCAGTAGTTTTTGCGTGAAAGAGTAACAAACATCCATACACACATTCTTACAAACTTTCGCGTTTATAATAGTAGTAGGATAATTCAGGAATTTACTAAATCAGGCCTTTCATTTGACACTAAGCACGATCTAATCATCTTGCTCAGAAAGAATTCCATCTTTAATATTTATATTGCATTGTAAGCGACTTCTTAATTTAACACAATTATTAGGAAAAATATTTTTCGACGTTATTTTGGGCCAACCTATATATGTAGGTAGATTGGAAATAATTGATTTAAAATTTGGCGCGTGTTCTTTGAATGTGTTTGAGTGTGTGTGCGGTGTTGGTGTGGGGAGGGAGGGAAGGGGGATTGAGTGGGTCGCATAGGGGAGCTGGCATGGAGCCTGGCACGTGGCGGCAGCTGCTCGGTCGGCAGGTGCTCGCTGCTGAGCTGCAGCAGACTGCAGATGGCGCGAGGCACCCATGCATATTTTCTCCCTCTTTTCCTCTAGCCCTCTCTCGTTCCTTCACCGTTTACCGATAAAAATGTATTTTCGAACTGCACGCTGGAAATTGTTGCCAATTTACGACTCGTGCCTTGTTTCCCTTTATATATCCGATGTATCGATTGCAGATGTGTTTGGAGAAGTTATTATTACGTAGGTACCTATGAAGTTGCCGTTCTATAAAAGAAATTAGGATCAAAGATTTTGTGTGAAAATTGCGTATTTTATTGATCGATGTATTGACTAGGGAGTTGGATCGACGCCCCAGGACTTATTTATTTTCGATGATTTAGACACACGAAAATATCCGATTCATACATACCAAACATTAGAAAGACAAATGAATATAGTTCAAAGTTCGTCATTTTATTATGCAAAACAATAATATAAATAAGATAACGGTCAAACTTAAAAATATTATAAAATCCATTGGGGGCCAAATCAGTTTTAGCATAATTATGTAGAAGCAATTAAGTACAGTTTTGACTGTAAATGAAATTAGTTAATAGAGGTATAATATAGACACAATGTTGTTAGTCACCGATTGACAAGTAGGGATCTGTGAATATTCTCTTCTTATAATTCTTAATTTTTTTGAATACAGGAATAAAAATAAATAATGCAGGTTTAAATAAAAATAAAATAAAATGCAAACGGAGCTGCCATGGAATTCATCGACCGAAGTCGGGCCCATCATATAGTGTTATTACACTTCTGTGGGGTGAGCAGTGGATTCCGGACTAACGTCCGGCTGTGGTAGGTTTAGGACAGCTGTCTTGCCACATGAGAGCGTCCACCTTACCACCCATTCACTTCCCTTTTGAAGCCATAAGCCATTGCTAATAGAGCCATTGGTCATAGAGACATTGCTCATACAGCCATTGCTCATAGAGCGTACAATATTTTATATCAAGTTTAAAAACACATTTAATTTTCATATTATCATATTAATGTTATCGTATTATCATATTAAATAATCCAAAACTGTAAAAATCAAAATCAAGCGACGATCAACCGACAATAAAAATAATATATTGTCAAAAAAATATAATATTACACGGCCCGGTGGCATAGTGGTTAGGACGCCTGATGCCGAGAGACTCAAATCTATTTTCAATTCTTAAACTTGGTAAGTTTATGAAGCTTGGTAATTAGTGATGTTGAAGAGGGAATAGCGTGGCTTTGAATTTGGGATTTGGGATTCCAACTCAAACCGAAGTTAGTTAACTGAAATATGGCAAAATAAACTTTCATATCTGTCATTTTTAGGTATATAAAATTTGTTTGAACAAATCGCAAATTGTATGCATTCAGGAGCAATGAATCCGGGTCACCAAAATACACCTTATTATCTGGGAAACTAAGAAAGCTAGTGTATTCAAATAAATAGTATTATCTAGACTATTTAATCCTACTCAAACAAAATTAATAACACTTCTTGGATGCTGTAAAGTAAGAACATAAAAAAGGCTTAAATCAAAATAAATGATTTATTGAAAATCATACTATTTATTTATTAATTAATTGAATAAATTTAACAACGTATTTGCATTGCATATGTATCACATTACAATGTAAGTAACATTGCATATGTATCACTAATATATCAATAAACAATTATTTATATTTTAATAAAATTAAAATTAAAATTGAACACGGCCAATATGAGCATTTGCCTGTATGTACTGCTTCTGCCCAACAAGTGTCAGGACTTGTTCCAAGGCAGCGAGATCTCTAGTTTTATATTCATTTATATTCGGCAATTTGGAAAAAAAGAAAAAAGAAACATAATCACTTACTAATGATCGCAATAGGATTTTTTTTAAACCAGCTGACCCATCGAACTTCGTACCGCCTAACAGTCAATGAATGTCGTGTTACAGATTAGCTGAACTTAATTTATTATGTTATGAAAGTAATACAATGAATACAAAATAAATATTAAGTTCACTTACTTTATTAAGATAATAACACAAAAAAAATATAAAAATACAAAAAATAAGTATATCAATCGCGTGTCAGCAAGACATGATCGAATTAAACTATTTACATATTGTGCAGCATGGGATGCACTCGGTTTAATTATCTTCATTGAAGCACCTTGTCATATACGTCATTTTTTGTTTTTTTTTTATCAGGCGCAAGAAAAAATAAATCCGATGATTTGCCGACACGTAAACATGCCACGTACAACTGACCATGAGAAAAACACAGGTTTACATTTTGTATAGGAAAATGTTTTTTCTTTTATTTTAATTTTTCGTCAATTTTCCAGTTTTTATTTTTAATGGTTATTCTGCTATTCGGGACGGAGACATATACAATCAAAAACCAAATCAAAAACCATGAAAATCGGTCCAGCCGTTCTCGAGTTATAAGTGTTCGAACAAACCCGACTTTGGTTTGTATATATAAAGGGTCCGCCAAATAACTTTTTTTTTTGAAAATGCTATTAAAAAAAACTACTGAATATTTTTTCAAATTTCTTTTTTTATTTGAAAGTACAATCCCTCCGGTTAATGATGGAAAATAATTTCATTCAAATGGCTGCCTCGGTTGGCCATGCAGTAGCCTACACGATGGGTCCAATTTTTAAGTACATTATCGATTGTGTGCAGCTGTATTTCACCAATGGCTTCACGAATATTGTCCTTTAAAGCGTCAATTGTCTCTGGTTTGTCGGCGTAACACTTATCTTTGACGGCACCCCACAAAAAGTAGTCCAACGGTGTCAAATCGCAGCTCCGAGGTGGCCAAACGACATCAGCTCTGCGGCTGATAATGCGATTTTCAAAAACAGGGCGCAAAACATCAAGTGTAGCGTTGGCTGTGTGGCACGTAGCGCCGTCCTGTTGAAACCAAATGTTGCCAATATCCTCCTCTTCAATTTCTGTGAACAAAAATTATATAGATAGATACAGAAAATATATATTCGTGTTAAATAAAATAAAATAAATGTCAAATAATAGTAAACTATAGTAACCAACATTTATGAATAAACAATAGTAATCAAAAAAATCTCCGAAAATAATAAGAATTTTCAAGGATAACACGATGAATTCGTAATGACTATGAATTCACTGCATTTGCTTTTTTTCATGTTCTTTCACAAAAAAATAAGAATCGTTTCTGGTATTCAATTTTTATTATTATTTAGGGATTATTGAATAAGCTAGCATTCTTAGTTTCCGAGATAACAAGGCTTATGTTTTTGATCCGGATTCACTGCTCCCGAGTGCATATCACAAAACACTCGCTTTGCGCACAATTTCCATTTCCGAATAACCCCCAATTTGTGAGTGCGACCTCCTATTATGCATAAATTAGAAATGTTCTCCCCTTCTTTTTGCGTTTAGCGTAGATTACTTAATTGAGGCATTATTATAATAATTGCAGCGTTCACATAAGTCCACAATTGTCGTTGTACGTCTTTATGTCCACTGTTGTAAATAAAAATATAGACTCGGACTGTTAAAACTTACCAATTTAAAAAGCGTGGAATATCTAATTAAAATATAACATTTGCTGTGAACTAACAAGAGACGATGGGATCAAAGGAAATCAACTGTTTTTACTTCATAATCTGTTATCAGTTGGTTTGGGGGTTGACATTCATGCTTATAGGCATCATGCTCATTCATGCTGATAGGCATCATGCTCGAATCATTCGTGCTGATAGGCATCATGATTGATCCGAGTGCTTTATGACGCAGATTTTCAATGATGAAGGTCTATTTGAAGACAACGTGAAGACATATTAGTTTTAGATTATTCAAATTTTGTTCTGTTCTGTTAGCAACTTAACACTCGATTGAGCAATAAATTGCTAATGTTATGACATAATTTTCCGATTAAAATCCATTATGCAATTTAACTTCCTTTGTTATTTTCCTTGACCTTCGACATTTGATCGCGTCGGTGGAATTCCTAATGAGCTCCGCGGGTCGCTGACATTGTTTTGTATGGAATCGATATTCACGTCTTGACACCGAGGACAGGCGATGCTGACTGTATCTACTTATACACTCGTTGGGTAAAAACTAAAATTGCTTCTCATTTTGGAAGCTAAGGATATCCGGCATTTTCCCCTGTTAAAGTCAGCGAAAGATCTTGTTTAGTCTGTCCTTTTGGGAGCTAACGGGCTCATGATGAGTTGGCCACGATGACCCATGTGTTCAGGGTCGGTCACACTCACGGGTCAACACCCATCCGACGGCCTCCACGCACCTGGGTAGGACACTGGGTCAACCAGTCTCCCCTGGGAATCAAA
This sequence comes from Micropterix aruncella, assembly GCA_944548615.1. NCBI lineage: Eukaryota > Metazoa > Arthropoda > Insecta > Lepidoptera > Micropterigidae > Micropterix > Micropterix aruncella. The sequence goes on from OX155954.1 coordinate 37,900,669, forward strand.
CCTCTGGCGCTCCTGGACGGTCTGCGCACCGTGCGGCGCAAGCCAATCGATTGTGCTCTCCGACTAACAGTTAAGAGTTTCAAGGCGATAGGTGAGGGCAGCAAACCCCGCCCACCGCCCGGGCAGTTATAACGACGGGGGTCGTCTTGTCTGCCCGGGATGTCGTGCTACGACAACCCTGCGCGTACCAGAAGGGTAGAACGCGCAGGGGGTGAAATAGGGTAAACCACCCCCCCCGTACCGCCCCGAGAACCCATTTATTTAAAATAATAAAAGATATTTACAAAGTAAAAATTTACAAAAATAATACTAAATTTACCATATTCACAATAGAAAAGAAAAAAAAAACAACAAATATCACAAATTTAGGGCCGGTGAGCGGGGTAGAGGACGCATCAGAAACGATGATGGTGGAGGCGCACGGTCCGTGGGCAGGTCTCGGAGCAGCCACGGGGGGGAGGAATCCCTGGATCCTGCAAAGAACGAAACGCCCCTCGGGGCGGTAAAGAGACGGACACAAAGACGGGCACTTCGGGCTGGAAGTATCCGCCGAATCACGCCACCAAGGAAGAGGGTACCCCCTGGGGGGTATCCCGAGGCCTCATGCTTTCCCAAGAAGCCACCCAGTGCTCCACAAACTCGCCAAACGACTGGAAGCAGCTCCTACAACTGACCAGATCCGGGTACCAAATCGGAGAGCGCCCAACGCACGCGGCCACTGCATCCATCAACTTCTCCCGTGCAGCCGCTAGAATTGGGCAAGACCAAATTACGTGTTCCGCAGTTTGGCGACCATACCCACAGGCGCACCGGGGGTCATCGGCAAGTCCAAAGTCAAATAGTTTGGCTCTGAACTCTCCGTGGCCCCCAACCAGCTGCGTGGTATGGTGGTCGAACCGCAGAAACGAATTTGCCATCCGCACTGCGACGGACGGGAAAAAGCAATGGGTGAGGCGGCCAGTACCCCCGGCGTCCCATCTAGCCTGCCAGACACGCAAGGACTCCACCCGAATCAGGCGGGCAAACTCCCCAGCTCGGTGCGCCACCGGGTCGATCGACAGGCCATGAAGGACTACCGGCTCGCCCCGGCGGTACCGCGACAACGCTGCACGCTCCAGAATCTCCAGGTCAATCGGCAGAACGCCAGCGATGACGGGTAACGCAAGAGTGGACGTCGTTCTGTACGCCCCGGTCAGGGCCACGAGAGGGATGCGCTGTCCGCGCAGCAGCGCGACACGCGTCGCCTCAGGAACAGCAGACTCTGTCCAAGCGCGTGCGGCATAAGTCGCACGCGGGACGAAGACGCCCTTATAGATAGTCATGACCGCCGGGAAACGAATTCCCCAGTCGGCCCGACTCACTCCGCGGAGCGCAAAGAATAGATCCCGGGATTTTTCGGCTGTAATCTTTGCGTGCGAAAGAAAGGAAAGGGAAGCCGTAAGCGTCACCCCCAGGTATCGAACGGTGGCCGGGAAGGATACCGGGCGACCGTTCATCCTGATGACAGGGTTCGCTTAAGATGTCCCTTCAGGAGAAGCGCCTGAGTTTTCGTCGGAGAGAAGGTGAGTCTGTTTCGCTGTCCCCATCCGAGGATCAGGTCCAGCGAGTCAGCCACCCTTCTCTCGACCTCTGCGCGACTCCTGCCGCCCACCAGGAGAAGGGCGTGGTCTGCATAAGCGCTGACGGTGCACCCCTCCGGGTAAGGTAGACCGAGGAAATCATCAAAGAGAATGTTCCAAAGGCTAGGACCCAACACTGACCCCTGTGGACAGCCCATGGTCGGGGTTTTGGTGACGCTGGTCGGGCCGTACCTCAGAGTGACAGATCTGTCTGAAAAGTAGCTCCTCACTACTTTCAACAAATTGTTCGGGCACAGGCGGGCGCGAAGCTTGCATATAAGCATCGGCCACCACGCGTTGTCGAATGCACCGGAGATATCCAAAAATACGCCTACCACGTAGCGGCCGTCGTAGTTGCGGACCCAGTTCTTCGCAAACAGGATGGCGTCCTCCGTGCTTTTCCCTCGGGTAAATCCAAACTGACGCTCGTTCTGGGGAGACAGAGTCCTCTCCAGCCGTTCGCGCACAAGCACTTCTAGCACCTTACCCATTATGGGAAGGAGCGTGATGGGCCTGTACGCTTTCGGATCCGAGCGCGGCTTGTCGTTACCTTTGGGAATCACCCGCAGGAGGCCAGCCTTCCAGCATAATGGGAAATGACCGTCCCTAATGCATTTCTGCATCAGGACAGTCACCTCCCATCTTGCGAATTCCCACACCCGCTTCACTATATCAGACGTAAAGTTGTCTATCCCCGGTGCCTTTCTACGCGATAGCGACCCGATGATGGTGCCGACCTCGTCCGCTGTTACCTCTGACAGATCAGGTACGCGCGAGTCTACGGCAATAAGCCGCCGCAGCTGCGCGTGGTGGGGATCGTCATTGTCATTCCGATCCGATGGACACAAAGAACCGAGGAGAACTGAAAGAGTGCCTTCGGTGTCAAGCGGGGCGGAAGTACCCTCGACAATGCTAGAGAGGTAGTTCCCACCCCGCTTGGCACCTTTGTCGATGACGTTCTTCATGTCCCATGGGTTTGCATTCCCAACTTCGCTAACCCATGTACGCCAGGAATCAGTCTTGGCACGCCTAATAGCGGCGTGGTAGACGCTCCGAGCCGATCTCAGGGACTCCCGAAGTACCTCCACACGCTCAGGGGGAAGAGAACCCCTGCGGGCTTCCCCCATGCGGCGGTACGCTTGCCGGAAGCACCTGCGAAGGTCGGATATTTCCGGAGACCACCACGGGGCCGTAAAGCCGCCGAAGGGCCTCCTCCGACCGAGGACCGACTCGCAGGCCGAGGCAACTGCCTCATGAAGTGCAACACTAAGTGCCTCGGCCGAATTGGAGTGAGGGGACGGGAACCGGGAGAGCCTCTCACAGAGGGACTCCCCAAAACGGTCCCAGTCCACGTCCGAGGTGCGGTACGCCCATTCTGAGGGGGACGGGGGATTCACACGGCGGCCAATGTCAAAGGTCACTAGTCTATGGTCTGAGGAAGACGACGATTCGTGGACGGTCCAGTTCATCATCTCCCGGGCGAATCCAGGGGAGCACAGCGTCAAATCCACATTGCTGGACCCGCCGGGGCCACAGAAGGTCCGGGGCTGCCCGGGGGAGTTGACAATATGCAACCCATGGGTCGCTATCAGCTCCTCGACAGCCTCGGCTCTTCCCTTCGCGACCCTGTCCAGGCGGTCCAGGTTGCCGTCGTCGTGCCAGGACGGGGAGCGGGCATTAAAATCGCCCGCTACCACTACCGGCCGACCCCGAAGAGCGTCAAGGGCCGCGGCGAGTTCAGCAATGTAGGCGTCCACAGCCTCGCCAAACTGGAAGTAGACGCTGATGAAGTAGCAGTCCACATCGTTGATAACTATGGACGCGCAGGCGAGGTGCTCACTGGAGAGCCGATCCAGGAACAGGGGAGGCGGGAGAGACGAACTCACTGCGATCCCTGCCATGGGTCGGTGCCCCTTCTCGAGCACAACGCACTGCCCGTCTATACCCCGGGTTTTACCGAGGAACGTGAACTGCTCCTGCACAAACGCCACTCCAATGCCCATCGTCTCAAGCGTGCGACCGAATTCGGCCGTTACAGCCCGGCTTCTCTGCAGATTCAGTTGCGCGCAACTTATCATTAGTTGGGGACTATGCCCCGCCATAGTTCGTGGTGGCTATCTCCCTGTCCACCGCGCGCTGATAGGCCGGACAGCCCGACGAGCCCGTCACGTGAGCTGCTTCCTTTCGCAGACCCGAGCATGTGGCACACTTGGGGGGTGCCTCCTTAGCAGGGCAAGCCGACCTCTCGTGTCCCTTGCCGGCGCAATGTCCGCAGACTACCTCCTGCGAGCACTTCCCCTGGGTGTGCCCGAAATTGTGGCAGCGGAAACACCTTACCGCCCCGATGTAGTCACGCACTCTGCAAGAGTCCCAGTCCAGGAACACTCTCCCCCCCGCCACAAGCACCGCTCGCACCGCCGGGTGCACGATCCAAACACTTTGGACGACAGGGCCGTCCCTCTGGCCGAACGCGAACGCCCGGCGGGTCGAGCCTAGCGCAGTTGACTTATCCACCGAGCAGCGGCCCTCGAGGTTCTGCGACCAAATAAGCTCCTTTATCTCTCCTTCCTTTAGGTCCCGCGGAATGTCGTGGATAACAATCCGCGGAAATCGACCCTGCGGTTCGACGGCCCTCAGCCCCGCACCGCGAAGTTTCTCGCCCGCGGCCTTCACTCTTTCCAGACCCCCAGGAGTAGAGGTCTGGACCAGCACGCCGGCCCGAGCAACCTTCCTCACGGTGACCGGCCGGAAACCGTCGGCCGCAGGGTCAAGTGCCTTTAAAAGAGCCGCTTTGGTCGCCTCCGAGGTGGCTGCGGCATCCTCAATCGCGGGGTAGATTAGGACCGAGGGCCTCTTTGGAGGCACCTCCCTGGTCCGATTCCCCGCGACCTGAAGGTTGATACCCCTCTTAAGGGCATCCCCATAAGAGGGCGAGGATGAGCTCGGGGGGGAGGTCAGCGAAGGGGCAGGTCTTGCAACCAGCTCCCTCACGGAGGCCTCCATCGACCTCATCCCCCCCAGGATCTCATCCGCGATCCCGAGCCGCCCATGGGCGGCAGCGAGATCGCAGGCAAGCCTGGACACCAGACCCAGGATGCCCACTGTCTCCCCGGCCAGCCTCGTCTTCTGATCCGTCGTTAGACGGGAGCGGGCCGGGGTATCCCCCTCACATGTGATGGCCATAATGCGGGCCAACGCGTCCTCTACCACACTCACCGCCTCCTTAGCGTCACTGGCATCGACCGCAGATGGCGGAGTAGACACAGACACCGCGGGCGCGCGCGTACCAACAGCTCTGGTAGGGGGGGGGGGGGCGGTGGCCCTCGCCCCATCGCCCGCAGTGTCCGTGTCCGTCTCCCGTTCGCCGTCCTCGTCGCTGCACTCAAGATACACCCTCTTGGCCGCCTTCGGAGGGGTTTTCTTCTTCAGAAACCTCTTTTCTCTCCGACTAACAGTCGGAGAGAAAAGAGGACAGAAACCTCTTTTCTCTCCGATTTCTCTCCGACTAACAGTCGGGGGAGTCTGGGAACTGTATTGTTTCCTATAGAGCGGGGGTGGTTGCGTACCTTACGGCGACTGCTCTTGAATTGACCATTGGCCATCCGATCCCGGTTCAGAGCCGGGCAAAGGACGCCTTGGTCCGCGATAGATTCGGCGTACTCCGTTTCACCGCTTCATAAGGGAGAGGACCGCGCAAGCGACCTCGAACTCGGAACCAATCGAGAGACCGGAGAAATCTGGTCACAATTGTAAGTGAGGGCGCGAGTATCTCGAGCCCGCCGGGTTTATTCCTGGCTAACTCGCGGTAAGGCGTTGGACTCTCACGGGTTGTGGCGTAGCTAGACGTCGGATTTGTTATGTCCAAAGTCTTCTACGCTCACTGCAGGTCGATAGAACGACTAATCGTTAAAACGTCCTGTGGTGACGGGCTCGCCCGTTGTAGTTGACATCTCAATATATGTCCTTTTAACACTTAGAGGTGTCAACTACAATGGGCGAACCCGTCACCTCAAGGGGTTTTAATGATATGTGATCGTTCTATCTCCTGTGAGGTGAGCGCAGAAGACTTCAGACGAAACAGTCCATTGTCTAGTTACGCCATTCGTTTATAAGAGACCAACACCTTAACGCGAGAAGTCGGGTGTGCACTCGCGCCCTTACTTCCAGCTACGGCCAAATTTCTCAGGCGTCCTGACTGTTTACGAGTTCGAGGTCGCTTTTGTACGCGGTCCTCTCTCTTCCAAAGCGGTGATTCGGTGTTTACCGAATCTATCGCGGACCACGAAATCATTTGCCCGGCTGTTCACCCGATAAGGGTAGCCGATTGGTCGTTTCAATAACAGTTGCCGTAAGGTTAACAACCACCCCCGCTCTGTTGGGAACACAGCCGTTTTCAGACCCCCCGGCTATAAGTCGGAATCCACAGTCGATCGGCTGACGCCGCACGGTGCGCAAACCGTTGAGGAGCATTCGGGACGATTTTCATCGGAACTGGTCAGCAGGCACAGAGGCTTCTGCTTAGAGGCTGCCTAGACGATGGGTTGTGAGTTGGGCCGACCCTAACACATAGATCATAATGGCCTAACAGCACTGGGCCTGTTAGCTCCCTGTCTTTTTAACAATTCTCGATGTGGTTTATCCCACTACCGGAAAAACTGTTCTACAAACGGTCATCATACGGTCATCAGAGCTTTAAAAAATTGGTTGCCGATATGCCAAACGACAAATACGTTCATATTTGTAAGTACTACATTTTCTTTTTCTTTTTCGTGTTTTCTCACAATGGAGAACAAAGGACTGATATCCCTGCATTCGATGCAGGTGCTACTCTCCCTATTCTCGAGCCGATTTTGTCAGATCTCATATACATCATCACCTTTATTATTGACAGCTTTTCTTTCTCGTTTCTAGCCAATAGAAGGAAGCATTTATTTTTCTTCTTCCGAAGAATTCGTTTCCTTTTTCAATTAAAGTTATTATGTTTATTTTTATCTTTTCGATCAACAGTTCATTAAATATTGTCGACTCCGACAAGAATTGTATTAATACAACTGACATGACCACCAACCTGGTTGATAATGATGTCTCCCTTGTTGCTCTCCATCTACATTAATCAAATTACTTTATAGTCTTACTCCTTACTTTCACCACGACTCTTAAATTTAGGACAATTAGCGTGATTAAAGCGTCTTTATGATGATGTTTTCGTGTTAGTTTGGGGCTCGATTCCATTCTACAAATTTTAGTAAGTTTTATGCTGTAATTTATCATGATTTAATTATCACAATAAATAGAAATAAATACATGAATAAACCCGGTTAACCAATAAATTAAAACATAAAACATATGACGTTTTAAGCGTAGAATTTGTTTGTCATGAAACCATTTAACAATAATAAACATTATTTACAAATAAACATTCATAATGTATTTACTTTTAATAATGTATTTACTTATAATAATGTAAAATAGCAGATAATAATGTAGAATTATAATAATATACAATTTACTTATAATAATGTACAATAGCAGATCTATGATCCTATGTGATTCTGTCATAGTTTACGATTTCGGCTTGTCTGCGCGTTGAAGTCTCTTGCGTCCGGGCGTCAATGTTTAGTCTCCCAATGCTGAGTCTGCTAATGGAATACATAAACATTGGCTTCCGCTTGGCATTCCGCCCGCTCTGACAGTCACTCATTGACACTCAGCAACACACCGCCCGCGTCTCGTAAAGTGTAACGAGTTACTCCTGAACACTTTCATAGTCATGTATTAATTCATTCGGGATACTAATTTGGCTATTTCGAGGAGTTTTGTATTTATTATTACAAGAGCGATTGTAGCAATGTTTGGTGCGAACAGGGGCGCTCTTTTGTTAATATTAAATCCTTTAACCAACCTATGTAATCGCCTATTTTTCACACTGGTCACTTAAATAACTTAGGTTTGAATGGGATTTCCAAATTGCAATTTTATTTCGAAGCAATTCCAATTCTAATTCAAATTAGATGTATCAATTTTCAAAATTACAATAATTTTAATTTACAATAGTCAAAACCTAACTAGGCTGTCGCCTGTTTTAGGGTAGATAATTTATTTTAAATCATTCTCATCTTGAGAAATCTATTAAACATTATTGTACTTAATTGTAATAAAATTTTCTTAAATACTTACATAATATTGGAATAGAATTTCATAAAAATATCAATAAACTATTGCAAATAATTTAAAATATAATAAAAAAAATTAAAACCATCAATAATACTAATAAACTCTCACTAAATTCCAGAGTGAGTTAGGAGAACAGAAAAAAAGCCAGCAATCTCGTGTAACAAGAAGATCGAAAGAAACAAATTTTGCAATACCACTCAGGAGATCCGCTTTTGGCCAATCCAGTTTCTCTTATCTTGCCCCCAAATTTTATAATTGCTTACCACCAAACATAAAAGACATTAAAATTTCATATGAATTTAAAAATAGTTTGAGTGCCTACCTCTTAAATTGTACAAATGCAGATATTGAACACCTTATTAAATAATTGAATCTTTATAATAAAAACATAATAGTATATGTAGTACTATAAACCGATGATTTCTAAATATAATTTTATTTTAATTTTTGTGAATTTATTTTGTATATTATTAATACATATTAATACTTATTAATACATATATAAATATATATTCATTTTTATCATGTTTTAAAATAAAATAATGTTGTCAATTTTCATGACATTTTCTTACGAATTTTTATTAGGTAATTAAGATATTTCTGTTACATTAAGTATGATTTTGTTTATTTATATAAATATAATATTATAGATTTCTCAGGATAACTAAAATAAAGTGTCTACCTTGGAACAGGCGGCAGCCTAGTTAGGTTAAGACTTTTGTTTATTGAATGTACTCATAATTTGAACCAAATAAATAATTTGAAATTTGAATTTTTGAAATAGTCAAAGCAGAGTTTCCAAAAAAATATAAAGCTATCGAAAAAAATCATAAAGAATCCAAGCAAAGTGATAAATGTAAAAAAAGTTAATGATAAATGAAAAACATATGAAAAAATATATAATTACACACGGTGATAATATTATAAAACGTACTTACTACGTTATTTCTGTTTATTTAAAATTGTACTTATTGTATTCCTTTTTCTAGATTAGGTATTTATTTTTCTTACTGTCGTTTGTATGCTCCGATGCAATGATGCAAAAGTTGAAAAATCACGAATATGGAGCGCCAATGTTATTCATTACAGCTTCTTGCGGTCTCGTACAACAGTTACCGCAAATGTGTAGGTACTGTTGAGCACTGCAAACAATGACGGATAAGCTCGCGAATATACAACCGAGACTGTTCACCATTTTCCGTTGGGATCAAATTAACGGAATTGCATTTTCAACTCTGTCGATGAAATGCAATAACAAGACACACACTTAACAAATGTAACATGCACACATACATATAAACATTTTGTAGTAGGGTTGGTTGTAAGAGATTGTCATATGACAATAATCCCGCCCATTGTGAAATTTCACAATAAAGGTTCCCTACCTCTGGACCTGACAGGAAAGACTGATTGAGATTCACCGTCACCGCGTGGATCTTGGTCAATATTTTCCATCACGTTTACTTTTCCTTTCATTTAACCTTTCGGAAGCCAGTCATTCCATGCAAAAATTTTGAAGTCCTCGAAAATTAGTTTGTAGAAGGTGTGTGCACGCATACTAATATATAATAGTGGGTTATTCAATGGCAGGCCTCAATTACAGGCTTTTACTGCAGTGGAGGGCGAAATAGAGCCGATAATTGAATAAATACGGATATAATACGGATAATACGAAAAACGCCGATCGGCGTGCGAGGCCACCCAGGGGTTAAGGGTAGACTATGATCTTTTTCTCCAAAATTGATCCATCTTCGATCTGTTCGGGAACAAGCCACAAGATGACATTCGTATCTCATTTTCACAAAACAAAAACATTGCTCGTTCATCCATTGTTTCGCATCCATTACAACGCTTAATCTATACTATCTATACTAATATTATAAAGAGGTATAGTTTGTGAGGTTATAGGAAGTAATCTCTGGATCTACTGAACCGATTTTGAAAATTCTTTTACCAATAGAAAGCCACGTTATTTGTGAGTGTCATATGCTATATATTAATCCGAAAAATTAAAAGACTTTTCCGTGGTAGTCGGATTTGCAAAGTAAGTCGGAAAAAAACGTTTTTAACTAACAGTGCCTTAACGATGAGAGATATATGATTAAGTTCTAGGGAAAAGTTGTAGAACTTGATTATGCCTACAAAAAAGTCAGCGACAGCATATGTCGAACTTTTATATTTAAGTCACAAAAAGTAGTATTTTATATTAAAAAAATTATTTAAATCGTCAGGTCATGTTTATTGGTCATATTATCAACAATTATGAATTCTTATCAAAATAAGTAAATTAATCGTCTCAAGTGTTTAAAACAAAAGACCGTTCCATTTTACTGCATATAATTTCCCTTTTACTGCATAAATGGTTAAAAAGAGATAAGACACTCACAAATAACACACTCACAAGAAGACACTCACAAATAACGGTAATATAGTCAAATTGGCATGCAAATATGCAGTAAAAATATAACCCTTATTTTGGCAGTCAGGAAATAAATCATAGCAATCAGCACTAACCGAACCACACTCATAATTTCATCACAAGTAAACAGTTTTACCGCCCAGCGAAGTGGGCACGGGTCAGCTAGTTAAGTATATATTTGCAATACGTAAGAATGTTCATAGGTGTATAATATAACAGAGTGTTCTTCTCTTGCCATTTAAAAAAAACTAATTTTAACTCGTATCTGCGGAGGCGGCCCTTACATAACCGAAGCCATTTACCTCTTCTGACATTTTGTGTGTTTTCGACCTACAATCTCCGATTCTACACGGCTATTTCCTATGATTTAATCGCTTTATGGAATTTCTTTATTGCAACATGTCACTGTCGACGGACTAGAGATGTTTTAACGGTCGTTTGGAGCAGTAAAACGATCGAAAACAGATGTCGGTTGGCGTCCTTTGTTGGAGGATGAAGTGTCGAATTACAACAGAATCCCGTCGAGGCCTTTCTTTGTTCAGGAAAGGCCTATATAACCGGGGCGGGCGGGTGAAGGATCTTCGAGGGTCCTTTTGGGACTCATTCAATAACCTCTCGCTGATTTGAACAGTGGCGTAGGGCATTTCGATTGTTCTCATAAAACATTAAGAGGCCGCGCCGTAATTTTATTTACATAAATATGTCAATTTTAATTTAGTAGGTATACAGGTTTCAATACATAACAAATTAGGTGCTTTACGGTTCAAATAAACTAAAAGGTGGCATTCTAATATCTCTGTATTATTTCTGTGATCTAATCAGCATATATAAAATTGAGATAGATGGCAATAAAAAAAAATATGTATTATTGTTATCATTGGTTAAATAAAGGGTTTTTATAATTAATTCATCCTTTATAATAAACCATTCATTATTACTGTTTTTATAGACAGCGAATTTAATTGCTATTTGTTTGCCGGACAATGCTATCAGCGCTACCTGCATGTCGCCGGCGCAGAAGAGTTGCCATAACGTACTATGGCTTTGAGCAATCTAATACCCTATATAATCAATGATATTACCAATCATTATTTTAATACTAAAATACCCCACAATTAACGATACTTTTTGTCATATGGATTAGGATGTGTGTATATTTATTGCCCTTCCCATGTGGGTTAAGCAGCGGAGTTAAAAAAAAATCTTAAATATCTCAATGACAGTGAGAAAATTGGCCAGAATGCCCAATCCTGAACGCCAATAAAATTTCCTGTTGAATGGTATTCGATCAGGCATTTAGCTGTCGAGAAATTCTACCCTAGTCTTATTATATGATGGTAAAACCGGCCGCCAGCATCGGGCAATACAATTAGTTATTAGTATTTATCATCAACACGACATAGAATTTTTCCCTCTCTCCTAAAAGCCGTTATTTAATACCACGAGTCGACCTTGTCCGTAAGCAACAGATGTGAACCGAACAGTAGTCCGCTGTATTGATGTTCGCAATTAGCTGAGACGGGGTGTCGCTGTTGCCCTCTCTTTCGCTCGCTGTAACACACTCTCCTGTCTCCCTTCGATAAGACTCAAGTGCGAGGCCGGCTCGTCCTCTTCCTTGGGCAACTCCTCTGAACACGTACTCAAGCAAGCACTCAACATTTGGGAACGTGCTACTGCGCCGCTCCTTACCAGGCAAACACTTCCGCTTCGACAACTTGTTACTATTCGCTAGACGTCTCCTCGGGGCTCTTTGTTTATTTCGAAGCGGTGCTCGAAGCGGATACAGGAAAGGAATTCAATTATTATTAATATGTGAATTAGGAAATATTATTACTATCCTAGTGTTATTACTATCCAACTGTACCAATTAAAATACATAGAGGAGTGCGACAAGGGTGTATATTGTCTCCACTTCTATTTGATATAAGTGCAGAAGATATTTTCCGGAAATTATCAGCTAGATTTCACACGGGCATTGTTGTGAATGGTACAACAACATATGGTACGGCGGCGACCTGGCACTGCTCTCTGTGAAATGAGGGCAGTGAAATGAAACAGTTCTATTTCCTTTTTTGTCAAATTTTATAAATTGTATCTATTAAAGAGAAGTTTGAGAAGCGTTGATCGCGCTGCACTAACTAGCGGTAGGTAAAATATCGCTGATCTCTCTGAATAACACAGTCTGGTATAAGTCGAATACATTTGAGTGATAACAAACTCAAAAAAATACGGCGTACAAAATGTTATGGGCTGTCCGGAGGAAGAACGCATCGCAACGGTAAGCGTTCCACAGATTTACAAAGCAAGCCCATTTTTTAAAGTTGAAACTTGTTCAGTGGGTAAATATTAAAAATCCGGATTTCGCGAGGTTTCCGCGATTGATTTTATTGGTGTAGTCACTCCAGTGAGTCTAGTGGTTCATCGACTCTCGGTCGGTGATGTCATTTGTCTGCTGCAAGTCGCACTTTAGCAAGCTAACTCGGAATGGCATTCGGCCCGTTTCGGTTATATTAATACGAGTTGTCTGTGATTGCCGCTTGAAAAGGACTGACCGTTACGGATGTCCTGTTACGGTTCTCCTACATTGAGGTTAGTGGACACTTCACTGATAATTTTCATTGCAACACTATTGCAACAGATTGCACAATTATTCACAATAATATATTAACCTTAGTTTATGGTGAGTTGTATTATTTTGCCTGCAGGTGTTTATATGTACTCATACATCATAAAATTGTACCATTCGTATATACAATAGATCACTCGAATCTTATTTCAGTTTATATGTACAGGATGAGTTTTAAATTAGTGACATCCATGAAGTGCATGAACAAAACACAAGAAAGAGACAATACAAAAAACGGTTTTTTTAATTTGACAATATTAATGTTTTGAAAATTATTATAAAAACAGATGAGCGCGTTGCGCCATCAAGTGGTAGGTAAAATATCGCTAATATTGTTTATTCGCTATATTTTACCTTTTGTTAGATGGCGCAGCGCCCTCAATGCTTGTCAAACTTTTATTTGTCAGTCACGTTTTTCAAATTTACTAAAAAAAAAACTTCCAATAAAATTGCTTTTCCATTCAAATTTTGCTTGTGATTGCTACTGATTCACCCGCTTCAAGGATGTCACTAATAAAAAACTCATTCTGTATATAGATGGATGATTCAAAGAAATTAACAAATATGGCGAATTTCTACGATCTCCCAGTCGAAAAAATGAAGAGCTGTAATACGAGCTCGTATAACGCTAAGCGGATAGTATAACTGCACATACGTCTCCAACACGAGCACATTAGCATACTTACTAGAACACATTCTAGGAAGTCACATGGATAGCAATAATCATAATAATCATAATCATAATTTATTTTTCAAAAAAGACTAGATAACTACAACAAGCATAGGTAGATAGATACCTACATAATCTGGTGAAATCGTCAAGAAAAAATACATATTAGTTAAATTTCAAAATTAAAAACCATAGTAGAAATGTAAATAGTGGCAATAGTGTCAAATTAAAAGACAACAAAATAAAATAAAAATAATCGCATCAAAATAATAATAATAAAAAAAAAACTAAACAAAACAACAAAAAAATATAAAAAGAAGTGTTAAATGATCCACTAATTAAATTCCAACATAATTTGGAGATAATACCATTTCAATAGTCAACTTAACAACTAAAACGCCTGAAGCGTATATTAAAAAAAATCCTATCAATACCTATTGTAAAATAGCATTTCATGCCCTAAACTTTTTAAATCTAATATACAAATACTATTTAGACTACAAACGATTCAGTATAGCTGTAGAACTCGTCCAACGTATAGAAAGCATTTGTGGATGCCAATTTTCTTTTTATAAAACTTTCGAATTATTTTAACTCCAGAAGTCTAGTTTGGAGAGGGAGGCAGTTAAAAAGCTTAAAACTAACGTAATTGAAGGACTTTTGAGTCTGTGTTAGATGCACTCTGGGAAGGGCAATATTTAACCGGTGGCGAGTGTCATGGGGTGTCATTCTATTCATTTTTGTCTCGAATCATTGTAGGAGATTGAAATCTCCTTCATCGTGTAATCAATTGTGTGAATATAAACCAGTTTAAGAAATTAGACACTTAATCGGTTCAACCTGGACAGATTACCTATTTTTACACTGGATGACAGATGTTAAATCTTTTCTTCTTTGGATTCGCTACGACATTTTCCTGTTTCTGGAGCATCTCGTCAAATTTTAATAATAAGAGTTCTTATAAATAGGATAGAAAACGAATTTACCGCGTGAACTGCAAACCCCGGGTGTGTATAAAGTCGAATGCAGCTGCGGTCTAGCCTACGTTGGACAAACGAAACGGCCTATAGCCACGCGACTGACAGAACACATCAAAGCTGTTAAAAACGTTCAGCGAGAAAAATCGGCGATCTGCGAACATATATTGGATAGCGGAAGTAACCACTGGATGCAGTTTCAAAATCCCATTGTTCTATCCAAGGAACAATTCTACTTTCCTCGCATGATCCGGGAAGCCATTGAAATAAGAAGAACTCCGAACTTCAATAGAGATGACGGCTACAAACTCTCTTCTACGTGGAACCCTCTTCTTAAAATGTTCCCGCCGCCGAACGCCGAACGCAAAGACGTAAAACAGGATACAGTGAGTGTTGTGTGCAAGACGGATTTTAAAAATTCCCGCGCTCCGAGCCCGGCCCCCCACCACCGTTATAACCTACGCAGTGGCGGCAGCGGTTTGCGGCCTACCCGCAAAACAACGGACTGACAGCTCTTCAGTCTACCCTAGACAACGGCGGCTGCAACGTCACCGAAACGTCGGGTCCTACAAATTTCACGCGGTAAAATTGTTTTCTATCCTATTTATAATGTCAAACAACCGCGATAGTCTTCGATTTTATAATAAGAGTTCTTTTATTGGAACATTTTTCGAAAAAAAAACAATAAAACAAAAGAGTTCAGACACTGATCCGTGATGGTTCACTGATCGGAACTGATTCAGGATGATTTAGACTTCTCCGAGGTTAGGATTTTTTTTCAGGGAAAATAATGTACTCCGAAGAGGCGGTGAGAAACATTTACAAATCATTAATTGATTGTTGTCCACGAGGGTTTTACAACAGAGGCACTAACCAAATTCCATTAAAATCGCAAAACTGCACAGATAATAGGGATGAATAATTCGATCAATTAAATCCAACATCCTATATAGAACGGCAACTTCCCACCTAATACTTTTCACAATGAAATGAGATTTTGCCGAAGGAAGGGGAGACGGGGGCTGATAGCCGCATTTTTTTATTTTGTATATAATGTCAAGCTTTGGTTCCAAAATATCTTTTACAGTAAACCTTATAGTTTCAGCTCACTATTTAATGTATACATCTACACCATCGCATGTCAACACCATAGTAGTATATATAGTTGTATGCCTGATTTTTGTAAAACATGAGAGTGTTTACGCAGAAATGTTCACTTTCAAATCACGAAAATATTCACGTTTAAACAACTTCTTGTTTTATGTATAGTAAAATTTGGAATAATGTCTAACCGACAAGCTAATAAAATTAAAAATATGTACAATTTTATTACTACAAACTTAGTAATAATACTGGGCCTGAAGAATACGAATTATGAAGATCGCTTGAAATTACTTGAAATTGCTACACTCAAACAAAGAAGACAAAGAGGAGATCTGATTGAGACATATACAATTCTAACACATTATTACGATGTACCTGGACTGAAGAATATTTACAAATTCAACGTCAACACAAATCTTCGAGGTCACAACAAAAAAACTCAACCGTACAAAATTTAAATGTAATCCTCTTAAGAACGTTCTGCCTAAGAGAGTGGTGGACATGTGGAATAAACTACCACTTGAAGTGATTAGTGCAATCTCTGTCAATCAATTTAAAAACAGACTCGATTTGTACCTAAAAACTTGTTAATATTGTTTATATTATATTGTTAATGTTGTTCAGCTTTACAAGATCTGATCTGGACATATCAGCAAAGCTGCCTGTCCAGAATAAATAATAATAATAATAAGAAGAAGAAGAATATATACTTACAGGAAAAAATATATACATGAAATTATTTACGGCCATTATTCTGAGAGACTTATAGATTATAGTTCTGTTAAATCTGCAGCTTACCGCTTCTGATTTCTACGTCTCACCTTTTCATTTTGCTATGCATGTGGTCACGTTTAGTATAGATTATCGCCAGTTTTAACATGATTCATATGTCCGACTATATCCGTATGTATCCTACTATATGCTGTCATGTTGGAAGCGTGATCCCATGAGGTCGCGCCATAATAAAATAACATCATGATTTAACATTACGGCACGGTAACTACCGTCACGTCAACGCCGTTACGTTTGATGTTAATTCATACGTATGGACCACATTCCGAGTTATATACGTAATCCTTGTTGAAACATGCGTATTTCCGTGTATTACATCGTTATATTTTTCTCAGTGTAAGTTTGCCCGTGCGCCTACCAGCCCAGATCTCCCCTTCATTATGAGCGCGTAAATATGCGTGAGAGCTGGTAAAGAGCGCACCCAGATGACGCTAACAGACTGTAAAACCACGAACAAAGCGATCGATAAGCGATCATGCACAAAGAAAAGCTTCTCATTGCGCAAGAGTGTGCCGCGCGTGGGAGAGCCGCACGGCATCTTTAGCGCCATCCTCTTCTCCAGGCAGCGCTTAATTATCGCTTTACGCTTTTTCAATGTCATCGTCTTTCTACCTCTAAGCCACCGACCCACGCGCCCTCGTCGATGACCCAAAATTTCCCGGAATGTGGATTTGTGTACGTGCCGTGTATGGTGTCACAATAAAATTACTCATGACAAGACGGTAAGCTTGATTTTAAAAAAAATACGAGCTTTGTCTTTGTTCCGAATTCGGAACTAGTTTTGAAAAGCATAATCGTCATCCTGGGCGATTTCATCAACAGTCCTTATTTGGGTATCCTTTCTTTCGACAGCAAATTTTGTAAAGTTCAAAGTGCAGTTCGTTATTTTTTTAAAACAGCAAATACATTGCTAGCTTGGCATCTTTGCTGATCGCCAAGAAATAATAATAGTTCATGATATTTTTAATTTTTTCCGAAGATTGTATAAGCTCCACTGCAAAAACCCGTCAAAGAAAACCAGGCGGCCACTTTTTAATACTATGATTGTCAAATATAATCTGAAACGGATGTTCGGATATACAGTTACTTATATATCCGTTCTGATACTTCGTTAGCATTAAACCGCCAATCTTGCAAAATATCAGGATTCGAGAAATATAGTAAGTATAATATATTGTTACGAGTTCCACCTTATCTCATTAGAAATTACTCACATGAAAATCTTTTTTAAACTTCTCCTCTAATATACCTCGCATGGGCCTCACCCGCATCCTTTTGCTATACAGGTGAGTTTTTAATTAGTGACATTCTTGTAGTGAGTAAATCAGTATGACGATGTAAGCAACGTTTAATATAAAAAGTGGAAAAAAATATTTTCTTTATTCTTTTGTTTTTTTTTGTCAAATTTGTAAATCTTATCTATTAAAGGTTGGAAATATGGTTGTAAAAATAACGCTAATAATTAATATTTTGCCTACCACTAATTAGCATATCATGCTCATAGCTTTTTATACTATTTTCCAAAAAAAAAAGCTTTTTTTTTTGTTTTTCCCAAAAATATCTATTAAAAGCTCCTTAGTTTGTCGTACCGATTTACCCGCTACAAGGATGTCACTAATTAAAAACTCCACTGTATATAATATAGTTAAGTAGAAAAAGTGGATCACAAAGTATTCTTTGATGCTTCTGCCCTTTTTCAAAAATTAACTATATGAGTTAACAATACTTGTAAGTTGTAACGTAAGCTATATTCATCACATGCTCTAATTACTTATTAACGAAGAGTTTGAGTTCTGTCACACTACTGCAGTAATATTATTTATACTTTGCTATTATTATCAGAACAGACTATTAGGCACATGTTGATAGATTAGATTCTAGTCGTAACTACGTCTTTCGCTTCGCTTTCATGTCACGGTTTCTATGGGCATTGTAAAGTTTCATCCTACCTTTTTGGTTGCTGTATTTTATGTCTTATTCCGAACTCGATTTCTGTCGATGGGTGTAAATTTACTTCTTTATTGGACATGGACAAATCATAAAAAATATTTTGTTTTTTTCATTCGTTGATATAGAAACCTTCCTAACTCTTTAATTTCTCCCATGATGTAGTTTATTATTCGTTTATCCTGCCTTTCTTGCTTTGTTTGTATAATTATAGCAGAAACAGTTTTTTCTTCGTTTAATGCGCTTAGTGAAGTGTTGCTGTCTCCTGGACAATTTTCTTCCAATGATTCATTGATATTCCTGTGTAACGAGTTTCATCTTGTCTTTCGTCTTGTCTTTGTCATCGCGTTGTAATGAGTCACTGTTGTTCTTTCTTGATATTTAGTATTCCTGTCTAGTACAATATACATTAATAACTATACAGGATGATTTTTAATTAACCGGCATCCTTGAACGGGGTGAATCAGTACGAGCAAAAGAGCAACTTTTAATAAAAAAATGTGGGAATATTAAAAAAAAACTTTTTTTTTTAAAGATTTGAGAACAATATTTCTCTGAAAAATAATATATAAAGCGATAAGCACGATGCGCCATCTATCGGTAGGTAAAATATAGCTTATATTGTTTAATAGCGATGTTTTACCTACTGATAGATGGCGCAGCTCGCTCTAATGCTTCTCAAACTTTTATTTAACAGTCAAAAACCTCAAATTTAAAAAAAAAAATGTTTTTGTTTTTCCTAAAAAAAATTGCTTGTTGTTGTTGCTTAGTTGCTCGTAATGAGGAACTTACATTACATTATATGTGTATTTAAGTAGTAGATTAATAAAGAACAATCAAGCAAGGCAACCCATCGGTCGGGATTGCGTTTGAAACCCGATGCGGGGGTGCGAATGCAGGAATGTGTTTCGGGATTCGGGGTTGCAGACCGTAGAAATAGGGACCAGAAGCTGCACGCAGATGTGACAGCTGCCGAGGCAAGGCCTCCCAGCAGCTGTTTATGTCACTGTCCCCCTTTTGCCATCGCCCCGTCTCTTTCCGTTGGCCAAGTCTGCACTCGCCTGCACCGGTCAATTCTTGTCCCGCTCTAGTGATGTGCGCTGCGCAATAGCCTCCACCGTCGAGTATCGATATCGACCACAGTTGCTGAGTCGATAAAACTGTTACAACGATATTGGATGAATGTAGTAGCGGGTATTGAATAGCAGTACAACAGATTAGACGTGTTTGGTATAAGAAACTTTATTACAACATCCAAACTACAATTTTAATATTTCAAGAAACTTACCTAGAGAAAGACAATTAAATTCTCATAAAAACTGAATATCAGCATATGTAAACGACTTCTTTCATCGTCTTTCTTTCTTTCGTTTTTCTGTTCTGTGTTATTCTGCATTTGTTTGCAAAACTTAAATTTTACAGAGCGTTAATAATATCTGAAACGTAGGTCATAGTTCACACTGAAAGTTTCAGGAACTGGCCACTTACATTTATTTATTTATTTATTTAATTTAAAAACGCATTTACAATAAATATGCATCGCTAATATTCATGTCAATATTTATAAGTATTACAAATTATTAAAATAAAAATAACAATTGAACACTGTCGACATGACCATTAGCATGTAAGTGCTGCTGCTGCCCTACTAAGTGCCAGGACTTGTTCCAGGGCAGCGAGCTCTCTAGATTTGTATTGACATATATCCGGCAATTTAAAAAAGGAAGAGGAAAAAAACATATAGATATTTAATAGACATTACAAATTAAAGCTAATAAACAAAACCGGAAATAAATAATCGTGTTAAATAAAGTAAAATTAAAAAAAATGACAAATAATATTAAACAATAATAACCAAAATTACTGAATAAGAAATAGTAATAAGAAAGTCAACGAAAATAATAAAAATAAAAAATTATAAGTTTAAAAAGAAATTTGAACATTTGAAAATGCCTTTGGCTGTAGAATAAAGTTTGATTAATCTAACTGTTATTTGTTTTTCCAATGTGGGGTCATTTTAACAAATGCGTGTTTGCATTTCGATGGATATACCTTGTGAAAATTTTCGCTGTAAATTTAAGTGTAATTTGACAGCCCAGCAGAGCCTCGTTCAGCTTCAAAAGGCTTTTGACGATAAAGCATTAAGCAAGACGACAATTTGAAGCTGGTTTGCGGAATTGAAATACGGTCGTGTAACCTCAGTGACGAATTTAATGAAGGTCGCCCGTCCTCCGCTGTCAGTAACAACAACGTCAATGCCACAGTATACCAACCAGTAGCTTTACTCTCGAGCTGCAGGGCATTGCGGGAAGAGGGAGCGAGGAATGTGGGCAAGAGGGGTATGTCCTGACGAACGCCTTTGGTTAGCATTAGGCGCAGGTAAAGACTGGCGACCTTTTCGAAAGTTTAGATATCTGCGTGGGCCGAAGAGAGGGACATGTGGCTATCATATCCGAGCTCTTACGACTCGTGACGTATTCGCGTATCACGTATTAGAAGCCACTGACTGGTATACTTTGTCAATGCTGTGCGCCGTGTAATTGAAACAGACAGGCATAGGTATGACCTACCATGAGATTCTGGCATCCTTAGGCATATGCATGAGTCAGGTACACTTAATCCTACACAAACATTTGGCTGTGAGAAGCTGTGCTCGCGGTGGATCCCACATAATTTGAAACTCAAAAAACGGGATGCGTCGCATAGTACAATGGCATGCTTACCAGATTCAACGAAGGGGCATCACATTTGGCGTGGAACATAGTAACAGGTGACGAAGCGTGGATTTACAGTTATGACACAAAGCTGTTGCTTTGTTATGTTGCTTGATTATTGCATTATTTTAAACACTCTTTATTGCACAATTTAAAGAAGGTACAATGGCGGAGTTGTTGCTACGTAACAATATCTTCCAGTCAACCAACATGCTGATGTGAAAAGAAGGGTAAGCGAAAGTACACAATGAAATATAAAATGAAATTTTAAATTATAGCAAATATTATGCATTGTATGCATATCTAAAGCCAAAAGCATATAAATAAATTATTTAACTATCACTATCAAAAATTATTTGAGCAAATTAACTTTGAGTCACCCCGGACCTTGGCGAACTCACTCATAAAATGATTCGTTAGTGTTCCGTTTTAGTTTACTGCACCAATTTCTGCCTTAGTACGGTCATCACTCTAGCAAGTATGATTTTAAACCTAAAAACCTATTTTATAAATGTTTGAGCAATAATAAATAAATAACATAAAGGCTCTAATATATCTACTTACTGATTTCCTATGATTCTCTCTCTCTTTTGTGAGTAATGCTGGGTATGCACAGATCACATGCTCCGCTGTCGCCTCCTCTCCTGACCTCCTTCATTCCCCAGGCCTGACAAGTTGTCTCATCCACTGTGTTCAGAATGTATAGGTGTCTATTGAGCCTACAATGCACACTGAGGATGCTCACTATTATCCGCGAGTTATTGCCCTAGAGAGGCCTAAACAGTACATTGTCAGTCGTAAGTTGAGTCTTATACTATAACTCTCTTTTCCTGCCTGCATTTTGCCGTTCCCGTTCTGTCCTTCATCTATCTGTCGACCCTCGCCCTTTAGCGCACAGCCCTTCTCGTGTACCCTCTGCCAGCGGAAGTATAGGTATAAGTCCGATTGCGATTAACTCCGAGCCCTTTATCGCCAGTTTATCTGCTTCCTCATTCCTCTGAATTCCACTGCGTCCTCTTACCTGTCTCCTAAGCAGTGTCTCCTATACTGTCTCATAAGCAGGGGGGGGGGGGGGGGGTTGTTGACCTGTTGTTATGCCACTCTTGAAATGACCTTGGGCCACTCGATCTAGTGTGGTACTAAAGGCAAAAACGCCCAGGTCCGCGATAAATTCAAATTGAATTACCGCGTAAGCAACTTCGGACCACTAACCAGTTGGAAGGAAGGAGGTATCCTGAAGGTTAACTCCAGGCGGAGATACTCCTACTCCTACCAAAAGTGGTTAGGGGGCGAGGCTGCCCGTTGGATACCTTTCCCGGTGCTTCGCCGTAAGGCTTTGGTCTCTAACGGGCTGTTGGCCAGCTAGACAGTAGATTGTCTTGTCTCTAAGTCTTCTAAGCTCATCCCGCGGCTGAAAGAACTGTCACATATCGTTATACCAGCCTGGTGTGACGGGTTCGCCCGTTGTACACCGCCCTATTGTGTCCTCTTACTTACTCTGTTTATTTGCGAGATGCTCTCCGGCAGTGTGCACTCCTTGGCTAGTTTTGAGGATGGACTTTGATTGTTTGGTATATGCAACATTGATCGGCTATCTGAGCATATATCAAGTCGCTTACCTTGTATTTGCCGTCTTTCAACCGCACCTGTTGCCGTTTTTCACCCAACTGTTTTCACTTGGACGATTGTAGCATGCAATTTCAGTGATTCGGTCAGCCTTAGGCCCATTTCGCAGGAGTTCACACAA
Organism: Micropterix aruncella; assembly: GCA_944548615.1. NCBI lineage: Eukaryota > Metazoa > Arthropoda > Insecta > Lepidoptera > Micropterigidae > Micropterix > Micropterix aruncella. The sequence goes on from OX155954.1 coordinate 37,923,458, forward strand.
GCTCCAGTCCCTCCGGAGCCATATGTGAAAATGGTTAGTGTTGCCCATCGATATATGATCCCCTAGATGGGCCTTTCGCGCTCGAAAATGACCCCTTCAAAACCACTACTGGAAGCCGAACAGTAGTAGTTTGGTTGCAGTCCGCTGGCAGACAGCCGACCGTTTCCGGTGTAAGAGCTGCCTCGAAGAATATCGTTGCGCTATTCTCTCGCATACTGTTCAATTTATTGCTCTCTCTGTCACATGATTTACGAGCAAAGGGAATGTGGAGCCAACTTATTTGTATGTGAGGGCATATCTAGCTAATATACTCGTATCAATGGTTTTGCCCCCCCCCCCCCCTCTCTGTTAGGAAAGTGGTAGGCTTCTTTATCCTCAGATGTATGCTTCACGTTTCACTGATATGTACTTCGCTACCGAGGTAGCAATACCTAATACATTCCGAAATATTTTCTGACACTTAACCGAAGATGTTTAAAATATTATTTACAATATTATTAATTAAAAATATTATTTATCGATTGTTGTGTTGAGCACCCTAGTTGTCAGTTCCGCGTTGTTATTGTTTGTCGTCCGTAGAGGTGCGGTGTATTGGGGCGAACGAGTATGGTGTGGTAGGAGCGCGAGTGAGCGACCGGCTGCGACCAGTCGTGAAGGCCGCGTCGTTCGGTTCGGTCGCGTATCGCGTGCGTCTGAAAGTGGGAATCCGTATCGTGTGAGGCTTTCGCGCGACGACGCGATGGTTCGCAGCCTGTCCCAGTGGACGAAGACCCTCAGCTTCCCGCTGAGGCTGTCTCCCGGCAAGGATGGGGAGGCTTCCTCGGGCGGCGGGTCGCCATCCTCGCAGCCGCCCAAGCCTGCCATCACGGAGATTGAGCAGATTGTGAGTAAACATACACTTAGTCTTCGGCTTTTCTAATGTTGAAACAGCGACCCACGTTGGGCGCCATTTCAAAGACAATGATCCCAAACGTCACCTCGCGTAATCAAAATAAATGATATAATTACAAATGCTGTTATTATAACGACGAAATACTATAACAATTTACATATTCTAATTTTCAAAATGAAACTCCAGTGTCAAATAATAAATGTCGAAGTTAGAGGAACTTCGAGTTAGTTAACTAGAGGAACTAAAGAGTTAAGGAACTAAAGAGTTAAAACACCTTTAGAAAAACTGCCGAAATTCATTTTTTTTCCGTAAGTGCAAGCAAAATTTTTATCAAAAAATCAAAACTCCGCAAATCTATCAAGTAAAAACTAGTAAAGTTTCCAATCCGTTTAAATTGTTCTTCCACTCTTTCACTCTAAGATTACCAAAAGATTACGAAGGTCTCCAACGATTATTATGATTCTGTGGGGATCATTGGATTATTACGATCCTCATAGGAAAAGCATTTTTGAGCCATTTTTCTACCATTAGCGCTGAAATCTCAAATCTAGAGCCATGAAATTTGCTGGAATCGAGAACAGGCATTATCCTAGAATCTCTTCTGACATATTACAGCGCTAATGTTTGTTTGTTTGAAAAGCTTTATTGCACACACAATATAGTACAATGTGGTGGGCATATTGCCAAGTGGCAATATCTTCCGGCCATACCGCCAGGGTTATTGTGACCAAAGGTTTATATGGGAACATTGATTCACAAGTCATAAATGAATACTTACATAATAGTCATCATGGTACAAGATATAAAACAGTGATTAGTAACGTATGCCAACTCGATATTGAAGGGAGGAATGGAATATAAGGACAAGCAAAGGAGACGGGAGGGGAGAGGGGTATTCATGAGTTGAGTAAATGTCTCTTTAGATTTTTTAAACCCGCTCTGGTTTTTAAGTTGTCTTATGGGCAAAGGCACGGAATTCCAGAGTCGGGCCGCCTGCACTGCGAAAGACCTGGACATGAGAGTTGACGAATGCTGAGGTATAGCCAGTAATAGATTTTCCTGAGAGCGCAATGAAAGGCCTTGGGATGAAAGCGGTGAGAAGAGATAGGAAGAGTAGGGCGAGTATGTGAAAATCCCGACATTGTCTAATGGGAAGCCACTCTATTTGCCTGCGAAAGGTCGGTATGTGATCAAACTTCTTCAGGGAATAAACAAAGCGAATACACGCGTTTTGATCCTTTCTAGCTTAGCGAGTAGTTCTTCATTCGCGTCTAGGTAGGCCATTGTACCTTGGATCTTTGGCTATGTATTAATATTATATAATGTATAGCAGAATCATTAGTAAGATTTATATCACTCTTCGCCTGTCAGTTGTCACTGTCACTGTATGCACAATATACATAGCTAGGATTGTTGAGTAATACGTTTTTTCTTTAACAAATATTGTTCTTTGTTATTACCCACCCGCATAACTCTCTCAGCGAATATTGAATAGAAGACATAACAAGCTGCCTTGCTTGTCTCGTCTCGAGGTAGCCACTTCCTCCTGTTATGACTAATTAACATCAGCCACTTTGATGGCGACCGCTTTTAATCGTAATACACGTTTGCAACCTACTATAAGTAGGTATCAATCTTCAGTGGGTAGGTAATCTTGTCCTCTCGTTGCTAAGTGTGACTGTTTGCTGTGAAGCGTGTGGTCGTGCGTTGTCGTGCAGAAGCGGTCGCAAAGAGCGATTTAACAGGCTCGGATGTTTAGTCGCATGATTCTCGATCGTTGTTTGCAGTTTTTTTTTAATTATTAGATCACAAATAAATTACATCGTTCGTATTTACATTAAACAAATGTTGTGTCCCTCCTAACCACGCAGATCCTGTTCCAAGCAGAACACTAATACAAAATTTTATGAAAATAAATATTTTCCAAAACAAAATTTGGCTTAAAAAGTAAACTTTCAGTAGACCATAATAATTTTACAACTACAAATAAGTGTTAATAAATAATAATTAGTAATAAGTAATAACTAAATAACAATTAGTAATAGTACAAATATTACTTAATAAATGGAATAAATATAAAATGTCTATAACAAAAAAATATATATTTATTTAAAATTATCATAAAGGTTTTTTCTCTCTTCTACCAGGGTTAATGAACCATAATGTAAGGCGATATTCTTGCTGTTTTCTGCTTATTTCCAATATGTTTTTAATCATAATATTATCCATTCTTTGAGCAAGAAAGATGTTAGATGTTTCGGTACTGTAAAAAGTACACAGTCTTGGCAGTATACAGTTTCCATGTTTGCTCACACGAAAATATCCGAGTAATAACAAACAACAGAAATAAATAATTAACTTATTTTGAAAAAGAAACAACATGGCTTTGAATTCAAATTTATTTGATTGTATAATTGCAACTCAAGCCGAGGTTATCCAAGTTCAAAGTTCCCAGGGGGGCAATTCTTGAAAAAATGATCATGCCATATTTGTCTATGGTCCATAGACAAATTTACCTGGGCCATAAACAAATTTAGCATGCTGAATATTTCAAGAATAGCCCCCCTGTGTGAAAAACGACAATTACATAAGCAAGGACCTAATATTTGGTTTTACTGCTGTTCATTTTTAATCCGCTGTTTTTGTAG